>CM031235.1:301898259-302458256 GCA_018340775.1 Taxus wallichiana var. yunnanensis
ATAATCATTACCATCTTCTTTTGATGTACTGTAAGAAGATTGGTTTTGGACCTTTTTCCTGGAATCGGAAGATAGTGTATTTCCATGACTTGTCTATTTTTTCAGTCTTCCACGCTTTCTCATTGGTTTGTCTAGATTCTCCACAACAGGAGCTTATCTCCTTCTGTGTTAAGAATATCCTAATGCTACTCCATACAGAAGGTGTTGGTTTTGATTTGCTTCTCACAAATCATTGCCTTTTTATCATGTGTTTCAACAGTCAATCTGATTCTTTGCCAGAGTCCTGAACCTGTTCACACAATTCTATTTCTTGGAACGCAAGCCTATCTCTCTGCCAAGCATCTATTTTGTAATTATCAATGAGATTACTTTCTCGCTCAGGATAAACAGGCTCCAAATGCGCAATGTTTTCCCTAAAACCTGAAGACCTTCAGAAATATCTAAAAGCTTTCTAATTTCCAGGATACCTTTCAACACTCCAGAACTTCCCCTGGGTACTTCTGAGGTGCTCATGGCTTCTGGCATATTCTCACTGGCACAAACTCCAAATTTGCATTGACCTTCATGTGGCCCTTCTGATTTTTCCAACAGCTTCGGATGCCCCGTACCACTCTCTTTGTTTCTGAGGTTCCTCCTAATACTGTGTGAGTGTTGATGGCTTCTGGTTTAAATGGACTTGCAGCATCTACTGCTTTAAATTTGATCTTCATATAATCCTTCCAAATTTTCCTTAAATTCCCTGCCTCCTCTGGATCTCCTTCAGGTGTATTGCTGGTTTCTGGTATATTTTGACTCACATTAACTACAATGTCATTTTTATCTTTTTGTAATCCTTGTACATTCTTAACTAAGCTTTTCATTCTCCAAATCTCTCCCTGCAATTCTGACACCCTTGTTAATACAATCCGAGAGTTATTTACTTTTTGCATGTGTAGACATGCATCAAGGACTTCTGGACTTTTATCCTCATTTTGGTGTTCGTTAATGTATGTAAGACTCAGAATATTTGTTTCCTCTGACATAATTGAAGAACGTGAATCTCTTACATTAATCTGACTTTCATCTTTCTTGTCCGTGATCTTAAGAAGTTTATCAACTAAATCTAATATGTTTTTTCCGGACTTCTTGTTACTACCTGACTTTCCCTGGCTGAATACTTCATAATTGAGCTCATCAAGATTCCTTGAGAAGGTTCCCTTGCATCGGACTCCAGGACAGGCTCTTTCCGCTTCCTTGAAACTCTACACCCAGAATAAGTCTGCCTTCTGCTTCCCGCACTTTCATTAAATATGGATTTATCTATCTTGGGGCTAGCCATATCACTCAATGTTGACTCGGGAATGTCTCCAGATAACCTTGCTGCCATATTAAGTTCATCCTGACAGAAACCCCGCAAGTCTATCAAAGGAATCTGAAAATTATCATTCTTAGGTAGCTGATCTGCAGAAGCTTCCATGTTTCAAGGTAAGCACTATCAAGTTCCAGGCTACAAAACATATGAGTGCCAAAAAGATTAGAGTTAACGTAACTGCAAATATATGCCAAAAGAAACCCATCACTCAATATGTATTACGCCCTTAGCGGTAATTAGAAGTCAATCATGTTCTGTTGCTACCATTCGAGAAATTAATTGTAAGCAGAGAACAAACAAGAAGCATTAGAAACATAACAGCAACCATATGTAAATTCATTTCATAGCATGCACCCCTGTGAAAACCTCAAACCTAGAGTTCCTTTCTACAAATACAATCTCTGCTTTATCCCAAGTTCAGACAAAACCCATTTGATGTTATTGGGAATTTTGAACCTTATGTCATTAAAAAGCCACTTATTTCATTAATCACACGATTATCTGATGATAAACATCTTATACAGCTTTCCATTAATAGGAACAGAACAGTTTGGGGACATTTTATCCAGTATTCAAGTAATATTACTAAATAATTTCCTACTGCCAATGAAACTTAACTTCATGTAAGACCAATTTGAAGATACAGGAAAATTGACTCTCTGGAAAAAGTCTTGCATGCATCTATTACCTTGATTTTAAAGTTTAATTCCTTAGAATGTCAATTTAAGTAGATTCAGGCTCCTATGTACAAAAATGAATCGTTCATACCCTTGCAATGACCCAGGAAAGCTGAAGGTACAACTAGTACTTTGGGACATTATCAAATTACTCATCAAAAACTTGGCAAAAAAATATTAAAATTATAAAAAAGCATCTCATTCCATGACAAACTCACTTATGATAAACACAAATAATGTAAATGTATTAAACAGAAAATTCATTTAAAATAGAATGCACATCATTAATAGAAATTTTGGTGCTTATCCTGATGTCTCTAAGGCATAATGATACAAATGGCAGTTTGACACAATTTTCTAGCAGAATACCAAAACACTAGTACCTCACCTTGTGAGGGTCATAACTCTTAGATTGTTGCTCGTAATCCAAAACAGCAATATGCCTTGGAAAGGTAATAAAATGAACTAGTTCGGACTATAGTTCAGATGTCCCTAAAGGAATGCCTCCACTAGCTATTTCAGAGCATCCAACCAAACTTCCAAGACCAAATTCCACTCTGAAGGGCCCCAAAAATGCAAAATATAAAAATGAACAAAAAACCTAAAAATACAAAAACTTAAATTTTGTATTTTTATGAGTTTCAAATCCAGACAAAACCTCTCAACTTCTTGCGGGGGGGGAAACACTTGTCAAATGACTACAGATTGCAAGGCGATGCACTTTATTTTCTACTTTTAGACCATTCATTTTATAAATGTATTATCATTCAAATGTAAATAACATAGAAAAGAGTCTTGTAGTATCACATCTCTTCTCAGAGACTCCCTTATTGTAAATTACTTTTGCCTTCAATAAAGCTTCATTTATAATGTAATGATGTGTTATTATTGTATCCAATTTCTTGATTCATTAATTTATAGCACATTAAATTTCTACAATTTACTTTGTTGTCCACTACATTTCCAATTAAAATCCGGATTAAAGATATTAGAGCATTACATTTCATTCTTGTATCGTTTCAATGAGGTCAGAGTATAGGAAGCACGGTCTCAAGACACATGGCCCTTCAAATTATCTTTCTTGTTGCTCCAAAAATACTCAAATGGAAAGAGAGGGGTTGGGAGATCCATTCCAATTGTTGCTTGATGAAGCCTTTGAAAAGAGAAGGCAGGAAATGATGGCACAATTCTCCAATATTATTTCGCAGATTGTGTTTGTAGTGCCCACATCATCATCAAACAAACCCTTCGGAAGCCCAACACCCTTTAAGGTACGAGAGAATTTCAATATTACTCTTTTTAGGGTAAAATTGATGCAGATGTGGTAGACAAATGGCTTGACCAATTGGAATCATATTTCTCTATAAACAATTATTATGACACAGAAAATGATTTGGGGCTCAGGGGAGACCCGAGGGACAGCCTCACTTAACAAATGAAATGGGTTACACGCAGAATGCGTATAATGAATGATAAAGGCCGAAGATATATCATAGTGATATGAAAAAAAGAGAAGAACAAAGAAAGACTATTGACACCACATGTAGAACTGTAATGCAAAGTTAAAATAGGCAAAGCCCTATACAAGGTCAGAGAGATCCAATGTAGAATATTTGCATACTTCTTATATTCTATGCTTATCACTTGTCTACAAAAAATAGAAGAATATATTAATATACAAAGGAGGAAGATGAAGCATTGGTTAGACCATTACAATGGTTGGTAACAATTGTTTCACAACTAATCATCAATCCATTGTCTTTAGTTGACGTTACTGCAAAGTTGCGCAGTACAGTACTGATAGAACAAAAGATGTGGGGTCAAGTTACAACCCCACAATATGCATATGTGAGAGTTGTATAATGTTGAAGGCACTGGTGGAGTCAAATCATGATGCAAAGCAGTGCGGTGTGCTGCAAATCATTTGAAGTCTCAGATCCTCCTGGGTCAATTGCCCCTCCTTAAAGAGCAAAGAGTGGTGATCTCTATTGCACACAATTGCAGAAAAAGATGTGGAAAGCTGTTGGCAACTTGATCTTTTGTGAACCATACTCCTTGGGAAGGTACTTGACTTACTTTGAGGATCTGAAAAGTAGGAGTATCGTTTTGTCTTGTCCATTTGACCTTGACATCAATGACTTAATTTGTTTCTGTTGGTGTGCTACAATCAGGATTGATTTCTGATTCCTAAAGAGTGTTTGTAACATACGAAGCATCTAGCAAAGGTGGGAAGTAGTGGCACAAGAGTAATGCGTTAGAGAACGGATGTAACCCAAGGTAAGAGGGAAGAAAGTGTTATCTCCTACTTTGCCTAGTCATGGTACAAGGCCTGCACCAAAGTGGATGAAGCTTGGGCAAAGGTAATGTCATTATTTCCTTATACAAGTAAAGCCATATCCAATCAGCAACCTTGAAGGTGTACGGTGGGTGGTGTTTGCATGGACCTACTTGTTCTTAGCATTTGCCTACTGCATTGTAGTTTGCACTTGTGGAAATGTGTTGAATGTGCTATGAACCTAACAGCTTTGTCAACTTCCCTTTGAGCAGAAGGAGTTGCTATTGTTGACAGCGGTGTAGGACAAGCTAGATCGATGGGTGTCATAGGTCGGAAACCCAAATGGACCTGAAAAGGTTGTGTGCCAAAAAATAAAAAATAAAAGATCCTAACTTAAAACTAAAGTAACCTAAACCTAATTTAACCCTAAAAGACCCCCCCAAAAACCTATTTATACACCCAACCCCTCTTGTTAATTCACACACTCATATTTTGCTATTTTGCTAATTTTGAGCTTGAAAGAGAGAAAGAGAGCTTGAAGGAGAGAGAGAGAGAGAGAAGGAGAAGGATCAACTACAAGTCTACAAACAAGGAGGATTATTTTCAGGTATTTTTCATGCATCCTTTTTTTAATCTTTTGATCAATGTTTTGTATGTAATAATCAAACTAGTATGTGATCAATGATCAATGATCAATGATCATGATCTATTTAATTTTTAATATTTATTTATTTTACGTTTTTTAAATATTAATTATTTTTTTGTATTTAAAGTTTAGTATTGAAGTTCTATTTTATTAAACGTCTACCCTTTGTGTATGCTCTCACCTCACACCATTTATGGTGAACTTGGTGATCAAAATCAGAGATTGACATGTAGGGCTAACTATTTAATTTTTTTAATTAGTTATGTGTTCGTTTTTTTTATTTTAAAGTTTTAAATTGAATTCATTAAAAACTTAAACATTTACCCTCTATGTATGCTCTCACCTCGCACCATTTATGGTGAACTTGGTGATCAGAATCAAAGATTGACGTGTAGGCCCTAGGGTTTAACTGGTTTTTTTTTAAATTAGAAATGTGTTTGTTTTTTTATTTTAAAGTTTTAAATTGAATTCATTAAAAACTTAAATGTCTACCCTCTGTGTATGCTCTCACCTGCACCATTTATGGCGAACTTGGTGATCAAAATCAGAGATTGACATGTATGGGTTAACAAATTAATTGTCTAATTTGTATTTGTTGTTTTTAATTAAATTATTTAGCAATGTTTTTAAAAATATCTCTTATTGTAGGTTAAAACAAATTAAACCTACAGTCATGGCATCCAATTCAGCTTCAGGGGGCATGGGGAAGCAAGTAATGAGGGAGGAACACAAGGAAGTGTTCCAAGTGGCCTGATAGTGAAAATGGATCCTCATTCTCCTTTATGGAGGCATGTGGAAGTGCTAGAGCTCATTGTCGGTGGTGGTGTCCATGTTTGGACGTGCCCCCATTGTGGCACCACATTTAAATCCTTGTATACCCGTTTGAAAGCTCATCTAACTGCGGTATCAAGGACAAGCATTAAAGCATGTAAGAAGGTGGAGAAGAATAAAATAGCTATGTACTTAAGAGAGCAAGAGACAAACTTTGAAATTGCAAGAGCTCGCTCTAAAACCATTTCTTTGCAGCAGAGGACTATGGGAAAACCACCAACACCACCACCATCATTTCATCCTTTCATTGATAGTAATGTTGAAATTGTTCCAATTGAAACTCCTTTTGATGAAGATACCCCATCAAGAAAGAGAACAAAAGGGCCTTTAGAAAAAACATTCAACATTGAGAAGAGAGAAATTGCAGATGAATTGGTGGCTCAGTGTATTTATGCATGTGGGCTACCATTCAATGTCTTGAGGTCACCATATTGGCAGCAAATGGTGAGAGGCATTAATGAGGCACCACAGGGTATACAAGCCCCAACTATAATAAGGTTTGCACTTCTCTTTTGGCAAAAGAAGTGCAACACATACAAACATCTTTACAACCGATTAGAGATTCTTGGAAGGATTCACAGTTATGTCTATTATCTCAGATGGATGGAAAGACTCCCAAAACAGACCTCTCATCAACATTATTGCAGTAAGCCCTAAAGGGGCAATGTTTCGAAAGTTGTTGATTGTGAGGGGGAAATAAAAGATGCCCAATTCATTGCAAACATTCTAATTGAGGCTATTGAGTCAGTGGGCCCTCAGAACATTGTCCAAGTCATCACGGACAATGCAAAAATTGCAAGCAAGGTAAAGTTGATAGTAGAGGGTAGGTATGAGCACATATTTTGGACACCATGTGCAATACACTTCCTTGAATCGATGTTGCAGAAGATTGGAAAAATCACATGGATTGAGGAAATCTACATGGAGGCAAACGAGATTCAAATGTTTGTCACCAACCATCACATGTCTCAAGCCATTTTCAGAAGATTCTCGAAGTTAGAGTTGTTGAAGGTAAGGGAACAACTCATGAGTCATAAGTTTTACTTTTAAGTTTTTAAGTTTTTCATTTTAATATTTAATTTTAAATCAATTTCAATTTGTGTTGTTATTGAATTGTTTCCATTCCTTTTTAATAGGTTGTTGAGACTAGGTTTGCCTCTCACACACTCATCTTGAGACGACTTGTGAAGGTGAAACATGCTTTGAGTAGCATGGTGATTGACAATGTTTGGACCGTCTGGAGGCAAGCAAATATAGAGAGAGCCCAAAAGATAAAGGCATGGATCCTTGATGATGATTGGTGGGCAAAAGTTGAGTATTTGTTGAGTTTCACAGAGCCTGTTCTAAGTATGATCAGATTTGTAGACAAAGATAGTGCTTGCATTGGAGAAATTTATGATGGCATTGACTCCATGCTTGAGAAAATAAAAGATATCATACAAGCCAAAGAGTAGGACCCTAAGGAAAAGTTTTATAATGAAGTTAAAAGTGTGGTCATGAAAAGGTGGAACAAAATGACCACCCCATTGCATCTCCTTGCTTATGCCTTAAATCCCAAATATTACAGCAATGAAATAGTTGGGTTACCTAGTAGGAAGCGACCATATGATGACCAAGAGGTTGCAAATGGGACAAGGGCAACATTCAAGAGGTTGTTTCCTGATCCAGCTATATCTAGTGCAGTCCACAATGAGATGGGGATGTTTGTATCTGGAGAAGGTAGCATGGGAGAGGTAGAGGCTCTTTGTGACAAAGCCACCTTGAATCCAATCAAGTGGTGGATTGTACATGGCCATGATGTCAAGTACCTACAACCTATTGCGATCAAATTGCTCTCACAGGTATGAAGTTTGTAACTTGTTATTTGATATTCTAATTACCAATTAAGAATTAAAATTTAAAATGATAGCACTCTTTTTGTATATTAATAATACTTTGTTTTTGTGATAGGTGGCTAGTAATTCTTCTACAGAGCGAAACTGGAGTACTTATGGCTTCATCCACTCAACCAAACGCACCATGTTGGCATCCAAGAAGGCTGAGGATCTAGTATACATACATTCCAACTTGCACCTCTTAATGCATAGGACAGAAGAGTAAACTAGAGGTCCTAACAAGCTTTGGGACATCCAACCTGAAACCACAAACTTTGAAGTTTTTGTTGCTTGTTTGTCTAATGTTTCACTACTTGGCATTGATGATGAACTTCCAAGGAGCCCTTCACAAGGGTTTAACGGTGGAGCTAGTGGGAGGAGCTGCAAGTGCCATCCAAGAAGATGATTTTGAGGATCATCTAGATGATATGTTCTAGGCTTTTAGGCCTAGGAAACTGAAAGTGAAACAAGTTGAGAATTTGAATGTATTAAGTCATTAACTATCATGTTTTGAACATTATGAATCAATACAAACTCAAGTCTCAATTCTCAAAGTATTGGAAATTTGTTTTCATGTTCTATAAATGATTGTATGAGTATTAAATTTTAATATGTAATGTATAAGTATTAAATTTCAATAAGTATACAAATGCTTCTTTAAATTTATAATTTTATATACATATTTATATATTTAATATGTATATAAAAAACATACCCAACAACGTACCATACCCGAAGTTTTTAAAAATTTGTCGTATCGCATATCGTACTGCCGTACCCATACCAAAACAGATCTAGGTTGTACTTATGCAATAACTCTAACCTTCAAATTAGGGTTCTTTCTAAGCTCCATGCTTCTCTAAAGTGAGTGGTCATTTTGTGTTCTGAAAACTTATCATAAAATTAAGCAAGATTTCTTCTACGAAGGGTTGAAAGGGGATGTCCAAAATTTGTGGCAGAATGTTTGGTGTGTCGAGTAACAAGTGAGAAATTATTCATACTCTAGGTCTTCTACAACCTCTATATATTCCTAGTCAGAGGAGGGAGGAGGTTTCCATGGATTTTATCACAGGATTGCCAAAATCAAAAGGGAAAAGTGTAATCATGGTGGTTGTGGATAGACTCACCAAATATGCTCATTTTTGTGCCTTATCACATCCTTTTGTAAGCAAGTACAATAGCCTATCTTTTATGGATACAATTCAAAAGCTACATGGTACACCAAAGATTATAGTCAATGATCGTGACCCTATATTTACTAGCAATTTTTGGACTAATTTGTTCACATGTTTGGGTACTCAACTGGTTTGTAATTCATCATATCATCCCAAATATGATGGGCAGATTGAGGTAGTAAACAAATGTTTGGAAGGGTATCTTGATGCTTTGCTTCAAATAAACAAGAGAGATGGGTTCAGTGGCTACCACTTGCAAAATGGTGGTATAACACTTCATTTCACACCTCATCCAAAATGTCTCCGTTTTTGGCATTGTATGGGTACCATCCACCATCGCTCACCTCCACCTTGAGGGTCTAGCCTAAAGTGAGAGCAGTTGAAGAGCACATTCAACACCAACAAGAGGTACTCTCTAGCCTTAAAGAGAATTTGGCAATGGCACAAAACCACATGAAGCAACAAGTTGATCAACACCGAAGTGAACGACACTTTGAAGTTGGAGACTTTGTTTTTGTGCAATTGCAATTGTATAAGCAATTGTCCTTGAAACAACAAAAGAAGGATAACAAGCTTTCACCTAAATACTACAGCCCTTATCAAGTGTTGCGAAAAAATTGGTGTAGCATACATATTAGAGCTTCTTCAACTAACCAAAATACATCTAGTCTTCCATTCTTGCTTGAAATTGGATAGAAAGTAGAAGGTGTTAACCCGATCAATGTTACGAGCTTGATGAGGAGGGTTGAATCATCTTGGAGCCTAAAAGGCATCATTCAAACATGCACTAAGAGGTTGAGGACAAGGGTCATTACCAAGTATTTGATCAAGTGGAAGAATTTGGATAGTGAAGATGCAACATGGGAAGATGAAGCATTCCTACAGCAGCATCTAACAATTGTCAAAATTGGGTACAATGTTGCTTCGAAGGGGAGGGGCACGCTACGCCTTAATCCTATGTCATATATTGGGATATGTATGGCCGACTTGTGGCTAACATAATCTCTTAACATGTCATATCTCATTTATTTATGCTTTCATATGCTTAGTAGGGGTATATATAGGAGTTAGTAACTAGTAGATGAGCATCATATTGAGCACTTGAGTCTTATTGTAAGGTTTGGAGGTTGCCCCCTCGAAGTGGCTAAGTCATTTCTACTTGCATATTCTGATCTTATCTCTTTATTTTGGTGTTATTTTGTGTTCCATCGCTGCTGATATTCAGATCTCTCTCAATAATTTCCTTACAAGCTATGTAAAGACTAATGAAGAATTGGCTGCTAAAGGAAGAAATGTTGATCAATTTGCAGATAGAACATGAAGAGCTGCAAACAAGTAAGACTTCAACAAAAGATGCTGAAACAGAAACAAATAAGTGTGGTAAGCCTTTCTAATTTCATGAGTCTGACTGCTCATCAAATTTATTTGGTGGTTTTGAAAAACATAACAAAGGGATTGGTTTGAAGTTATTGAAGAAAATGGGATACACTGTGAAGGCCTTAGCAAAGATGGCCAAGGAATTCAGAGACCTATCAAAGTAAAGATGAGGCCCAAAACATTTTATCTTGCATACACTAGATAATCTTCGCATTTCACCATGGGTAGATGTTGGGTAGTGGTATCTCCCTCTCTGAAATCTTCACAATTAGTAAAGATGAAACTCGGAAGGGCCGCCCCACTCAAGTGGAAGACAATCACTTATGTTCATCAAAAATCAAAACTAGGAGCAATGGGGACCGTTGCTCTTCAAAGACAGTGAATAATCAAGGTGACAGTTTGGCACAATCTTCTAACAAAATACCAAAACACTAATACATCACTAATACGTCACCTTGTGAGGATCATAACCCTTGAATGTTGCTCAAAATTTGAAACCACATTACGCGTTAAAAGCTCATGAAACAAACTAGTTTAGATGCCCCGAAAGGTATACCTTCAACAATTGTTTAGACACATCTGATCAAACATTAGAGGTTAAATTCCACCCCAAAGGACCCAAAAATCCGAAATAAAAAATTGTAGAAAATTACCTAAAATAGAAAAACTAAAATCTTATATCTTTATGAGGTTTAGGTCACGACATAACATATCAACTTCTTGGGGAATGCTTGTCAAATGACTCTTCAGATTCCAAGGCTAAAGGCTTCATATTATATTGTTAGACTGTTCATTTCCTACTAAAAATAGATATGAAGGAATTAACATCCAATTGTAAAAACAGATAAAAGAATCCTATAGCCTCACATCTCTTGTAAATTACTCTTGGCTTCAATAAAGCTTCATCTGCAGTGCAATATCATGTTATTATTGAATCCAAATTCTTGATTCAGTTCATTATTTTATAGCACATTCCAGATTTCCAATCAAATTCAGATGACATAGACATGTTGCTTGGGCTCAAACAAGAGTTTTTCTAGAAACAATAAGCAAGCAGTAAGCACCCACATTAACACGTGAGTGAAAATATATCTGTGAGAAATAATATTATGTGTATGATCGAGTTGTTAAAACAACTCAGGTAGATAGAAATTGAGAGAGATTCTATGTGAGAAAGAATAGGTTTGCTGAGAGTGATTTTAGGGAATGACTAGTTGGTTATGATAAGGCATGACTCCTCATTATTAGGAGGCCATTCGCCTATATATGTCACTAGTGTTTTATGAATAAATTCATAAAGCAAGTTTATTGTGTATTATATTTTGTGTACAGTTCTACCAAATATTTCAAGATTGAAAGTAGAGGTTGCATTTAGCCAAAAACACTTGCGCAATTACTCAGAAAAGATTTGATTCTTCTCGATTCCCCAAGCATTTTAGTGTCAACTCATGAGTACTGGTCTCTCGAGAAGAACAATGTTAATATGCTCAGATCCCATAGAAAATTGACACTGTGTAGGCATGTATTCCTTCCTAAAAACTCGTCAAAATATAAGGAAACAGAAATCAGAACAAGGCTAAGGCCCATTTTTTGCCTACAGCTTCCAAACAAACCCACAAGCAACTTATGACAATGACAAATTTGAAAGAGACATTTCCTATTGTTGGATATATCTTGTAACAATTATACTACACAGGTAATTAAATAATATTAGTTTAGGTGTGTGTGTGAATTCTTCGTGAGTGGTTGGATTAATTATATGAGTGAGTTGTACATGAGTTATAACAACTCACTTATTTTAGAATGAGTGATTAGAGTGAGAGAGAGATTAAAGGGATTTGATAACATGCCTTACTCCACTATTGTAGGAGTTCGTAAGGCATCTATTATTGAATAATGAATTGCGTTTTGTGGGATCAAATTTTTCATTTGGTATCAGAGCAATATTTGCTCGATGCTTGCAGTGGAGGAACAAAATGCCAAGGGTAGCTCCATAGTTTGCACTGTTGGCCCGCATTTATGAGTTATTTTTGATGAAAATTGTTAGTGTAGTTTACAGATAATTTGTGTGAGTGTGCAGCAATAGGAGCGAAAATACTATACATTTTAGGGTGGAACAGAATTAGCAATTTGTGCAAGTGCAGCAAAAAAAGTTGAGAAATCTCGTGACAAAATTCCAGTAGATACCTCTCAGTAACACGGATGTATTTTACTAGTAGAATATTGGATTGACATCCAATGTTTTTGTTTGAGAGATTAAAAAAGGACACACGAGTTCTCTTTTTATATCATTTTCAGATTCTGCTTGCAGGTATGGCAAAATTGGTGTGCAAAAGACATGATTGGTGAAAGATCAAATCTGCATGCAACAGAAGCATAAAAAAATTCCAGTAAAAGAATAAAGGGAGGAGAGGAGATCCATATAACAAAGGAGGCGATATTTGTTGCCGTGAAATTCATACTTTATTTCCATGCACCCACACAAAAAGAAAAACAAATTACAAGGAGAAGCTAAAATTAAAACTTTTCTTGTAAGGTTTCTTCTATAGTTTTCTTCTTGCTTCAAAATTTTAGGGAAAGATTTATGATTTTCAGTATTTTAAAGTTAAAAGAAAAAATAGAAAACAATATATATATTGTTACACTTTGAAAAAATCATATCTTCTAAACTGAGACTCAGTTTCAAGCAAGATTTTCCGCACATTGTAAAAGAGTGTTTAAATCATTGTGTCAAAAGGATCTCTTTATTCCTTATGGTTCAAGAGAAACAATTATTTTTCTATAAAACAAATGCTAAAAATAAATTATTTTGTACATGGATGCATTAGCAGTTGTACCTAACACCCATACAAGTATTTTTGTTAGCAATGGAAAAGTTTATGGAAAAACAAATGTAACATTCAAAACATTGGCGTGCATCATGGAGGGATTTGTGGTCCATAGGATCATCAGGTTCAATCTAGCTGAATGAGCCAAGTTTGTTGGGGTCAGAGGCAACGGAAGAAAGAGGCTCATCAATGACCTAAAATTCACAACCAACTAAGAGGTTGTACAATGCACTAGTGGCAAAGACATTTGTGCCAAAACAAATAAACCCAAGGTCGGTTTCCAAGTGACAGTGGTGATCGTATCATATTGTTTGTAATCAAATGGCAGTGATCTAGAATGGTGGCTGCAAACACGAACTTCAGTGAGAAGCCCAGCACTCAGTGAAGACAGTGATGTCCCAATCCTCTATCATTTTTTATACTTTGTTTCTTTTTTCACTGAAGACGGTGATGACCCAATCCTCCTATATTTATTTTGTACTTTGTTTCTTTTTGTGTGTGTAACAAAGAGAAGCCCAGATTAATGTAAACATATACGTAGATACGTGCTTCATATGTGATGTCAATGAGAAGCCTGGCACATACTGGAAGTGAACGTGTGAACAAATGAATGAGTTCATATAAGTATTAGTGAGAAGCCCATCACTCACTGAATGTCAAAACAAGAACAATTGTGAATGTCCTTGTTTACATATGTGAGTAGCCTAACACTCACTAGAAGTGGAAGCGTAAACAAACCTGTACATGTAGAATGTCACTACTAGCAGAGTGGGCATATATGGTGTGTTTCTAAAAAAATGTGTAGAGTGATTATTTTCCCTGTGTCTGAACTAAGGGAGGAATTTTGTATAAATCCTATAGCGGTTAGTACTAGATAGGAAATTAAATGATATTTGTTTAGGGGTGCGTGTGTGAGTTATTGGATTAATTATGTGTGCGTAAGTTATACGTGAGTTATAACAACTCACTTAGTTTAAAATGAGTGATTAGAGTGAGTGAGAGATTGTAGGAATTTGATGCTATGCCTAACTTCACTATTGTAAGAGTTCACGAGGCCTATATATGTAAGCATCTATTATTGAATAATGAATTGTGTTTTGTGTGATCAAATCTTTCATCCACTTCATTACTCAAAACCCAAAACAAAATCCCCAAAACCAATATAATACAATGAAAGTAACGACATGTCATATATTGGTGGAGCAGCATGTGGTATACAAGTGGGACTAGTGAGCCGCATGGCACTTGCCAAGGCTCAAATCTTGTCGTTCTGATCAAAGAAAACTTGTATAAGACAATCAGAGAGGTGATATGTGGTATGCCAGTGGGGTGACGTGGAATATTGGTGGGATAGATGATCTTCAAGCTGCCCACTGGTGTTCAAATGTGGTTGTGGCCAAGGTATGAAATTTGGTGCAAATATATACGGATTTATGCAAAATAGAAACCCCTCAGAGCTGGTAGATTAGCCAGATAGATTGTACATAATCTTCTGTGTGCAAATATAAAAACAACCAAAGCCTACCTTATTTTCCTTTATGAATACCTATTTACAACCGTACCCAACCACCCACCATCACATATGTTCTCTTACGCATAGAAAATTCTATCCACATCCCCTATCAAAACCACTTCTCACGTACATCATTCACATCTTACAAGCCCCCTAACCCTTCTAACACATCTTATATTTAATCTTTGACAATAAAGATTAACCGAGCTATGGACCGCGGTTTCCTAGCGAATTTGATTCATCAATTATACAGCCCACTAAGGTTCCATATGGTAGGCACTAAACCCCACAACATTTAAAAAGGTAAAAGTAGATTTTTAGGCTGCAGCACTTAGCTAACACACCACATTAGCCTATGAAATTCCCTGTGGGAACCAAGCAGAATTTTCCATTTTATTTTCTATAAATTGTTCAAATTTTATACCCAGTAGGTTCCAACCTTGCACCCAACCTCCAAAGCACATCACCCTTGTCAATCCATCCATACTCTGAATATAAAATAAATGAGGCTGCTACAAGTCCTAGGTGGATTTTGGCCCAAAGAACTTGTTCTTTAATCTCCTCCTAGTAGTAGTTAAAATAGCAATAATAATAATAATATTTGAGAAGTGTTTCAGCCTTTCATGACTTGCAATTTTGTGTGCTTTGATGTGTTTATGCCCGAAATTTTGTAAGCTTGATAGTTCATTATTCCACATGGGCTCTCAACACAATATTGTTATTATTATTTCTTGTTTAATAAATTTTAAGTAATGTTATGATCTACTTTTGGATCATGTTCTTAAGATTTGTAAGCATGGATCGCCCTCCAATGTGTCCCATATTTTCCACACAAAGACTTGAAGCTAAGGAATGCTTTATTGAACTGTGAGATATTTGTAAACATGGATTGCCCTCGAACCAACCCCATAGTTTCCACACAAAGACTTGAAGCTAAGGAATGCTTTATTGAGCTGTGAGATATTTGTAAACATGGATTGCCCTCAAACCAACCCCATAGTTTCCACACAAAGACTTGAAGCTAAGGAATGCTTTATTGAGCTGTGAGATATTTGTAAACATGGATTGCCCTCTAACCAACCCCATATTTTCCACACAAAGACTTGAAGCTAAGGAATGTTTTATTGAGTTTGTAAGCATGGATTGCCCTCGAATCTACCCCTCATTTTTTGAACACGTGGATCACCTTATTGAGGTCGGGCATTTAAATCTAGCTCAAACCCTTATGAGTGGAGGGCATTACCATCACAACAAAATCCCAAGACCATTAGTAAAATTAGTATACCTAAAATCCAATCCTATCTGAACCGCAAAATCATCACCATCCTTCTTGAAGACTCCATCCACACTGCCCATCGCTCATGCGCACTCAACACGTCGACACTCAATTTTTCTCCCAAAGAAAGAGATCTACATAGAATCTGAAGAACCCACAATGTCTGAAAAACTACATTGTAGATCAACCGACCATTTTTACCTTATTTGCATATGCAAAAAAATTGACAAAAAACTGCAAGGGCAATCAGGTTGCAAAAATAAACAAAGAGGGCCATTGATATCAAATCCCAATGAGTAAATAGTTTAAGTGGGTCTAATTTGCATACCTAGCTAAGCCTGTACTTGCCATATATTTTGTGAGCAGAAGTTGAAGACTGCATGAAAAACATTACAGGAGGATCCATGTAAATACTCTTTTTGCTTATTCTCTGCTCTTTCCTTTCTGTTTCTTCATGTTATGTGTTGTGCTTTCGGATTCGTAACTGCTGTGTTCGTTTCCCTGTAGCAGAGCTCTTTTCAATCTAACGAACCATTTTGGATTTTCTCGAAGGCCACCTCTTGTCAATCTGCTTTTAGGTATAAAAAAAGAAGAAAATGTTTGGTGCTGAGATATTTTTGACGGTGTTAAAGCAGTGCCTATGTATTTATTAGTCGTTAAATTGGGTTATTATGCTAAAGGCGTTACCTCTATGAGAAAAGGCTTTGAGGACATTCACAAGACTTGTGTCAAATTTGACGGCTTAAATGGCAGTTTTGTTATTTTTAACAATTTTATTTTTGCTATTTTTAACAATTTTATTTTTGTTATTTTTAACAATTTTAGTTTTGTTATTTTTAACAATGATTTTACATGTTGCTTTGGTTTTACTATTTTTAAATTTTATTTTATAGTCTTTTGCATGCATTAACCTTTAAACACCGGTCACTAACACTATAATTTCATTCTTCGGGCTCTCCAAGTTCCAATCAATCCCTGCGTTAAATTAAATTATGCGGGTATGTATTTAAATTTTGTTTATACTTATATGTAGAGTAGAACTATATTTCTTAGCCTCCTCTTATGACTAGTTCTCAGAACTTTGGTTCTCGGTCAATGAGTTTTGTTTTGTGTTGTGAATGTTTAGCTTTTGAGCCGTTTTTGCCATATCTCCTCACGCTTCAAACACGAATACCTTAAGCTGTAAGATTTGATGATGGACCTTGAATGACCTTTTTCTTCTATAACTTTTTAATTCATTTTCTATATTACACCATTCAAGTGTCGTGGAAATTCAGTAATGAAGACCTGTTTTTTCTTGTAAATGGTTAAAGCTACAAGATGATATTTTCTCAACTACCCCACAGACTTAGCCCTTGATCAAGTGTCCTCCAAGCGTGTGTACTATTGGATTGCCTCCTCTTTATTTATTGCATTAATTCTTCTTACCAGTAGTTGTTTCTTACCCCTATTAGGCTTTCCTTTCTCCTACACTTTTCTATTCTAAATTAAATTGTTAGCTAGGATTAAGTTTTGTTTTCTTGTAAATAGTTAAAATTACAAGATGATATTTTCTCAACTACCCTACACATGACTTAGCCCTTGATCAAGTGTCCTTCAACGTGTGTATTCTTGGATTGTCTCCTCTTTATTTCTTGCGTTAATTCTTCTTACTAGTAATTGTTTCTTACCCTTGTTAGGCTTTCCTTTCTCCTACACTTTTCTATTCTAAATTAATTTGTTAGTTAGGGTTAAGTTGGTGTTGATAAATTTAATTGCGAAGAGGGTAGGAAGAATTGTTGGCATTGAAGTACGGGGAATGGGAATTAGGCAATGATAAGTACATTCTAGAAATTCATTTTCACTGACACGACCATAGTCGGAATAGAAATACAACTCGATCAAATGTCTTTGTTTTGTGAATTGAATGCCATAATGTTTGATCTCTTGTGAAATTTAAGTGCGCATCGCGAAAAGAACTTTGGCATAACCCCTATGGGAAAAAGGCTTTGCGGACATTCACATGACCGTGTCAAATTTGACGGCTTAAATGGCGTTTGTTATTTTTAACAATTTTGTTTTTCGATTTTACATGTTGCTTTGGTTTTACTATTTTTAAATTTTATTATATAGCCTTTTGCATGCATTAACCTTTAAATACGGTCACTAACACTATAATTTCATTCTTCGGGCTCTCAAGTTCAGTCAATCCCTGCGTTAAATTGAATTATGCAGGTATGTATTTAAATTTTGTTTATACTTATATGTAGCAGTAGAACTATATTTCTTAGCCTCCTCTTATGACCAGTTCTATAGCTTTGGTTCTCGGTCAATGAGGTTTTGTTTTGTGTTGTGAATGTTTAGCTTTTGAGCCATTTTTACCATATCTCCTCACGCTTCAAACACGAATACCTTAAGCTGTAAGATTTGATGATGGACCTTGAATGACCTTTTTTCTTTTACAACTTTTTAATTCATTTTCTATATTACACCATTCAAGTGTCATGGAAATTGTAACGAAGACCTATTTTTTCTTGTAAATGGTTAAAGTTACAAGATGATATTTTCTCAACTACCCTACAGACTTAGCCCTTGATCAAGTGTCCTCCAACGTGTGTACTATTGGATTGCCTCCTCTTTATTTATTGCATTAATTCTTCTTACCAGTAGTTGTTTCTTACCCCTATTAGGCTTTCCTTTCTCCTACACTTTTATATTCTAAATTAATTTGTTAGCTAGGGTTAAGTTTTGTTTTTCTTGTAAATGGTTAAAGTTACAAGATGATATTTTCTCAACTACCCTACACAGACTTAGCCCTTGATCAAGTGTCCTCCAACGTGTGTATTGTTGGATTGTCTCCTCTTTATTTCTTGCATTAATTCTTCTTACTAGTAGTTGTTTCTTACCCTTGTTAGGCTTTCCTTTCTCCTACACTTTTCTATTCTAAATTAATTTGTTAGTTAGGGTTAAGTTGGTGTTGATAAATTTAATTGCGAAGAGGGTAGGAAGAATTGTTGGCATTCTTTACAGAATGGGAATTAGGAAATGATAAGTACATTCTAGAAATTCATTTTCACGACACGACCATAGTCGGAATAGAAATACAACTCGATCAAATGTCTTTGTTTTGTGAATTGAATGCCATAATGTTTGATCTCTTGTGAAATTTAAGTGCGCATCATGAAAAGAACAAAGCCAAAACACCTACAACATCCACAGAAAATCAAATTCTGAATTGACTATCAAAACATCCTCAAAAAGGAATTTACCATCAACATCGGCAACTCTTGCCATCTGAAGTGCATCAAAATTTGACAGTATACATTGGCGGGCAAGTAGCTAAACAATTAGAATGATACATGTTTCGTGTTTGATATATGAGCCATCCAATGTTCAAGATCACGAAAGAACAAAGCCAAAACACTCTGACATCCACGAAAGGAAAATCAAATTATGAATTGATATCAAAACATCCTCAAAGGAATTTACCATCAACAAACTCTTGCCATAAACGAAGTGCATTAAATTTAAATTGTGTTATACATTAGCGGGTGAAACAACTAGAATGATACATGTTTCATGTTTGATATATGAGTCATCAATGTTCGAAGTTGATAGAACAGGGAATGACTTGCATTGGCTCAATTAGACTTTAGGATTTGTCACGAAAGGAATTATGAGATGTCATTCTGGAACCTATATCACCATCCATCAGATAATTGAAAAAGAGCCACAACATCACATAGTGGATGAAGTTGTAAATTGTGTTATAAGATTGAAGATAGCAGTTGAGTCTAGACAATATGGAAAGAGGGGGTGTAAAGGAAATTGTGTCATCTGTGGAATGACTTACACAGGGATCTAATAAAGACTTCAAGATTTGTCACACAAATTTTTAGATTTAACGTATACTGTTGAGAAAAGTTCTAGGCATTCCAGTGGTTGAGTGTAAAGGAAATTGTGTCATGAAGAAATAGAAAAACAATGAAAAGAAGAAAACATACAGTTAGTTTGAATTGGAAATACAAAAGTAACAAGTTACAAGGTTGTTGCAAGTAAAGTAAGTAGAAGAAACCATTATTGCTAGACAAACTAGGTTGTTGAAACAAGATGCTAAATCACATAAGGCTTATGAGAAATTGGCAGATGATTTGCACATTGACAACATTTCATAAACTGCATACTTTGTATGCGGCGGTGAAACAAATCCATGAATTCTTAAATTTGGTATAGAAGAAATTGGTACATGAAGAAATAGAAAAACAACGAAAAGAAGCAAACATACAGTTAGTTCGAATTGGAAATACAAAAGTAACAAGTTACAGGGTTGTTGCAAGTAAAGCAAGTAGAAGAAACCACTATTGCTAGACAAACTGGGTTGTTGAAACAAGATACTAAATCACATAAGGCTTATGAGAAATTAGCAGATGATTTGCACATTGAAATATGGAAGTCAAAGAAATCAGTGGTTTTTTTACTTTTGTCATATAATGGATATGAATTTTAAACTGGAATTGTAGAAGTTAAAAAATCACCTTGCAGCTAAATTACAATTTATTATGCCACATATAATTGATATTACACAAATGCCACATCTAAAGGGTTTTAAGGAGGGGGCTTGAATCTTATTACTTCCAGGTCAGCAGGACCACAAACAAGCAAGGGTTGGGAAAACAACAAGAGTTTAAAGGCGCGTCAGTACAGGGAAAGAATCCGCATAAAGCATAACCTCAACTCGACCCAGCTTAGCAAGGCCCTCAGCTCAACACAGAAGATGACACTCACAGTGGTGAACACACAACAACAACAACAATGTTATCCCACTCTGCAAGATACAGACCAAAATATGTCCATTTTTTTGTGTGAGAAGGGATGTTGGGGATAGTGTAGGACACATAGGGAGTACTTTGGGTGCAATTAGTATAGAGTTGAGCACCAAG
Organism: Taxus wallichiana var. yunnanensis; assembly: GCA_018340775.1. NCBI lineage: Eukaryota > Viridiplantae > Streptophyta > Pinopsida > Cupressales > Taxaceae > Taxus > Taxus wallichiana. The sequence goes on from CM031235.1 coordinate 301,919,002, forward strand.
TGAACTGAGTAGATTATGCTTTTGAACACGTTTACTTAAGTTAATTATGATTTTGAAAGGGTATCATCTCAGGTGTTATTGCAATGCATTGTTGTTAATTTCTTATATTGTTTTGATCATTGTTGTTATAGACTGATGTGAATCTATTATTACTTTACTTCTCTACACAGAGACTTCCCATATTATTGCCTCGCCGTAGACTATTGAAGCCCAACGTCAGTTTCGCAAAAGAATAGATTTTTGAAAAAGACAATGCTTCACAAATGAAATGTGTATTGGAACAGATACATAGTGACCTCTGTGGTCTTATGAAAACCCAATCATTGCATGGTTCAAAGTACTTCTCTTATCTTAATGTTTCAGTGGATTTGTAGAAAGGAAAATTTGTAGGAAAATCCCGATTCTCCAGAGTCAAGACAAATAATGGAGGAAAATTCATGGCAAAAGAGTTTGAATTACTACAAGGCTTGTTTAACGAAAGGAAAAACCAATCTACATCAAGCATAGGAATCTTGTGAGTCTACATGGATATTCACTTCTCCACCTGGAAACCTATTGTTTTATGATTACATGTATGATTTCTACATCAATAGATCTCGTGTTTGGGCATCCTTGAAATATAAAATCCAACATGATCCCTATTGCAAAGATGTCTTAATCGACCATAACACCCTTTCCTCCCTACCATTTGAGTCATCAAATGTTTCCTCGTCTCTTAAAACAACCACAGTGGAATTTCCCCAAATGCAAACTGCCTCTTCAGCTCATGGTATTGATGCTTCCAATGAATCTAACAAAACATATGAACACTCATCGTCTTTTACGTCAACACCCCACAATTCAGGAACTAAAGAAGAGGAAATCAAACAATTCTTGCCCAACCACGATGGTAACACCCCATTTACCATGTCATGGCCAAAGCTTGGCCTCTCGCCTATAAATGAATACAATACTGAGAGGGCTTGTTTTTCGTAGACACCCTAATTTCACATCTGTCCTAAATCAATTAATTCCCCTTCCTCATTTCCCACAAAAATACACTTCAAATTAATCAAATATAATTTGATTAATTATCCATTTCAAAATCTAAAAAATAACCCAATCCTCACCACATGTCATTATTCTCCATGTTTTTCTACTATTGAATTAAAAATTCAAATTCAAATCCTCACCCACCCTTCGTGGTCCCCACTCACCTAATTTTTCCCACATTTTCAAACCACTCATCTAATCTTGCCCACATTTTTAAACCACTCACTTAATCTTGCCCACATTTTCAAACCACTCACTTAGTCTTGCCCACATTTTCAAACCATGATTACTTAAATTACTCTAAGTTAATCACTCCCAGTATAAATATAACCTTACCCCTCCCCTCTAAACATGCGGAGAATAAGCTTGAATACCATATCTAAGTTCTTGCATCCTTTGAGCAAATAACGTCCTTTTGCCTCGTCCTAATACCCCAAATAGCCTCATAATCTTTTTCCCATCAGTGCAAAGAAAGTAAGACAATCATTGTTGCGGGAAGGTCTTGCTCCGTCTTGAAGAAAAGCACCTACATATCACACAATCGGGGGCTCAATCCAAGTTTCCTAGCCCATTATGAGGTTTCTTCTGAAACGCAAAGGAGGAGGTATGATTATTGGTATTTTATTTCCTTGTTAGTAGTGTATTTTCCTAGCTTACATTTTGATGGCCTTCCCAACTTTGTTTATTTGGAAAAGTAATGTGGCAACAATCTCACATAAAATAAGTTCCAATGCATGAATATGCTCTTCATTTGATGAGCTACCATGATGGCCACTTCGGTTCACACCCACGATTTTGCTACTTCCTTCTAAACCTCATAATGCGGCATAGAAGCCAATCAGAATCATGTAGTTTTCATGAAACAAAACATCAAATCAGGAATCCCTACAACAATTGGAGATATGTGAAGACAACTATTGGAATGCCCCAAAGATAACCGCCGCAAGCAGGTTTAATGTGGCTTGGATCGAGCCTTGATGGACACGTTCATTCGGAAAAAATCGAAGCAAGCTTTCAGATATGATGGAACAATTGGGAACACCAACCTTATTCTTCACTCTAAGTGTTGCAGACACTAAATGGCCATATCTCCACAATAGTATGTATGTTGAATGCCCTACTGATCCTCAAGCCACACAACATTGGAGAACACTTAACATTGTCTCAAACTCTCATTGAGTATCACCATACCTACATCACAGATTCACAATATTTCATGAAGAAATATTGCAAAAGGAACTTGGAGCAGTAGACTATTGGTACAGGTAATAAAATCTACTATTTAATAAGTTTTATCCAGACTACATAGCTAATATTTATGCTCTCTCGTCTCGCAGGTATGAATGGCAACATAGAGGCTCTGCACACGTCCATGGTTTATTGTGGCTCGAGAACGCACCTAAAGTTAACGCAATGGACTGGGAGGATACAACTGTTATTGAGGCAATAAAACAATACTTTGATAAGTTCGTGTCTACCTGGAAACCCCGTTCGGTTTGCAACCGCTTGGATTTTGTTCACAGGTCACTACTAGACAACCCTTGTTTTCTAAATACAACACAAATACTATCCTCCTCCCCACATGCAGACCTTGAAGAACTACTTAATCATGTTCAGCACACACAAAATGTTTAGAACAGACATGCCTGCATAGAAATCAATCACAGCTGCAGTGTAGGTACAACACACCATGGGCCACGTAACCTACTTCATCCCTGCTCATTGAAAGTGATGGGAAAATTAAGTACCTCCCTTCGAGAAATGATGATAGACTGAACATACACAATCAAACTATGATATCCATATGGAGAGAAAATGTTGATTGCCAACCGGTACTTTCTCACCATGCAATTCTTAAGTATATTGTAAAATATGCTTCAAAAGCAGAGCAACGTTTAGAAACCTATCACCAAATACTATCCATATTTTCAAGAGATGCTGATGTGGATTCACCAACACACATTGCAATTCAAAAATGCTCACAAAGAGCGTTGTTGAACATGACATAAGCACACAGGAAACATGCCACATGCTACAAAAATTGCCACTTGTTATGTGCAATGCGTTTGTTTGTATCATTAAATGTTGGCAAAAAAATCTTGAGACGTGTCATTGAAAGTGACGTCGATGTACAAGAAACAACCACTTTCTTGGATGCATATAGAGTTCGCCTACAACCATGGAACACCTACCACTTATTCAGGTTGCTCGAGATTGGAGCTACAACATGAGGAACCGTAAAGGAGATAAATGGAAATTGCGGTCGACTAAAGCAATTGTTTGGGTCCACCCGAGATTTGTGGATGTCCCAACTCAAGATTCAATGTCATATGACCTTTTATGTTGGTCAGAACTCCTTTTATACAAGCCTTTCTAGAAATATTGCCTCGAATTTGGCTTAAGCCCACATGACATCAACGACACTTGGGACATGTTCAAACACAACTACAGACCATGACATGTTTTACGCACTACCGCAGACATAGGACATGAAACAGATGTTAGTTCTGACTCTGAGGTTGAATGTAGTATTCAACACGAACCATTGCAAGAATGGCAGGTCTTCGCACAACTTCGTCGGGAAACAACATAGGTCTTGACAGTCTTGAAATGTTGGGGAAACATGATTTTGACATACACAATAATTAGAACATACATGGCATTCCGCATGATTTGTAGATAATTGGTTCATCATTCATCGAGAGAGAAAAGGCAAACACAAATAACACCAGCATGCAGGCCACACCACCATCTACCACACTACCTTTGTCTTTAGAACAACAACTAGCTCTTGATACCATATTGCACCATTCAACAAACAAAACACTTCTACCTCCATTAAGATTGATAATTCAAGGAACAAATGACACAGGAAAATCATTTCTGATAAATAAAATCTAGAATTCATTTACAACAACATCAACCACATCTCCCTCACCTCTCCTTCTGCTCGCCCCTACCGGTGTTTCAACATTCAACATCTCCACACCCACAATCCATGTAGCCCTCGTATTCTAATCAAAGAATTAAAACCCCTTGAAGGCCAAGCATTATCATCTTTTCAAGAGTCGTTGAAACATATAGAATATGTTCTTATTGATGAAATGAGTTTCATTGGCCCAAAGTTGCTAGGAAAAATTGACAGTAGGCTACGCGAGGCTTTCCCACACTCAAAAACATCTGAATTTGGAAACAAATCAGTCATCCTCCTTAGCGACCTCGGGCAATTACCACCGGTTATGGACAATCCTCTTTATGCAAGTAAATCCTATGGAGCCACCCTTTGGAAGGGATTTCATTCTTCCATTACATTGCAAACTATATTTTGGCAACAAGGAACAACCGATGCACAAGTTTCATTCTAGAATTTACTGCTCAACATGTGAGATTCAACCCCTCTTATTAAGGACTGGGAACTCCTAATGTCTCACACAGACACACACCTAACTTAGCAAGAGCTCAAAAATTTTAAGGACGCACCACATTTGTTTGCAAAAAATGACCTCGTGGACTCCCACAACCTTTAGATGTTGAAGGCATTGAACGTTCGATTGCCCAATCCATTGTTGAAAGTAACAGGTGGGTTGGACCAAGAAATCCTGATGATGATCAGTTGGAGCACAAAGTTCTGTTGTGTAAACAACAAAAAATCATGCTTATTGCAAATTTATGGGTTGACGCAGGCCTCATAAATGGTGTTATAGGAACAATCACCAACATTGTCTATGACGCAATTCCACCCCCAACATTACCTTTATTTGTTGTTATCAAATTTGATAGAGACAACGGCCCATGTTGGGATCCCTCTAACCCGTTACATATTTTGATACCCCTTATTTCAAGAGGGAATCGAAGACAATTGCCGCTTAAAATGGCCTAGGCATTAACTATCCACAAGTCCCAGGGACTTACTATGCATAGAGCAACTGTCGACATTGGAACCAATGAAAGCGGGGTTTGAGATTCACTGACTTTCTCCGAGAGTTGCCTCGCTTGCAAATTTGTGCATTTCACCTCCTTTTTCATTCAAAAGGTACTAAAAATGGTGCATAGTGAACACTTGGAGCAAGAAGAAAGGAGTAAGCAAGACTACTATCACTCAACCCTTCAAAATACTACACTCGCTTTGATAGCACCTCCACTACTACTTTACTCAACACTCCTTCTATCCTAGACGGCATTTCCGTTTAACACTCCTTTTATCCTACACTCTGTTTACCAGGAAAAAAATTTACCCTCAAAAGGCTACCATTCATGATATAATTCTTCTCATGTTAAGTTCAAATAAAACAATCCATGAAATGATACCACTCATGATATGAGATATGTAAATGTATATGTACGCATTTGTAACAACTTTGAAATGAAGAGATGAAACATTTAAATGAAGTGGTTCTTCTATATATCTACAATTACAAAATTACACGTTTCAACATACATGTTTGATTTTTCCTTTTTATTGTTGCCCATTTCATTTATGTTAACCAACAACAACACATTTTTAATGTCTTCATCTACACACAAATACCTAGAAATTTAAAATTCCGAGAAAGGACAATGCAATTTATAGTTGTTTCCATCCTATAACACAAATAACGTATACCAGTTTTTTGTTTGCAAAATGCCACAAAGAAATGTGGTCTCATGGAATGTTATGATTGTAAGATATGCACAAAATAGCTCTAACAATGATGCTCTCAAACTCATTGAGGTAATAAAGAAATTTGGAGCATTCCATGAGACCACATTTCTTTGAGGCATTTTAAGCAAAAAAGGGTATATGTTATTTGTGTTATAGGGATAGTTTTTACTTTTGTAGTTGTGTATGTTTAAAATATGGGTGATTGATTTTGTATGTGTAGAAATATAGATGAGTCACTTCATTTAAAGAGCGCGAACATGAGGTCCAACCCTTAAAACTATTCAAAATGCAAAAAAGTGATATAATGTACAAAGCTTTGGATGGAAACAACTATAAATTGCATGGTTCTTTCTTAGCATTTTAAAATTGTAGGTATTTTTGTACCCTCTCTATTACCAGGAAAATATGGCCACACTCTAAGCACTTATTTAATCTCCATTTTCAATCATCACAGGAGCAGACCATTTCATCCAAACCAAAAATATTTAAATTAGATGAGTTTTCTTAATACTCTGGCTAGAACACCTCTTCCACGTAGGCAAAACCCAAGTTGGGGAAACACAAAATGGGTTATCAAAATTATCCAGATGGATAATGTAGGGGAATTCATGTCCACAAACTTACAATTGTTGCAAAGCTCATGTAATTTAAAGGCAATATACATTGCTTTGTACACTCCATAAACAAAGTTGTGGAAAGGGAAAATAGAATGATTATGGAGATAACTCAATAAATGTTGAAATAAGGTATTTCAAATAAATTATAAGTCGAGATTATTGGTACTGATGTAACAATATAAAGAAAGTTTTGAAAAAGACAATGCTTGACAAATGAAATGTGTATTGGAACAGATACATAGTGACCTTTGTGGTCTTATGAAAACCCAATCATTGCATGGTTCAAATTACTTCTCTTATCTTAATGTTTTAGTGGAGTTGTAGAAAGGAAAATTTGGAGGAAAATCCCGATTCTCCAGAGTCAAGACAAATAATGGAGGAAAATTCATGGCAAAAGAGTTTGAATTATCTGCAAGGCTTGTTTAACGAAAGGAAAAACCAATCTGCATCAAGCATAGGAATCTTGTGAGTCTGCATGGATATTCGCTTTCTCCACCTGGAAACCTGTTGTTTTATGATTACATGGTAAACAAAATTCTGTGGGACATCCTACACGATGAGTAAAATGATTATGTTATGAAGAAAAATGGATCTGTACATTGTAGATTCATATTTTGAAATAGAAGAATCCAATCAATCTCTAACCTACAATATCAAATCAAATCAAATCAAATTTATAGTATCATCTTTTAAATTTGCCCATTCTTTTTGCATGCACCTCTTTTCCTCGCAATCTCCTTAACTCAAGTTGATATTAAATCAGAATAATCAAATGTGCCCACAATCCACTGGGGCATCAACACAGGCTTCTAAAGATGTACAACTCACCCCGTATTCAAATTTGCTTTAATTACCTTGAAACTTATCACACTTTTTTCAAATAAAAATCTATGAGTAGAGTGCTAGATGAAAAATCGGACTTGAATCAAGTTGATTCTTGATAGAACAAGGTGAGGTGCACAAAAAGTGATCAATCAGGAGCCAAAATAGATGGAACCTCATTCTGAAGCTATGAATGCTCAGGCTTTAGACTCATTTATATCCCTCGCTGGTAAACCTCACTCCATGCAGCCCTCCAAGCTAATGTTTTCTTGAGTAGGCTAAGAATTATTTTATTGGAACTCTTTCACATGTGTCTGTCCTTTGACCCTAGAAATCATGGTGCTAAAAATAGAGTGAGCAGATATGACTACCCTCCTAATTATTATCTTTCGTGTTTAGAACAATGATTATGTCATATATCAAACACGAAACATGTATCATTCTAGTTGTTTTGCCGCCAATGTATACCTGGCAAATTCTAATGCACTTCAAATGGCAAGAGTTGTCGATGTTGATGGTAAATTCCTTTTTGAGGATGTTTTGATAGTCAATTCAGAATTTGATTTTCTGTGGATGTTGTAGGTGTTTTCAACTATTGTGTTTCACTGACTCTTATTGCTTTTTACTAATATGGGGTATTCTAATCTTTGTATAATTGTACAGAATACATGAACTGCAATACATAGAAGCAATGCCAACAATTCTTCCTACCCTCTTCACAATTAAATTTATCAACACCAACTTAACCCTAGCTAACAAATTAATTTAGAATAGAAAAGTGTAGGACAAAGGAAATCCTAACAGGGGTAAGAAACAACTAATGGTAAGAAGAATTAATGCAAGAAATAAAGAGGAGGCAATCCAACAGTACACACGTTAGAGGACACTTGATCAAGGGCTAAGTTTGTGTAGGGTAGTTGAGAAAATATCATCTTGTAACTTTAACCATTTACAAGAAAAAAAAGGTCTTCGTTACAATTTCCATGACACTTGAATGGTGCAATATAGAAAATGAATTAAAAAGTTGCAGAAGAAAAAAGGTCATTCAAGGTCCATCATCAGATCTTACAGCTTAAGGTATTCATGTTTGAAGTGTGAGGAGATATGGTAAAAACGGCTCAAAAGCTAAACATGCACAACACAAAACATAACCTCATTGACCAATAACCAAAGTTGTAGAACTGGTCATAAGAGGAGGCTAAGAAATATAGTTCTACTACTACATACAAGTATAAACAGAATTTAAATGCATACCTGCAAAATTCAATTTAACGCAGGGGATTGACTGGAACTTGGAGAGCCTGAAGAATGAAATTATAGTGTTAGTGACTAGTATTTAAAGGTCAAAATTGTTAAAATAACAAAAGTAAAATTGTTAAAAATAGCAAAAGCAAAATTGTTAAAAATAGAAAAATTGTCATTTAAGCCATCAAATTTGACACAATCCCATGAATGTCCGTAAAGCCTTTTCCCATAGGGGTAACGCCTTCGGTGTAAAAATTTAAAAACAAGGTTTTGCTTTCTAAATCCCATTTGCAATATGAGAAGAAGTAATTTTTGTGTTGCATTCATTTTAGCAAATTAAAAAAAAAAGTATTAATACTAGACCTACATTTTTGCTTTTCCATGTCAACATGACCTAGGATCATGCAAGCAAAGCATTTAAAGAGAACAAAAACTCAATAAGCATATTATTCTTGTCATTTATCTGTAATTATATTGGAAACGGATCATACGCAGGATACTGAAAAATAACAATTTATCAGGGGAAGTGCCATTGCAGTTAGCCAATTGTTTCACCTTACTACATTGTGAGGATTCCTTATTTAACTCACAACAAGAAATGACCCTTTGATCGAGCATGACATGTTTCAACATAGATTTTAAGGGATATGACTGGAGGTGGATCACAATTTAATAGAATCAAAACAAAGTTAATCCAAAAAGGGCCCATCCATGTTCAATAGCCTCCGAAATTAATGATGGGTTTTCATTCCATTTGAAGACCCGCAGAGGATAATGATGGCCAAACCTGTCACTATTTCTCCACACACTTGCAACTCTGTTACTGTGTTTCAGGTTTGGATGTGTTGAAGCCTCTCTTATTTTTGGAGCCCTGAATAGTACTAACTTCTGGCTTCATCAAAGGCTTCTGGTGAAGATGTCTGGAGCATGTTATGTAAAGGATACATGTTATGGCCATAGCCACCGGCAAGGCTGCTACCAATGCAATCGTCCATGGCTCCATTGAAACAAGTTGATTTCTTCATGAATTCAACAAAACCATGTGTGTTGGGTGTGATGACTTTGAAAACTTATAGGCTTCTAACTCAAGCAAGAGGGAAAATTGTTACAAAATCTACTGAGGAAGACAAAATTCATTACATATATGGGTGTTATACCAGAGAGAAAATTGTTACAAAGTCTATTGAGGAAGAAGGAATTCATTGCCATATAAGGGTGTAATACCAGAAGGATTGTTAGACCCCAAGGAAGAAGGAATTCATTGCCATATATGGGTGCAATACCAGAAGGCTTGTTAGACCCGAGAGAGATGGTTAACTGAATAAATCTTCATCCACCAATAAACATTCTTACATGACAGAAACAATTTATTCTAATTCTAGAAAACTAAAGAATTTTGTACCAACCAATCATAGGAACATGCCAAGACACATAATTTTGTACAACCTGGGTCAAGGTCTCCTTTTCTTGGGCCTTTTTGTCCCGATTCAGAGCATATGCACCAATTCAGTCCCCACTGTGAGATATGATTAGACTGTAGAATTTTACACCCTATTTGTGAGGTTCAGTTCTCATTTTTATGCTAGAAAACATCTGTGATATATCATTTTTCTACTCTGTGACCTATGCAGGGATCTGAAGCCTCTTAATCTTCTTGTGGACGAAGCCAAGGGTGTGCTTAAAATTGGAGATCGACCAACAAAATCTAACAATCAGTGACTTGCAAATGTGTCACCAACCACCATACACCCAATATAATATTGCACAGGAAGAAAAACCGTGATTTTACTGTTGCACACATTTACAAAAATTCACTGAAAAAGACTCAAAATTTGAAATCTACAATCAATATAACACAATTCATTACAGTAAAACTATTCACGTATATGAAATGGTTTTAATTAGAGAAAAAAAAATCCAACGTATTTTGTCTATTACCGGTTGCGTAAATAATATTATTTTGCATAATTCAAATAAGTTTGAGGCAGTTCTATGGAATTTTCTTGAGTTAAGAGAATTTTATTTTATTTTAAAAAGTTTAAAAGGATTCCTTTTAGATCCTTGTTGAAGATGAAAGAGTGGATGATATTTTAGAAGAAAATTTCAACTACCTGTGGCTGTGAGCGGGCTTCAATCTTTTCTTTCTCAATAGTAATCAATGAAGAAATTTCACCCTAATTAGCTCAGTTAGGCTTCACCCCTAAACAATAAAAAATAAAATAAAACCGACCTTCTAATCGCAAATAAGGCAGATTTAGTTATGGTACTTATAGGATTTTTTGTAAAAATTAAATTAACTGACCCGTTGCCATGGTAGAGCCTACGCCGGCAAGCACAAAGAGAAAGGTACAAACAACTTCTGCAACTACTGCTCTTATACCATCAAGCTCACTTGCCTCCTGTGCGCGTCCCATTGCTATTTTTCCCATTATAAATATTTCTCCCCTACCAGAACAACATTTGATGCAGGTCTTTAATGAGTGTATTATGGGACGAGTTTTGACAGCTTATGCGACCATGAACAACTTTCAAAAAAACAAAAAGATTTGGACAATTCGATGGATAACTCGAAGAACACCAAATACAATAAGTACCAATAGAGGTTCAAGATGGTTTTTAAAAGTCGTGAATCTCCTACAAAGTTTTGAAATGGAACTTACTCAAATTTGATTCAACATGCATTTGTTGATGTTTCCTTTAAAGGCTATTGCATGTAAAAACAAAAAAACAAAACTTAAAAATAGCAAATTCGTTGCAGCATGTAAAATTGAAAAAGTAAAATTGCTAAAAATAGCAAATTTGTAAAAATAATGAGAAAAACTAAACAATCATTTAAGCCATCAAATTCAACACAGTCCCATGAATGTCTTGAAAGCCTTTTCCCATAGGGGGTTACGCCTTGAGCATAATGATGGGAGGATATTAAAAATATTGTCCCGGTGTGAAGGGTTGGAATTAGGCGAGAAATAGATCATGGATGCCTGCTCCGATTTTTGGGTTAGAGACTTTGGATTTTCATGTAAACATAGTTTGGTTTTCCCATGGAGCCCTTGATAGCCTAACCTCGGTGATGATAATTCAATATGATATAGTTTGGAATCTAGGAACCTGTCTTGATGGTGATAATTCAATATTTTATACTCTAGAGATTTGATAGAGAATAAATGACAATGGAGCTACTTAGTTGAGGTGTCGAAAAGTTTGATTTCGAAACTCGCATTCTCGGCTCTTAGGAAAAAATGTAATTATTCCGCATAATTTATCTTTTCCTTTTAGGCTTTTCGGAGCAGAGTCCCTTCTCCAACCTTCGTGCTTGCATCGATTAAGAAAAAAGAAAAGAAAGTAAAAAATAAGCTGAAAAGATGTTTGATAGTTCATGTGACGAGAGTAAAAATAGAAAATATCATTTTCTTGCCAGTAATCAAATTTTCCACTTTTCTAAATATAATATAAGATCTTATTCATAAAAAAACCACTCTTCTTTGCTTGAAAGGTAACTTGACTAACTTGACAAAAGGTGTGTGGATTCCATAGAAATTTGAATTATTATTTTGATATCGGCTTCCATAGTGACTTGGTTTTTACTGTCTTGACATGTAGAATATAGGTGCATCTTTTCTCCATTTCGACTTATTATATTTTTAAATAAATAAATCGAGGAGTGTGAAAAAAATTGAGAGTCGGTTAATGAAGTGAACCAAATTGGGAAGAAACTTTAACAATTTGATATGGAAACCTACAATTTTTTCCATTCATGATTGTTGAATCTTGCTTGCTCGTGGCAACAAATGTCTTGCTTATGCCATTGGTTGGTTTCCGTTTATACATGCTTTGTCTTCTTTCTTATTTTGTGTTTTTGAGTGCAACGTTCCCATACGTTATCACAAGCTTAAAAAGTGGAAAATTTATTATTTTTGTTTAAACATTCTATTAATTAACTTAGAAATAACTTTCCACACATATAATTAAATATTACAGTGATATTGTTAAATAACCCAAAGATCAAACACCATCCATATTTCCAAGAGTTCAATAGTAGTTTGATCAATTAACTATCATTTAAACTTAATACATTGTTTCCACAAATTTTCCGTACAAAGTATGATCAATAATCATTTCCTAATACAATGGTTAATATAAGATTTACTTCATATTCTAAACCAAATACATGAGACAACAAGTCCTGTCCCTAGCCAAGTACAACATTGTATTCATATGTTAGGTACATGTAATAATAATAATGATAATTTGTTCCTTTCAGAAGTTCTGTGTACATGTCTATCTCAAATGTGTAATTGTATCAAAGGGAGAGCATCATCGAGCGCTACTCCTCCAACCGTAGAACCTTTTGATTCCCCGCACATCTCTTATGCAAGAAGAGGGGCCCGACCCTTCACGAGGAAGGCAAATAGAGATATCTAACTATCAACAAAGAATAGTAAATCGAGAACCATGTGTAATATACCCAAATTCTAAAAATACAGCCCATCATAAGATCACGACAACCAATACCATCATATGATTACATACTAGTAAAAATAAGGATAAGTGAACTGACAATGCATACATCTAGATACATTACTTTGGCCAAAGTTTCTAGCTATACTAATGCAAGCTAATATTATAGTTTGCACAAAAAAATAATATATGTCACCCTTCACAACACAATTGTCTCGTACACCACTTCATCCATCAAAAATCCTCATCAAAAACAAGTCATTTAACATTTTTAAACAACAGTTCATTTTAATATATGTGAGGGAAAAACAACTATCTAGTTTCCAAATTATATAAACATAAGAAAACAACCTCTGTAAGCATATGTATGTATGCTTGTACGGTTTCCAATGTGTCATACATACATGCATACATAGACTTACGAAAACAATGTATTATCAACACATTTATCAACGTACATAACAACAATCATTTAACTACTATTTTCACAAAATTTCTCATTTCCCCTTAACGGTTTCATTACAATTAAAATGTCTTTTAAGGGTGGTTTAAGAAAGGAGGGAACTTATGTTATCATGTTTGTATTACGCCACAAGAATGATAATGTAAGTCACATTCTTCTAAGGAAAGTATCATAATAAAATATAATATCCACATGCCCGAATAACACATTAGCAAAAACCTATACTATCATAATTGAAAACTACTAAAAGTTCCAAAACAAAGCTAAACTAACAAGACTAACACCACATAGTCTAATTAACAAATGCTTATTGAATCTAACAATAGTTACATCAAAGATAAAAGCTTAATGGAATGCTTGAAACAACTAACATGAATATAATTCAAAACCTAGCTAAAGCATGCCTACTTAGTATGATTTCTACCTACAAAAGACCTAATTAGATCTAGGAGGGCAATCAAATTGGGTTTGTTGCTACTTCAAGAGAGGTGAAATGGTCTCTCCAACAATGACTACAAGGTCATATTGGATACCCATCTACTAACCCCATTGAAGATTGGAGGCAAAGATTGGAGCTTGGCTCTTAGTCATATTTCTTATATGATATGCAAATCAAAGCATGGTGTAAAGTTTAAGGGTGGATACTTAGTCCTTTTTGTAGTTTTCTATTTGGGGAAAACTTGCATCTTGGTGCATGTGGGACTAAAAGTACAAATTAGATTAAGAATTACTAATCATGATTAAGGCTTTGTTAATCATGATTAGTGAATTAACAAGTGATTAGGATGTGAGGAGCCTTAATCAACCACTAAGTCAATTAAGAGGCTAGGATAATTTTTAAAGCCTCCGAGATGTTGTGGAGGGAAATGGGGTGATTTTGAATGGTTGGAAGAGGGTTTGAGCCAATAATAGGGTATATTGACCAAAACAAGGGTAAAATAGGCTTAATTAGCTAATAATCACTAATTGTGTATTCAGAAGAGGATTTTGACTTACGATGTGTCGTAAAGTGGCATCTTGAATGCGAAAGAGGCTAGGTAATAAAAAAGTGTTGTTAATTAACCAAAATGGTAAGAAACATTAGTTAATTAGTGAAAATCACTAATTATAATGGAAATGATTAGAATGAGAGTGATTTCCACGTGCTTTTGGCAATAAGATTGCAAAAACATAATTTAGGTGTCTATCTGATAGTAAAGTAAAACAATATCCCAATGCAATGTTTCGTCATAAATCAAGATGTTGTATTCACTCAACAAAACATTGGCATAACCACCTATTTAAAGCCATTCATCTCTCACTGTTTTGAAACACATAATATTGCTCAACCCGTAATGGTTAGTTTTCCATAACTGAAAGTTTAGTCATTGTTTTATTATAATTTTGAAAGACAATATTGGGTTTGGATTTCCAACAAACTGACAAGTTTTGAACAACCCCAAGAAAGGTATGAAATCAAATCCATAAGAAACATTTTATCACAATTAAATATTCAACTAGGTTGACCCATATTTTGGTTTCATACAAACTACTCCCAATAATTGTATTATGGTTATAAGTTTTTACACAACATACAGATCCAACTAGTTTTAAAATCACTTCCATAAATAAAATAATGTTTCACCTTCATTTATTTAAATATTTCGTCCCCAAATTTGGTAACAATACGTTCAGTTGTTCATACATATTTCCAAATGCACAAACCCAAAATGGGTGTACCAAATCGACTCAATAAAAATCATGCTTATTGTTTTATACACAATAATACTACCTAGTTTTGGGTGTTTGAAATCGACCCAAAATAAAACATTTTTCACATTAAAATTTCACAAAATGAGCAGCCCAGATTTGGGTATGAAATTGACCCAAAACAAAATGTTTTCCACATTAAAATTTGACAAAATGAGCAGCCCATATTTGGGTATGAAATCGACCAAAAATAAATCCACATTAAAATTTCACAAAATGAGCTGCCCAAATTTGGGCAAATCAACGACATATCATCAAAAGCACTCATTTTCCCTCATATCATCATTAATTAATTACACTAAGCTAATTAATTAAGTTTCCTATCCAACAAATACCCTAATTAACGACCTTCTGTTAATAAATCACCCCTTCTACCTAGACTAATTAATTATTATTAATTAATTAGCTTTCCCTTCCATTTAACCAATAAATCAATATTTAATTGATTTAATCCCCTTATAATAGCCTAAATCGCACTAATATTCCTCTAATTGGCTTCTATAAGCTTACACCTACCTATTAATTAATCACCTTTGATTAATTAAAATACCCCCAACTCCCATGACTTGCTAAACATGTATTAAACCCTTCTAAAGTAAGGTTACCTTTAATAAAGCAACCTTATCCATTCCTAATCATGTTTTACCTTTATCCCACATTCATGAGAATGTGTTGAATCCTTTATCCTTTGGGCTATATAAAGAGCCCTCCACCTACCTTTTTACTTACACCTAAACTCCTTAAGAGAGCAAATGCAAAGCATATAGCAAAGAGACTAAGAGCTTGCACCTTGCCCTTTTGAGAGTTCATCATCTTGAAGAGTTAAGCCTCTTTCTTAAAGTGCTTGGGTCATATGGGAGGTGTCAAAAGGGTCTTGTAGCCCAACTTTGATTAGCCCCCATTCCTAGGTTCTTGGAACATTAAGGACAACTATTTTGATAGCCATGGAGCTTACTTAGGTCCATTCATTTATTTGTTGTTAGAGAATAGAGGAGTTTAGATATTTAGCATTGTTAGTTTCAAAGTTTGTATTGATGAATGCTAGCATCTAACCCTTGTTTAATTCTTATCATGATGGTGTTTATGCTTTGTTTTAGCTAAATTGTAGAACTATTTTAGGTGGTAGTTCTTGCTTCATTTGATTTAGCATTAAGCAAAGTATACATGCACACATTTGGCATGCCTGGTGGGACTTACTCCATTGTCCTTTGCACTTAATTTCAAGTTTTTGTAGTTAAGTTTTATTTTTGGTTACTAACCCTCTTTTACACATGTTGATCTAACTTGTTTTTCTTAACTTGTTTTGTTGAGTTTGCATGTGTTGGGTATTCCTTGTAGGTATAAAGGAGGTGAAGTGCTGTCAAAATTGGAATTGATGGGAAAATTTCAAGATTTCTCCATGTTTTCATTTTTAGAGCTTACTTTTTTAACATTTTACATGCTAGTTTTGTCAATTTCTTGAAAATTTTCAATTCTTGAGCATGTAGGTTAGTGTTTGATAGTGCTGAGTCTTCTATTTACATATTAATGTGGTGGGTTGCTGTCAAAATTTAATCTTGGTGAGAAAATTTCAAGATTTCATCATGTTTTCATTTTTAGAGCTTACTTTTTCATCATTTTACATGCTAGTTTTGTCAATTTCTTGAAAATTTTCAATTCTTGAGCATGTAGGTTAGTGTTTGATAGTGTTGAGTCTTCTATTTACATATTAATGTGGTGGGTTGCTGTCAAAATTTAATCTTGGTGAGAAAATTTCAAGATTTCATCATGTTTTCATTTTTAGAGCTTACTTTTTCATCATTCTACATGCTAGTTTTGTCAATTTCTTGAAAATCTTAAATTCTTAATGAGCATGTATGTTAATGTTTGATAGCGTTGAGTCTTCTATTCATATATTAATGTGATGGGTTGTTGTCAAAATTGAATCTTGGTTGGAAAATTTTCCCATTTTGTAGATTAAGGGACGTTTTTTTTTGACATTTTTTGAGTGCATGTCAAGTGCATACCCATGAGCATAAGAGCATATATGTAACCCATCTTCCGAAGGCCATAACTTTTGCTCCCGAACTCAAAATGACTCCATTTTTTTGCGTTGGAAAGGTATTGAAGTTAACTATGCAATGAAAACATAAATTTAGGATTTATACTTACAAAAATTATAGGTTTTTTCTATTATTTTAAAACTGGTCATTTTCTAACATGTCTAATGTTTTGATGAATGTTGTATTTCCATGCTTTACTTGATTTAGACCAAAGCGTGTGTATGCTCTTCTCTTGCACCTTTTGGTGATCTTGAGAATCAAAAACAACTTTGATCTCTATCTTGTTAACATTGGGATTAAACTTGGAAACTTGATTATTCATTTTGCTTAAGGGAATGAACCTTTTACAAAGCATTTTTCAATGGTCCTTTGATTTGAAGTTTTCCATTTCTATATAGTTGGGATAAAGTTTGTGTATGCTCTTCTCTTGCACCTTAGGGTGATCTTGAGAATCAAAAGCAACTTTAGTCTTCATTTTATAACATTTGGTAAATTGGAAACTTCATCTTTCACTTTTGGTTTAAAGGAATGAACATTTATCAAGAATTTTGTATGGTTCATTGATTGAAAAGATTTTCTTTACTTTTTAGTTGGATTATTTGTTGTGTATGCTCTTCTCTTGCATCCTTGGATGATCTTGAGAATCAAAAGCAACTCTTAATCCTCTTTTAAATAATGTGATTTTCTTGGAGAACTACTAATGCTTGAGTGCAGGACCTAAAAATGCTTGTCAAAGAAAGGAGGAATCAAAACAAAATAAAAAACTACTAATACAGTTGTTATACAGGTTGCCAAAAGGTGTTCAAGCAAACCACACCTAATTAAACAAGATAAAAAGAACAACATATTCAAAACATTGTATTGTAGGTTTCGGAAAAGGGTACGTCCCTCTCCGCTCAACTGGAACATAACCCCTTTGGCATAACGCCTTAAGCTACAACAATGGGGGTGGTTCCAGGAACCCCAAAGTAGTCCACGCAAGAGGGAACCTTGTGGATGAAACGGGAAGTGCTCCGCACTACCTACTTGACTAGTGATTCCTTTGTGAGATAGCGTTACAAGTTGTCCGTTGTGGTGACCCCAGTGATAGTACACGTAGACGCACTAGTTGCCTACTATTCTTGAAGGGGGTAAAGTAAAGCCGAGATACTCCCAAACTAGTCAGTGTGACTTTTTGGGTAAATCGCGCTCGCTCGTGGCAACTTTGTAACACCTAGGGTGAGAGAACCACCTAGGAGAATATACTTTGGCCAGGAGCCCACTTTGACCATTTTAAAATAGTGTTGAGTTGTGAACCTTCTTTTTGAGAAACGTGTGACGTATTACTTTCGCCTAGTTTTTACTTGCCTTAGGGCGAGGTGAAACTCTGCCGAAGTGAGGCTAGCATTTTTTGTCATTTTTTCTTGATTTATTTCCTTCATATTCTTTTGACACTTTGTTGATCAAAAGAGGTGTGATTACCTTTGTGTTGCCATTCGACTGTTTCTCTCACTTTTATGTCCGTTTACGCCCATCCATGTTTGTGGCTGGGTTAGTTAAACGTCTAAAGTGAGTGGAGGCGTTTTCACGTCATTTGGTAGCCATTGTGATCTTGATACCCATGTCAAGATCATCATTGTAGTTAGGCGTGGTTCATCACCGCATGGACTTCCATAGAGGAGTTAGCTTGTTTGTCTCGTATCATTACAATTTCGATATTTACGTCTTGTTTCTTGTAAACTCGACATAAATACCTATATTGTATGTTATTCATTGCACACATTCTTAACTATTCCTAGCTATACTTTGAGCATTTTTTTGTTGGTTTATTATTACCTCGATTTCAAAAGGTGCTAGGCACTACCATTTGTGCGTGTTATATCAATAACACCTCGATATCAATACTTCACTTTCTTACAAAGTGGGTTAACATATCTTGGTGATATTGTTGTGTCATTCACAAATCGTAATTGCACTTTTTGAGATATAGGTCTTAATCAAACTTGAGCTTGCTCATCGTATATCTTGATTGGGAGATCGCATTTAACTTCATGTATTTACTTACGTCTTGTTCATTCCTTTGAACTTGGCATAAGTGGAGACATCTTGTTAATCATCTGGCATCACAAATTACTTTGAAACGTAGTCTAGGAAGTACTTCATTTGATTAAGTTTTAATACCAATGCGATTGTTTCATTGGTGACTTTATCACTTTCTATCACATTGGTATTCTCACATTGGTTAATTTACTCTTAACACACGTATCATCTTGTTTTACTTTGGGGTAGTCATTGAATTTTGAACAAATCTACAACTTACCTTAGTGAAACTTATCACGAAAACATGGCTCCCAAACGCGTCTAGGGTTAAAGAAACAAACATATGAGGAACAAAATGCAAGCTTGGGAAACCTCTAATAGACAAGGGTCAAACCCATTTATCGGACATGATCTAGGACCACTATTTTCTGCAGAAAAGGAAATAGAAGAAATGGTTGATCATAGTGGAAATGAATTAGAATCACCACATGCAGACTTTGATTTTGACCCCACTCTACTAGATGAGTTTCTCCTTAGAAATAAAGATAGAGTTTTGGCACGGGTCATGGAATTAGGGGCCAAATTGCCCACCGAGAATGAACCAATATTACCTACAAATGACACTACTAAGGAAGAACGCCCCCTTATCAATATGGAAGATATTTTAACAGGTGGGCATGCTTCCACTTCTTACGTAGAAAATGATAAAGTGGTAGGGCATAGAATACCCCTCATCAAAGTGCCATGAAGAAACAAGATAGAACATGAGACAGGGGAAGAACCTCCACAATACGAAGAGGAAGAACCTTTAGAAGAAGAAGACACAAACCAAGTCACAATCCAACAACAACTCAACCTTTCTAAGTTTGACAACTAGCTTTGCTTACTTTCTAGGTAAAAGAAAGACACAAACAAAATGTTCAAAAGTCAAAGCCTAAGTTTAGGATCCACGAACTCCATCGAGAAAACCAAGGAGAAGAAGACACAGGTATCATCGTGTACACATCCCCGCTTCTCCCACTAAAGAACAACCCCTTGCATCGCACAAGAAGTGCAATCTATGAAACAACACTTTGAGCATACAAGAAAGCAATATAGGGAGTATTAGGAAATACCAATACGAAGAACTATGCCCCTATCCTTTTGACAAGACAATGACCCTTCAACCCTTTCCAAAGAAATTTGATATGCCAAAGTTTGAAAAATACAAAGGAAAGGGAGACCCAAGGATCAGGATCATGTTAAAGATTTCTACATGGCATGTCAAGAGGTGTCTTATTGATAATTACCTCATCAAACTTTTTCCTAAGAGTCTGGGAGGTCAAGCATTGGGATTTACGCGCTTACCACGAGGATCAATTTTAAAGCGACCGAATTGGTTGAAAGATTGTGAACCGTCATTTCTCGATATAACGTGTGAGAGTGACATCACCATTTACTTGACTTAGGTGTGAGCACAAAACAACACCCAAATGAGAGGCTAGCATTTTTCCTCTCATTTTGATGGAGGGATTTCCTTATATTCTTTTGACACTTTGTTTCAAAGAAAGGTGTGATTAGTCTTTGTATTTTCATCCCTAATCTCTCAGGATATAGCTTTCCACCTCCAAATGCATTTGTCCGCACCTTTGAGGAGGTTATCGAGAAAGGGATTCAAATGAAAAGGCTCTCATTGCCAAAGGCACCCTCAAAACCCAATCTAAAGACAACCAAAGTGTCAAACCCATTTGTAAAAGCCGAAGATCTTTAACAAAAACAAAAAAATGGTGGAGAGACGGAATCATTGATTCCAAATGTTCAATTTACGTCAAGTCACTCACAAACCAAGTCAACATTTTTTTTATAAGCTTTTTTATTATTACCCGAAGGGCCCAATTCAACCATTTGTGTGTGTTATATCAATAACACCTCGATATCAATATTCACTCCCTCAAGTGGGTTAACATATCTTGGTGATATTGTTGATGTGGCCCATTCATGATGAAATCCTAATTGCAACCTTTTTGATGATAAGCTCTTAAAACCTTCATGGTATAAGGAGCATGATATCTTGATTGGAAAGATCGCATTAAAGGTCATAAAATGTAAATTTACTTACCACTTATTCATTCCTTTGACAACGGGGAGATAAGTGGATAATCTTGTTAATCATGCAAAACCTACTTTGAGAAGATGGGGATTTAGGAGGAACCATTCCCCAATTTGATAAGTTTGAAAAGGAAAAACCGGATCATGGGGAGAGTCATCCCAAACCTATAAAGTAAGTGAATTACTTTATACCAAAAGAGATAACAATCATTACGATTCGATTGCTTATCGGATTATTCACTCTCCGCGTATCATTGTCAACACCATCCGGATCAAAGGAAAGGACTATTCATTGCGGTAACAAGGCATGCACGCCTCGTGATTCACTTAACCCTCTCTCGAAATTGACAAAAAAACCAGTAAGTATAACCTTTTAGAACAATGGCTTGAGAAGGACACTCTAAGAGAAATCTTAGAACATCTCAAGATTTCCAATGTACATAAGGACATCAAGTATCAAATTCTTTAGGGTCTTAGGACCACTATTTTTAGAAGTCGATGGTACCGAGCCATAGTGGAAATGAATTAGAATCATCTCACACACATAGATTTGATTTTGACCGAGAATCTACTAGATGAATTTCTCCTTAGAAACAAAGATAGAGTTTTGGCATGGGTCATGGAATTAGGGGCCAAATTGCTTGTGGAGAATGAACCAATATTACCTACAAATGACACTACTAAGGAAGAATGCCCCCTTATCAATATGGAAGATATTTTAAAGGTGGGCATGCTCACTTCTTACGTAGAAAATGATAAAGTGGTAGGGCATAAAATACCCCTCATCAAAGTGCCATGAAGAAACAAGATAGAACATGAGACAGGGAAGAACCTCCACAATACGAAGAGGAAGAACCTTTAGAAGAAGAAGACACAAACCAAGTCACAATCCAACAACAACTCGGATAACCTAAGCCGACAACTAGCTTTGCATTACTTTCCAGTATGAAAACACAAACAAGAATGTTCAAAAGTCAAAGCCTAAGTTTAGGATCCACGAACTCCATCGAGAAAACCAAGGAGAAGAAGACACGGGGTATCATCGTGTACATGTCCCGCTTCTCCCACTAGAGAACAATTGCTCGCACAAGAAGTGCAATCTATGAAAGCAACACTTGTGAGCATACAAGAAAGCAATATAGGGAGTATTAGGAAATACCAATATGAAGAACTATGCCCCTATCCTTTTGACAAGACAATGACCCTTGACCCTTTCCAAAGAAATTTGATATGCGTTTGACAAATACAAAGGAAAGGGAGACCCAAGGGATCATGTTAAAGATTTCTACATGGCATGTCAAGAGGTGTCTTATAGTGATAATTACCTCATCAGACTTTTTCCTAAGAGTCTCGGAGGTCAAGCATTGGAATGGTTTACGCGCTTACCACGAGGATCAATTTTCACTGGCGAGGGTGGCGGAAAGATTTGTGCGTCATTTCTCGTATAACATAGAGAGTGACATCACCATGGTAGACTTGTGTGGCACAAAACAACGCCCAAATGAGACCTTTGCAGCTTCCTCCAATGATGGAGAGGGATAGCTAGTCGCTTCCCTTGCGCTTTCCCTGAGAAGCAGCTGGTCAGTATTTTCATCCCTAATCTCAACCCAGATATAGCTTTCCACCTCCAAATGCATTGTGTCCGCACCTTTGAGGAGGTTATTGAGAAAGGGATTCAAATAGAAAAGGCTCTCATTGCCAAAGGCACCCTCAAAACCCAATCTAAAGAAAACAAGTGTCGAAACCCATTGAAAAGCCAAAGATCTTTAAAAAAAAAAAAACGTGGTGGGAGACGGAATCATTGATTCCAAACGTGTTCAAACGGTCCAAACCAGTCAACCTTTTAAACTAACCAAGGGCCCAATTCAACCACCACCAAAGCGACGAACATTCACCTCCCTCAATGAACCGTTGTCCGTCATACTAAAATAGTTGGATGCGGCCCACATGATGACCTATCCTACAACAACGCAACCATTTGATGACAACGCTCCTAAACCTTCATGGTATAAGGAGCATGAATATTGCGAAATGCATCACGTTAAAGGTCATAAAACAGACAAATGTTTGCGACTTCGCCACTATATTCAAGACCTCATTGACAATGGGGAGATAGAGGTGGATAACCCTAGCCACATGCAAACACCTAACGAGAAAATGGGGATTTATAAGGAACCATTCCCCAAGCATGATAAGTCGGAAAAGACAAAGCCGGATCGGGGAGAGTCATCCCAAACCTATAAAGCCACGAATTACTTATATACCAAAAGAGATAACAATCATTACGATTCACTTATCGGATGTATTCACTCCCCTAATTGACAGCGTGTCAATACCATCCGGATAAAGGAAAAATCCATTTGCTTTTGCGGTAACAAGGCGTGCCCGCCTCGTGATTCGGAACCCTCTCTGTTGACCCCGCAAACTGATAAATATAACCTTTTAGAACAACTTGAGAGGACACCTGCTAAGATCTCGATCTTAGATCTTCTCAAGATATCCAATGTGCATAAGGACATTTTGTATCAAACTCTTCAAGGGTCGGGAGTGCCTTTAGAAGTCGATCCTACGTACCTTCAAGCCGCGGTGGCAAATATTGCATCAAGTGAGCATCTTACTTTCAACCATAGGGAGTCCCTACCAGAATCCTACACATAATCTTCCCTTATACATTGAGGTAGTTTTCACCACGGGAAAATCAAGCGGGTGCTTGTGGATAACGGATCGGATTGAACATGTCCTACACGCTTAAATTAGTCAAACAATTGGGACATACGGAGGAAGATCTTGAGTCCCATATTATCACTATCACCGCATACGACAAACGCGGAAAGAGAGTCAGCAGGCACCATTACGCTACCCATGGAGGTGGGCCCCACTTCCCATCAGACAAAGTTTCACGTCTTAGACTTGGAACTTCCATATAATGCTTCTTAGCCGACCATGGATCATGCCATGTAGGTGTGTGTGCCATCAACATTTCATCAATGCATCAAGCTGAAGCATGAGGGACATACGATACAATACCAAGAGATTCAGAGCCCTTTGCTCATTGTAGAGCTCTTAATAGCTTTGCACGAAAGGGTACATATGCATGTCCCTCCCTGAGATATAGTTGTCCCTCTTCATTTACGAGGCCATGGAATCTCGAGTAGATTCAAATTCTCTTAGTTCTTGCACTCATGGGGCATCACTTCCACATCTCCATTTGATTCATGGGAGATGAAAATTCTGGAATATATGGTTGTGGGGAGTATAATGTACAACAAGCACTCTTGGTTTTGACCTCTCCTTGTGTCGCCCAAGACTAGAGGTCGACCCAACTACCGCTTCGGGGAGACCTAGAGAGGAACACACTATTGGGTCATTCCTACCTGGAGGCTTGTTAGCTGAGGAAAAATTACTTGATCCACCTACTACTTGGGTCCCTGAGGACACTCAACCATCTTGTTATCAAACCCCAGAATATGAAAAATCTAGCAGAATGATGTACTCCATGGGCTACAAAGGCCTAGGATGTGGGAGGAATGAACAAGGACAAAGAGAACCAGTCCCTCTTCCACATTTCAAAACAGAAAGATATGGCATTGGGATTCGCCCTTATGGAGCACACCCCAACGATCAAGATGCGACTTGTTCTGAGCATGAGGATAGCTCGATTATCTAGACAGTGATATGGATTCCCATTGTAGCCAATATGAGGATCTGGCCTCCACGAACCTTTTCATGAATAATGTTGTCCTAACCATCACCCCCACTGAACCAACCCTTGACCTTGTATACCCTTCCCTTGTTGAATGGGACCAACAACGTCACGTGCCACTAGATTTATTCGAGAATGATGAGGCTATTGTAGAGTTCATGGGCATAAGGGATACAATCCCCATTGGAGATCACAAGAAGGGTTTCTTTATCGACTTAGACACTGCGCCTACTTGGCGAGGAGGTGAACTTCGTGGTCAGACAAAATTAAAAAGAAAAGAGAGGCAAGAGTTCTAAAGAAAAGCCTCGGCAAAAATCAAAGTCCAAGTCACACAGTGAAAACCTCTTTGAGGCATTGGCTGACAAACAAATAAGAAAATCAAAGGACAAACAAAGTGACCACGCCAAGGATGAAAATCTCGTAGAGACATCCTTGGATGAAGATCTCAACCTACCTCCCGATCCTACGCGTATGGAGGATTTATCAAAATTGTTAGTTGAAGAAACCATTGATGTCAATATTGGTACCGAAGAAGATCCCAAGATAGTAAAATTGGGAGCATCACTCTCGGCTAGAGAACAAAAGACGTTCACTATGCTACTGCGAGAGTTTATTGATGTGTTCGCATGGTCTTACAAAGACATGCCCGGCTTAGATCCAACTTTGGTCGTGCATAACCTGGTTGTGCATGCAGACGCTAAGCCTATCAAACAAAAGCTTGAAAGATGCACCCAAGAGTGGCCTTGTTAGTTAAAGAAGAGTTGGAAAGGTTGCTTACAGGATTCATCAGGCCAATTGATTATTCTGAATGGATATCGAACATTGTTCTGTCAGAAGAAACCTATCGGTATCCGAATCTGCACAGATTTTAGGGACATCAATAAAGCTTTCCCTAAAGATGACTTTCCATTGCCCAACATTGACATGATTGTTGACTCAACCGTAGGGTACGAAATGCTATCACTCATGGATGGCTTTTGGGTTATAATCAAATTAAGATCGGCTGAGGAAGACCAACACAAAACAGTTTCACAACTCCTTGGGGCACCTTCATTATCGGGTGATGCCATTTGGCCTTAAGAATGCGGGAGCAACTTATCAATGGGCCATGCGGTAATATTTCATGATATGATTCATGACATCATGGAAGACTACGTAGACGACATCCTGGGAAAGTCCAAAACAAGAGAGGATCATCCTATCATTTTGCGGCGTATCTTTGAATGCCTGCGTGAATACAAAGTCAGGATTAAATCCAAAGAAGTGTGTCTTTGGTGTCTTTATCGGGAAACTATTAGGCTTCATGTGTCGAGAGCGAGGTATTGAGGTAGACCCCTGCTAAAGTGTCTCGCCATCATGAAATGCCTCCACTGAGAATATCAAGCAAAGCTGCGTAGCTTGTAAGAGGAAAATTCAAGCCATTCACCGCTTTATCTCCCAGCTTGCAGATAAATGTCACTCATTCACTCATTTGCTTAAGAAGGACATCACTTTCATTTGGGGACCTGAGCAACAACAAGCCTTTGCTTTGCTTAAACAGTACCTGGCTAATCCACCTGTCCTCATGCCTCCCACTCTAGGAGAACCACTTTTGCTCTATATTTCCGCTACGCAATACGCTATTGGTGTGCATTGCTCACCCAATATGACCTTAGCCATAAAGAGAAAGCAGTGTACTATCTGAGTCGCACCCTCATCACCTATGAACTTAATTATCCTCAGATTGAAAAGGCTTGCTTGGCCGTTGTTTTTACCTTTCAGAAACTTCACCATTACCTGCTAAATACTAAGACCAAGCTCATATCCAAGGTCGACCCACTCAAGTATTTGTTGTCCAAACCCGCCCTCACAGGTAGAATGGCTAATTGGATCATTCTACTCAGTGAGTTTGATATAGAATTTGTCCATCAAAAATCAGTTAAAGGACAAGTACTTGTTGACCAGCTAGCGGAAGCACCTTTGCAAAGCACAAAACCTTTGAGTCTGGATCTGCAGATGCATCTTTGCTCTACATTGAAGAATCTATCGTATGGCAGATACATTTTGATGGATCTTTTACGTTTCATGGTTCAGGTGCAGGAGTGGTCCTTATTACTCCTTCGGGTGATCCTATACCACAGGCTTTCCCTGGCCTTCCCTTGCACATGAACAACATTGCGGAATATGAAGCACTCATTGCAGGGATGAAGCTAGCCATCAAGTGGAATATTCAACATGTTAAGGTTGTAGGTGATTCATAACTAATCATCAAACAGGTTAATGATGAGTATAAAGTTAAGGATGACAAGCTCATACCTTACAAGAAGTTGGTGGAAACTCTAAAGGAGTATTTTGTGCGCATTACCTTTGAGCAGATCCCAAGAGCGCAAAACAGATCGGCGGATGCCATGGCAATGGTGGGATCTATGCTTCGTATTCCACTAGGGAACAATGATATGCCATTTTTTCGTAGAAAATCTACACCAGCCCGCGTATGACATGCCAGAATCTTGCCTGGCTTGTGAGGTTGTTGGTCCCTATTCCCATGGTATGAACCCATTTTCACCTATCTTAAGGACAGTACTTTCCCTCCCAATATCTCCCATTCTGAAAAGCAAATCCTGATTCACCAGATAGCCCGTTACACCCTTTTAGGAGGTACACTTTATCATCGTGGCTACGATGGGAATGCATTACGTTATCGGATGTGACGGAGTCAATCAGGCAATTAAAAAGTACACGAAGGAGTATGCGGAGCACATACAAATGGAATGGTCTTGGCTAAGAAAGCTGTTAAGAGTAGGTTACTATTGGCCCACCATGGAGGCTGATTGTTGTAATTATGTTAGAAAATGTGTGCTTTGCCAAAAGTATGGAAATTTCATCCATGCTCCATCATGACCATTCATGACCAATCACTACCCCGTGGCCATTCTCAAGTGGGGACTTGATCTAATAGGGAAGCTTACTCCTACCTCATCTGATGGTCATACACATATCATCACAACTACAGAATACTTTACAAAATGGGTGGAGGTTGTCCCTTTAACCTATGTCACAGAGCATGATTTCTAAATTCATCATGAATCACATTATTTGCCGATATGGTATCCTGACCATTGTCACAGATAATGGGAAGTCATTTAAGAACAAAACTGTGAAAGGTCTTTGCCAACGGTTCCAAATCAGATTGAAATGGTCCACGCCATATTACCCTCAGGGTAATGGACAAGTTGAGGCAACAAACAAGACTTTGGTAAGGATAATGGAGAAGATGGTTAGCAAAACCGGTCGAAACTGGCACCTACAAATCCACCCAGCCCTCTGGGCCTACCGAACATCAATTCGCACTCCTACGGGTGCGACGCCATATTCCCTAGTGTTCGGGACAGAATCTATCATCCCTTTAGAGATTGAACTCCCATCCCTGCGAATTTCTCTTCGGGACTATTTGGATAAGGATGAAGATTATCGAGTGGCAAGATTGGCTGAGTTAGAGCTCCTGGATGAGAGGCGCATTCGCGCTCTTAATCACCTGAAGGTATATCAACACAGAATCTCCCGCAACTACAACAAGAGAATCATCCCTCGCCAGTTTGAGGTGGGTGATTTAGTTATGAAGGAGAACCAGTTCAACACCAGAGCAGAGCGAGAAAAGAAAGGGAAGTTTGAACCACACTGGTTAGGACCCTATGTCATAGTTGCCAAGTATGGCACAGGGGCATACAAGTTGGCTCACCCCAATGGTGATGAGCTCCGGGAGCCCATGAATTCCATGCATCTTAAGAGGTTTTATGCCTAAACATGGCACAAGAAAGTCATAAAAATCACAAAAAAAAAAAAAAAATCAAAAAAAAAAAAAAAAAAAAAAAAATCAGAAAAAGAAAAAGAGAAAACAGGTCGTCCACTAGTGAAAACCACGCAATTGTGGCACTTTGGACAAGTCCTTGGGTGAAAACCGGTTTCCGGCGCCTCGGGAGGATTCGTTGTTCACAAGCATTCTGTATTAGAAGGGTAGTTGTCTTTGTCCTGGACCTGGTTCTACCTTCGAGTTTCCTTGTGCACACCATCTAGTCCAGCCTTGATCCGGCTTTGCCTTCTTCTATTCATCTGTAAGGGACGTGGTCTTTCGTTATTTCCCATCTTATGCTGGGGGCAACTCAACGACTTCACCTTCTTGTTCATAAGCGCGTGGCTTCTGCCCTTGTATATTCCCCACCTAACGCTGGGGGCATCCATGCTTTCTTGGTTACCTGCACATAGCTTTGGAAAACTATTAAAAACACAAAAACAATAGAAAATTGTTTTGAGAAAACACAAAAACAATAGAAAATTGTTTCAAAAACAAAAACAATAGAAAATTGTTTCGAGAAAAACACAAAAAAATAGAAATTGTTTGAGAAAACACAAAAACAATAGAAAATTGTTTGAGAAAACACAAAAACAATAGAAAATTGTTTTGAGAAAACACAAAAACAATAGAAAATTGTTTTGAGAAAAACACAAAAACAATAGAAAATTGTTTCGAGAAAACACAAAAACAATAGAAAATTGTTTCGAGAAAACACAAAAACAATAGAAAATTGTTTGAGAAAAGAAAACACAAAAATAGAAAATTGTTTCACAAAACACAAAAACAATAGAAACATTGTTTGAGAAAACACAAAAACAATAGAAAATTGTTTTGAGAAAACACAAAAACAATAGAAAATTGTTTCACAAAACACAAAAACAATAGAAAATTGTTTCGAGAAAAACACAAAAACAATAGAACATTGTTTCAAGAAAACAACAAAAAATATATATATATATATATATATATATATATATATATATATAAAAAATCTAAAAACAAGGCAAAATTTTTCAAAAAATTCCTAAAAAGTAAAACACCCTACAAAATGGTAACTTGCTTCTTATGGCTGAAACTTGTGTCTTGCGCATGGTATTTTCTCCATATCCTGTTGGTTTGTCTCACATCTTCCCCGATTAATACGACTCGTGGATCACTGGATTCACAACCATTCACAAAAGCTAGCTGCTTGCTTTGTATACTCTGGGGCACTTTTGGTTGCCTGGTGTTGTTTCGTTGCGCACAAATGCTTTTCATGGACCCGTGTCCATTTTCATTTCCCCTTGCATGTATCCTTGCTTGGGGCATCATTTTTAACCCTTGTCATCAATCACGAACTTGTGGATCTCTTCAGCACTGATAACAAAACATTTGTACAACTGTCTTGACCGTTGTTGGGTTAGATATGTGCGTTCGTACTTGTTTTCCCTGTTATATGAGCTTGTTTCCTTCTCGTATTGCATTGCATTATTGTATGTTGCGTGGAGTTGGTACTTTTCAGCAATGGACAATTGTTCGTAGTATGGCTTTTCATGTCATTCTACCTTTGTCGTATGCTTATATTTTTCATAAGGACCGATGATGTAGTTCCTATGGCAATATGATGACATCAAATTTGTTCCAAACAAATAAGTGGCTAGAGGTTAAGCTCTTCTCTCCCCTCATCCATATTTCTTCTACACGACTTCCCTTTCACCCCTAATTCTCCCTCTCCTCGGGGCATCCTGCCTCGTCCCCATTCTTCTGCCTACTTCTCATATTTTTCGATCGTCGATCGGCTTCCTTCATCACCCCATCGACACTCGAGGGGGCATCTCTCCCTCCTACTAATTTTTCTTCTATCCCTTCAAAATCTCTTCTATCTACTATCTTTGAAGTGGCATCACTTACGCCACCCCAAAGAGGGGCAAATGTAGACACCTATAATTACGCCCAAGCAATTTAAATACTTAAATTGTGCTAATTATCCCCTTTCTCACAAATCAACGACATATCGTCAAAAGCACTCATTTTCCCTCATATCATCATTAATTAATTACACTAAGCTAATTAATTAAGTTTCCTATCCAACAAATACCTAATTAACGACCTTCCGTTAATAAATCACCCCTTCTACCTAGACTAATTAATTATTATTAATTAATTAGCTTTCCCTTCCATTTAACCAATAAATCAATATTTAATTGATTTAATCCCCTTATAATAGCCTAAATCGCACTAATATTCCTCTAATTGGCTTCTATAAGCTTACACCTACCTATTAATTAATCACCTTTGATTAATTAAAATACCCCAACTCCCATGACTTGCTAAACATGTATTAAACCCTTCTAAAGTAAGGTTACCTTTAATAAAGCAACCTTATCCATTCCTAATCATGTTTTACCTTTATCCCACATTCATGAGAATGTGTTGAATCCTTTATCCTTTGGGCTATATAAAGAGCCCTCCACCTACCTTTTTACTTACACCTAAACTCCTAAGAGAGCAAATGCAAAGCATATAGCAAAGAGACTAAGAGCTTGCACCTTGCCCTTTTGAGAGTTCATCATCTTGAAGAGTTAAGCCTCTTTCTTAAAGTGCTTGGGTCATATGGGAGGTGTCAAAAGGGTCTTGTAGCCCAACTTTGATTAGCCCCCATTCCTAGGTTCTTGGAACATTAAGGACAACTATTTTGATAGCCATGGAGCTTACTTAGGTCCATTCATTTATTTGTTGTTAGAGAATAGAGGAGTTTAGATATTTAGCATTGTTAGTTTCAAAGTTTGTATTGATGAATGCTAGCATCTAACCCTTGTTTAATTCTTATCATGATGGTGTTTATGCTTTGTTTTAGCTAAATTGTAGAACTATTTTAGGTGGTAGTTCTTGTTTCATTTGATTTAGCATTAAGCAAAGTATACACCTCAAAGAGATGTGTTGTTTGTGAATTTCCACGATTGCAGTATGAGCACAAAGGGAATTTAAAAAGAATCAACCCCGCTTCACCCTAAACAACCAACGGAGTTTCTAGTTTGCTCGGCTCGCCTTTGCCGGCCTAAACACGGCCCACAAAATTTTGTCCCTTCACTCCACAAAAATAAAAATACTTCCACGTAGCCAACAACCAGAGCAAGGCGATCAGAGGCTAAACAAAAGTCATGGTGAATAAAGAGGAACAACGATCTAAAAGCATGCACCATCAACATTGCAAGGGTAAACCAACACGAATACAAGGAAGAGAAGAAGAAACAACTAAACAAAACAAATGACTTAAGGAGTAATGTATAAGGTGAGGGAAAAATTAAAATCATTAGAAAAATTGGTAGAAGCTCAACCACTCCCATCCGCCAAATGAGGATAAACTTCTCCCCACGCTAAAATAAAGAATGCTAGATTGGTGGGTAGAGATATCAAATTCTCCTTTAATTTAAATGATTAAAATAAGCATGAATGTAGGCACTGATCGACCAAGGGGGAAAACTAGTGGTTGAAGCTTGAACGCAAACACGGGACTACGATCAACCATGGTGCCACAATAGGATAATCTCTTCTTTTGTGTGAATCGAGGCTCGGTCTACGAGAGTGATCAAAATACAATAAAATAGCTTAACGATAATTAATAATGATATTGATAACAATCGACAATAAAATAATGAAATAATCGTCGATGGAGGGATTAAAATAATATTAATAATAATATTATTATTATTTTTATAACTTAAAATAATTATTAACCATATTGATAATAATCGACAATCAAGCTCAACAAATAATAATAATAACCAAAGATCGACAATTCATAATAATAATTATTATATGGATATTCCTTTTAACCGGACACGCTAACAACACCAAATCATCATTCAAGCCACCTATAGAATTTGAGAACATGATTTTCCCTTAATAGGATAATCATAAAGGACGCTACGGAGGCCCACAACTAGAGGCATCGACAATGACACGAGAAGGCAAGACAGAGAGGAAGGATGTTAATCCTTCTCTGCGACAAGGTCAAAGTCAACTAACGGTCAACGGGAGCACACACAACCATTCCACGCTTAGCAACAAGGTCACCGAAGCAAGAACTAGGGTAAATGTCAAATGGGGCATTACATTCTCCTCCCCTTAAGAAAGCATCATCCTTGATGCGACATAACACTGAAGGAAGGAAAGGCAGTAAGCATCAAGGAACAGATAAAGATGAAAGTATACCTTATGGTTAAAATTTTAATCGTTAAAGCACAACCATGGGGTAGCCTTAGAAACATTTTGGCATAATGTTTAACTTTCAAAGTTATGTGAAGATTGGAAGTTCCCTCTTATTCATTATTTAATTAGTCTCTTTCCATTTACATTATTCCTAATTCAAGTTCTTTAAAATTTCATTGTTGTAGAATTTTAGTTTATTCATTCTTGTGGGTGCCCAACATGAACTGCTATCACAACACCCTACTAGGGTCATACACAACACTAATGATTCACAAGCATAATTTTACATACTTTCATGACGGTACCACACCACAAGAGCTTAGCCAAATTACGGAAGGGAACAAGCATGGTCCACATAATATAGTACTTTTCACACATCTATGACTGACATAAAATACTTGAACAAAAGTGTACTACAACAACCAAAAATTTCCACAATTCCACAGATGAAGATTTCACATAACTCAAAACAATAGCTACAGGTACATAGTGTCAACAAGGGCATCAACACCATATCCACAACATCACAAAACATATCCAACTAACATGAGTAACACATACATCATAACACCACAACCAAAACATCATAACAACTCTGCATACCTCCTAAAGCATCAATCACACACACACAAATCTCTTATGCCTCCCTCAAGTCTCTTATGCTTCCCTCAATTATATTTTTACTCCCTCAAAGTAGTAATAAATAAAAAATCCTTTTTCTCTCCCAAAGAGGCCAGTTTCCCTATGGCCCTAGACACATAGAGTCCAAACACCCTAACCCAAGTGACATAATAACTCATGGTTCAACAACCCGCTAGTTATATGTAACTCCTTCGGGGCGTACCCCATACAAGGAAGTGGCTCCATAGGTCCCACCATTCCATGGTGCATCCCATGACCCTATTCCACGAACATCATGACAATAGAACCAACATAGCAATCTGATTCAAATGCCAAGTGGCAAAGTGCAAGCCTTGGGCAAGGCTGTAAAAAATTAAATTTAAAGAAGATCCAAATCCAAGCAAGACAAATGGCCAAATAGCCATAGTTAGTGCAAAAATCCGCATGTTAGTACCACAAACAAAGGAAATTCCCAAAATATAAAACATACCAATCAAGAAAATTGCTGGTCCTTGTAAAAATAAAATAAAAAGTTCAATTTACCAATAAAATACATATATAAAAGTAGCACATTATGATGACTATGTGGCCTTATCTTTCCACCAGGCGGGGTACCCAACGAGTTTCTTGCACTTGGAACCTCAAGCCTCAACTCAAAAAATAACATATCAATAGAACAACTATCATCATCTCTATCTGAATCATCCTCCCACCACTTCGACAAGGATAAACACAATAATAGCTACACTTAGGTTGCATCTATTTAACAACCACATAGGGAGAGAGGAAGAAGCACATGTCATCATCTATGGAACCAAAGGTTGGCTCGAGTTACGCCCATGGTACACAATTCCTCACTCCAAACATACACTTTTACCGATTTCCCTTAGGATTGGTTAGTGTAAGGTTCACGACATACCACATATGCACATTAATAATACAATGGAGGTTCAAAGACATTAACCATAGCATCTTACGCATGACACCAATACATGGTATATCAAATACATTACATTCACAGTTTATAACACATCACATTGCCAAATACAACACCCAAAGTGTAAGCACTACACCATAGGGATCATACGTTCACCATATGCCCCTAAGTTACGACATGAACTATTACGTATACATGGATTTTACTTATGATGAACACAATTACAACAAAAATTAAAATGCAATACAAACATGGTGATATACACATTTCTTCACAACATAATGATGACATCACTATACAATCTAGTTTACTATACACCAACCTTGTCATCCAACACCTCAAGTATACCCACACATCACAAATGCCAAAAGGATCCAACACTCCGAAATCAACAATCACATTCCTTTCACACACACAAAAAGATAGTGTTTCACACTCGAATTCTCATTGAATTCATGAAAAGGAGAAAGAATACTCTCATCTCCAACACATCAACATGCCAACAACTATGCACTAAGTGATATACACAAGGTGTGCGCTCACAATATCACAATTATGACATAGTTCACATCACGCTTATATCACATTACTCTTCCAATATCCACCACCATCACGCAACACCATCACAACTCCAATCTATCCCAGAGATTCGAGAGCATGAACCTCACTCTGATACCAAGTGTAACGCCCACGAAAAACACACACACAAAAGACATGGGAAAGGTCGAGTAAAAAATAATTTAAGTGTAAATGATGCCACAAGAGATCACAATGGGCCACAACTACTCACGATAGGTTGGGAAAAACATTGACCACATAGGCAACAAGGAATCATACCACACCCATCACAAACAATTCACTATTCTCTTCAACAAGGCACAACGTAATAGTCCAACCACAATACATGAATTCTGATTAAGGACATCCCATGGTGTAAAATATTTTAAGGTTATGTATTTACTAAAATGTCTTTCAAGAATTGACTTTACGTAATCGAGAAGATTCATGTTTTCATTCTTACAATTATCCTTACAAAGGTGAACTTCCTTCTTTTATACTAAAGACTAATTAGCTTAAGATAAAGTTTTCAAAAATAGGATCATCCATAATATGTCGATAACTTTCTTAATTCGTTTAGTTAAAAATAACATTCTCCATTTCCCCAAGGTTACTTATTCATACTCAAGCTACTAAATATTTATCCTACCTCTATTACACAAGGTGATGAGCGCAAGCTCCGAGTTGAGAGAAAGTTCTGTTTAGTTTGGAACTACCGCCTCCTTGTGCAAGGATCAAACGTTTAACAACAAAATAAGATAAGATTAAAAATCACTTTGGAATAAGTTAGGGAGAAGATCGAATTGGATTCATCTTTAAGATCTCATTAGTTATTAACCAAGAATTTTATTGGGGCTAAGAATCTATCCGAGAATGATTAAAGGTTTCTCTAGGCTTCACTTGACGAGATTGACATAAGTATACAAATTACGTTTTCAAAGGGTGAGATAGATTGAATGGTTTCTAATCAGTCTCCTCCTACTTATTATGACCTTATTATCTTCCAAAATCTAATCATTGATTTCACCTTAAGATCGTTTAAGGACTCACCATAAAAAGGATAATGTTGATTAGTTTAGCTTGGGGAAAACAAGGTATATATATATATATATATATATATATATATATATATATATATTGCAGAAAAGATAGTTTCCTCTTTGATCACTTAAGGGCTCAAATGTTATCAAGTAGATCACAACTACATTAATTTATTCATATATATATATATATATATATATATATATATATATATATATAAGGATTATCCAACCATATTATCGGGCTTAGAATGACATTGTTACTTGTCCTAAAAGGGTATACAACACAACATTTTATCTCAAGAGAAAATTTTACCATTACACTTTTGTGAAAACTATACATGGTTACATCTGTTTCACCTATTTCTAGATTGTTTCTTTGAAGTATTGATGAAATAAAGGGTAATTAGCAGGCGTAGGAGGAATACCTGTTGAAATGTTGGTTGATGGGTTGTTGCGCGTATGACTTAGAATCCACAGTTGATTGTGAGAACTTCCTTTTGGCTAGGAGGAACTACCTGTAATAAAAGCAAGACCACCAGAAGGAATTAAACAATATGTGAAGTGAACTGCCTAACGTATGCTAGATCCGGGAAGTGTGAGACTTCCTAGATGGCTGTCAGTCCACTATTTTAAACAATTTAATGTTGTAAACAAAGTAAATCCTATTGTAATTCTAAATGATTTAGGTATCTCACTTAAAACACAATAAGAAATAGATCTAATCTAACATGTTAGGCTAGAATAGGATCCAAAGGTCAAGTAACTAGTTTTGAGTCTCTGCAAGTCGGCGGAGGTCTCGGAGTAAATCAGGTGGATGAGGGTGAGGTGAAATTAGGTGGGTAGGTCTACCGCTTCTGGGTTGTATGGAAAATACAGAGTGATGTTAGTTAAGGGTGACTGATGAAGGTTAGGTGTAACCGGTGCAGTTCTTATGGAAATGAGAATGCCTGAACAAGCTTTGGGTCTCCTTTGTGATTACACAATGGATTTTAGTCGGTCGGGATGAGGTATTAGGTGATTTAGGTAGGATTTGGTGAGAATTTAATGGGTATATGGAGGTGGAAGTGTTAGAGAAGGTCAATAGGTGGCTAGGTAAATAATAGATGATAAAATAATTATGAAATGAAATAAACCAGAGAGGTGTGACGCTATACTTGGATTTTGGTCCTAGATGTTTGTGAGTGAGGGATGGAGGTGCTGATGAGAGGTTTGAAGGTTGTAAGTGATCACCAACTGAAAGAAAGCTTTCTGCATGGGCTGCATGTACATTCCTCTTTGCTTGGTTAGATCAAATCATGGCTGGGATGGCTGTGCAAGAGAAAGTGCTTGATCTCCCGCCTTGCATACGTGTTCTCTTTGGAATTCACTCTCTGAAGATTTGTTATCTCTCTGAGATGTGTTAATGCTCACCAACCTTCTTTTTCAACTTCCAACCTTGAGAATAAGGTTGTTTTGGGTTAAAAGGGAACCGACGGCGGTTCGGCTTAACCGGCGACGGTTAGGGGTAACCGGCGTCGGTCAAGGCGGGATTTCCTAGGTTTACTAAACTAGGGAGATCCTCTTGATTTCCTCGGATCTCGTGTCGTTAACCCGCGGATTAGACGGGAGCTTCTTGTAAGCATGCAGGAATGTGGTTAGAGGGAATGTAGGCATTGATTTTTAGGGTTTGGGTAAGTCTTAGTTAGTTATGGCAACTTACTAAGAATAGGTCTTAGGTTGAGTTGGCTTGATGAGGTGTCTAAGTGAACTGTATGTGTGGGTATTATTTAAATTAAGATATTTAAATAATAAATATAGTGAGGATAATGAATTAATTTAATTAAATTAATATTAGTGAGGTGAAAGGGGCCATGGCTAGGTGAATGTGATGAAGGGTGTTTATTTGTCGAGGGACCAAAGGGGAGTGTGACCTAATTTTAGTGTCTACATTTTGCCCCTTTTTGTTGCGTAGCTTGTATTGGTAAGCGACGCTAACAAAAATAAGATGTGGTTGCCCCATGTGTGGATGAAGGTGATCCCCCTCAAACCAGAGCTGATGAGCAAAGGCAGAATCGGTGAGTGGTTTGATAAAAGGTAAATGTGAGAAAGGGGAAGGTGGGGAATGGGGGAAAAAGGGTTAAAGGTCTACTCGGGTAATCTAGGTAATGGGTCAGGGTCAAAGGTAGTAATGATCAAACGCATGCACACGTATGAACTGCTGCATGCTACCGAGTTGAAAGTAGCGAAAACTCTACATCGTCTAAGGTTGATAGGCTTATCCAAACAAGGTTGAAGTGATTTCGGTATCCAAGGTATAGGATATGGTCAGGAAACACGACGTAGGTTAGGTGCAGGAACGTTTAGGTATGTTCCAGTACACCAAAGGTAGGGTCAGGATAAATGGTCACGGCCATAGGCTAGGTAAGGTCATTAGGTCAACAACATAGGTAACAATGCCGCAAGGTATTGCAAACACATGAGGTCAAAGGTCACTAGCGATGGTCAGGTCCAAATATCTAGGTCACGGCATGGGTAAGGCCAAGGTAGGGGTTAAGGTGGGGTGGGGTAAATGATGAGGGTTGGAAAGGTGAGGTAAATGGGTAGGGTAAAGGTGGGGTGGGGTAAATGGTTAGGGTGAAGGGTGGGGTAAAAGGGAGGTAGGGGTAGGAATAGAGGAGGTATGTGTGGTTGATGGTGACCGATGTCAGTCATTGATAATTGATGTTAGTAGAGAGAAACCGATGATGGTTAGGTAGGGCACGTGACTAATCTTTGGTCAAGGGTAACCGACGTCAGTTAGGTCGAGGTTTGTTATAAAAACAAAAAAATCCATGTTTTTGTTATTTATTTATTATTGTGCAAAGTGAGAAAATGACAAAAAAGAGAGAAAAGTGTCCGGACAAAACATAATAGTGAGCTGGCAGTGTGATTTGATGAGGGATTGGTTGGTGAGCAATGGGTCCACGGGATCAGGGTGAGAGATTTGATTGGGCGGAGGTTGCGAGTAGCTATTCGGTGATGGAAGAGAATGGAGAGGGATCGGGTGAAGCCAGCCAAGTACAATGGCCGCGATGTGCCACCGAGAGGCAAGGCAACGTGGACGAGGTAAGCGCCCTACTCTACATCTAATGGATTCAATAGATTAAAGGAGTAGATTATTGTTATTTGTAGGTGTTTTTGGTTTTTGTTTGGTGGGTGGTGAAAAAAATGGAATTTGGGAATGGGGGAATATTGGGTAAAAGGAGGAATGGGGAGGGTAGTAAATAGTATAGGTGGGATGGTAGAGGTCCAGGAGTAGTTTAGGTCATTGTAGGTGGGTTTAAAGGGGGGGGAAGGAGGTTTTTAGAAAAGGGGGTTTTAGGAAGTCACAGGTGTTTCCGCGATAGTGACCAGCTGGCGATCGATCAAGTGTGGCCAACGTCGGTTAGGTGGAACCGGTATTGGTCACTAAACAGGTGACCGATGCTGGTGAAGGGGTAACCATGGTCAGTAAGGGTGAATAGGTATCGGTCACCAAATAGTGATATCTTTAGTTAAAGGGTGATTGGGGTCGGTTAAGATGAACCAGTATCGGTCGGATTAGTGGGCACAAGGGTCCAAAAGTGATGTGGGCTAGGTGGTTGAGATGGGTAGGGTGAAAATAGGGTGTAGGAAAATGATAATTGGTGAATAGGGATTGATACAGGTAAATTAATGTTGTGTTTGTATTGGATGCAAGAGGAGAGCGCAGTTACATATGCGGGATAGGGTTCCACCGCTACTACTGGTGATAGTGCATGGTGTAGTGACCCCGTTGGAGCTGCAGCATGTGGAGGCAATGGGTTTGAGTGGGGTTCACCGTTATAGACATGTTGTTTGATAGCCCAACTTGATGGTCATGCTCATCGATAGATGGGACTTCGTGACTAACACGTTCCACCTATCAATGGGTGAGATGACTATCACCCTGGAGGACGTGTTCTCGAATTCTTCGGTTACCCATATTAGGTGCCCAGGTGTATTCTATCTCCTCGAGGCCTCAGAGGAGTTGATTGTGACTATTTTTGGTGAGGGGGCGGCTGATATGAGATTCCATAGCGCTAGTTTTGAGCTATGGAGAGATGTACCTAGCCCGTCTGGAGGAGATGAGGCTAGTGGTCTTGTTGATGGAGGCAGTGTGCTTGTTATGCATTGCTAGATGTAGAGGGTGGATGTTTTCCCGATCACTGATGGGGGTACTCCACGACATGATGGTGCATGAGACCCACTTTACTTGGGCACCAACATTCTTGGTGTAGCTATACAGAGAGTTGTGGGCATATGGGCAGCTACTACATAGGTTTGCTTATGTGTTGTACATTTATACTGCATTACTGGGCCTATGAGCACATAGTCTGTGTGCGGCCTATAGGGATGCCCCGAGAAGATGCATTCCCACCTAGATTTGTGTGGGTGGGGTACAAGAGATGGGTGCCAGTGATAGGAGAGTGGAGATCGGATAGGTTAACACATGATGTGGCCCATTTTGGTAGTTATTGGAGGGATTGTCTGGAGTGGACATTATATGGAGGCCATATGTGGGATTCCCCTCATATAGGCATATGCATGAGGAGCTAGCTGAGCTCTAGCTAGAGAGATGGATATAGGGTCATCGTGTTGGGGAGGATGAGATGATCCATGGTAGAAGAGTCTGATGGTAGTTCGGGCTCTTATAGGACATTCCTCCGCCCTTCCCACAGTATCGGAGAGATGACGTGGAGAGGCCCTTACCTCTACCACAACCACCACATGCGTATGCCCTGTGGGAGGAGGAGCAACCATTGGATGGCGGATAGATGACGCCGGATGTACAAACATGTACAGCAGTGTAGTGGTGGGTGGCTCATTCACTGAGCCATACCACCTGCAGGCCAGGTGGATAGAACCTAGACCTACCATTATAGTGTAGAGAGACGCCCTACAGGGGCAAGTAGCTACACTAATTACCTAATTGGGTATACTGACACCACGGTGGAAGGGTTCGGAGGTAGAGGTAGCAGAGTTACATTTATAGTGGCGCCACAGAGCCTAGATGGTGAGTGGAGGAGATGGAGATGGAGAGGAGGGGATGGTCAGTGGCAACCTTACGAGCTCTTAGTGGTAGGTTTACGGGGCATTGCCTGACCAGGCACAAATTGGGGTCTTATAGGCCCAGATACTGCAGCACGAGGGTAGAGGCACCACCACGAGCACCGGGAGAGAGTCCTAGTTCACGAGGCGGGAGTGGGGCGAGGTCCCACAGACAGGTACAGAGGCCACGACCTATGGGACCACCATAGACCATGCTTGTATCTAGGTTACGGGATGCCCTAGGTGAGGTGAGATACTATCAGGACCATCTTATGGCAGCCGGATAGATTTCATATCCTATGTCGAGTACAGGCACATACAGGCATCCAAAGTGAGAGGACGAGATCCCACACTCATAGTGTGGAGAGCACAGAGGCGAGCGAGCTCCGAGGCCCGATCGGGAGAGGGCCACCACACACGGAGACTAGCTCGAGGTGAGGTGCAAGCATGGACATATGAGGTGAGGGTATAGGTGACATAGAGATGGAGGACATCTGGTGAGATGCCCGATACATGGTCACCTAGTTTTTGATGTATGATAGCTATTTTTTGAGATATATATATACCGGCTGCGTCTTGAAAATAGTTGTATTTTTATCACATACAGATACTCATGTAAAGATAGTGAAGATATTTTATATTTTAGTATATCTACGTGTTGAAGGATTTTGTATTGGGTATTTTTGTATATAGACCGGCACTGCATGCGATGACATTTTGTATTGTATATCGGCCTATGTGACGACATTTTGAGAAGATGGACATGATGAGATAGCCATGTATATTTGAGATACACATTATTTATTTATATGATGAGATACATGGTATTTTATTTTTTTTGATTTATTGATGTGCTTATGAGATTGTGATTTAAGATTGTGTTAGATGAGATAGAGAGTTGGATAGAGATGTAAATTAGGTAGATAGAGAGAGATAGAGATTTCGAGATAGATAGCATAAATTAGGTGAGTTAGGCATGGTGGAGTCGAGGCGGCTTTAGGCATGGATCGAGTCAGGTCGATTTAGGCATGGTTGAGTCAGGTCGATTTAGGCATGGTTGAGTTAGGTCGGTTTAGGCATGGTTGAGTTAGGCTTGTTAGGCATGGTTGAGTCAAAAGTAGGTGAAGTGGTGATTCATTATTTTATGCAATGAATGATACTATGGGTCATATGTGAGATGTGGTATAATCTATGCATAGTGATGATAAAGAAATGGTAGGCGTAATAAATGTATACTGTGATAATGTTTAAAATATGAAACAACTTGTTATGTATGTGGTTTAATTTCCAATGTTGGGTATAAAAGGGAAACAAAGTTAGGTGTGATGTAATGTGAGGCACATGGAAGATGAATTGTTGAGGGTAGAGGATGGCCGAGCTAACCTCCAAGGGCCCCATGCCCTCAAGTGCTTCCTACATAGTCCCAGTGAAAAGGGACCTCAAGCCGATGTAGTTCTCCCATGAGCTAGGGAAGAATATGAGGAGGTATGAAAATGAGGTGGTAGGTTTTTGGGCATGTTGTAGGTTTAGGTTTGGTAGGTATGGGTGGATTATAGGTAAAGTGATGTAGGTGGGGTCGATTGTGGTGAAAGAAGAAGATTACCCCAAAAGTAAGCGTCGAGGACCAAGTCATGTATAAGGTAATCAAAACGTAAATAAAGATGGATAAAAGATAAGTGGGAATGTAAAGCCACTGATTGGGTAGAGATCATACCTGAGTAGATCATACATGGTGGAGGTGATGAATGTAAGACCCTAAAGACATTCATGATGGACTGTTCTATGGTGAAAAGTAGTCACATGATCACCAAATGTCTAAGTTCCAAGAAGTCCCTTGAGGCAGTAGGAAATGAGAGTGGGCATGGTTCAAAAAGGTGAAGAGTAGGTAATTTGTATATGGTGTAGGTAGCATGTGTTTCGAGAAAGAGAACCTAGCTCACAATGGGCAAGTCCATGACAAAAAGGTTGAGTGTTTTGACTTATAGTTGAGATAGACTAATCGATGCGGGAAGTCTATATGGGAAAAATTGAACTCCTTGAGGTCTTCGTGAAGCTGATCGATGTGGGAAGCTTTGGTTGCTCTCATTTTTTTTTTTAAAGAGCTTTACATAGTTGTCCTTCGAGGGAGTAGTCTATTTATAGCAGTAGTTGTCGAGAGGAAGATGTCCTTTTGAGGGAGTCATCGTTTTATTAGAAGTTTGACTCAAGGAGTTTTGTCCCATGTGAGGTCTTGAGGTCATGGACAAGACCAAGGTGGAGAAGAAGACTCGTGTTCAAAAGGAAAGGTGAAACGACCATGGGATCTCATCTAAAGGTAGACAAAAAGTATCCATGAGAATCATGCTATGTGCAAGTGCCATGGTACACATATTCAAGAGAAGATAACTAGTGATGGGTACTCACATGATTCTTGTTTAATCATTGGTGAGGTGTATGGAGTGAATAGCGCTCAAGGGACGAGCATGGAAAGAGACAAAAGGTGAGGTAGGATAACAAGTCAACAATAGAATGGTGAAGATGTAAGGTGTTAAGGGGCTCAGGTTCGGGTTTACCATCAAGTGAAGATAAACGATAAGCACTTGATCCATAGGTATGAGTTATGATGTATGGTCCAAGCCAATTAGGAGAAAATTTTCCCCGTTTACTTTTTTATGCTTTGGTTACGTGTTGATTTTATTTCAGGACAAGGTCACCGATTTGGAAGGTTCGTTCATGAACACATTTTTCATAGGCACGTTTGATACGTTTTTGGTAAACTTGAAGGTGATCAAAGTGTTAAGATGACGTTTGTCTAATAACTCTAGTTGTGTTAAACGGTCCTGATGAAAGTCATCATCATTGAGCATGTCATGGAGAGAAATATGGAGTGAGGGGATCTAGACTTGAGAGGTAGAACTACCTTTGTACCGTAGACCAGAGAAAAGGGTGTGGCCATAGTGGAAGTGCGAATACTAGTGCGGTATGCCCATAGGGCAAAAGGAATGTGCGTATGCCAATCCTTCCCAGTATCATCAACCACTTTCATAAGAATTTTGTTTAAGGTTTTGTTAGTGGATTCGGCTTGGCTATTGGTTTGTGGGTAATAAGGTGATGAGAAACTAAG
The DNA here is from genome assembly GCA_018340775.1 of Taxus wallichiana var. yunnanensis. Classification (NCBI taxonomy): domain Eukaryota; kingdom Viridiplantae; phylum Streptophyta; class Pinopsida; order Cupressales; family Taxaceae; genus Taxus; species Taxus wallichiana. Next base: position 301,963,234 of record CM031235.1, read on the forward strand.
CTAAATGCCTTTGAAGGTGTCGCAAAGTTTTTATAATGTTTTTTTTTGAATTGTTTTCCATTGTCAGTGATGAGGCGATGAGGAACACCAAAGTGACAAATGATGTGGTGGTTAATAAACTCACATATTTTCTCAGCTTTCATGGAGATGAGTGGTATGGCTTCCACCCATTTTGTATAGTATTCGGTAGTAGTGATGATCCATTGATGGCATTGGGATGAATGAGGATTGATTTCTTCGACAAGATCCAAACCCCATTGAGAGAAGGGCCAAAGGTCACGAGTGACTTGTAAGGCATGGCTAGGTGTATGATGAATATTGGAATGTTGTTGGCATTTTACACAACGTTTGACATAGTCACAACAATCATGGTTAAGGTTCGGCTAGTAATAGCCTAGGTGAAGAATATGTTTAGCAACAACAAGGCCACTGAAGTGACCTCCACATATGCCATCATGAACCTCCTTAATGGTATAAGGAATTTCAGAACTTGTGAGGCATCGTAAGAGAATACCATCAAAGTCATGCTTATAGAGGAGTCCCCCAAGATGACGTAATGAGAAACCTTTTTAAGGAAGGCATGTTGTCCATTACGGGTAAGATCAAGAGGTAAGATGGAGAGAAAGGTAGTCGAAGTATTGTTTATACCAAAGGTCACTTGGGTCAGGGGTATCGGTTCTGATTGAGTAAACATCATGAGGTAAATAAGAAGGTGATTGGAGTTCATTGTACGGTGACAAAGATTTTAGAATCGGCAGGTGAAGTGGGTATTTGGGAAGCTAAGCAGGCCATGGTATCTACAAATTTGTTGGTTGAACGTGGGATGGTTTGAAGGGTGTAACGGTCAAAGGTGGTCAAAAGTATGTCTACATGATGTTTATACTTTTGAAGTATCTTGTTACGACATTGGTACATACCATTGACTTGGTTTATGACCAATTGAGAATCACCAAAGATGTTGATTGATTTGAATCTAGGGTGTAGGTAGCTTGGAGACCTAGTACGATGCACTTCGTATTTGGCAATATTGTTGGTACATTCAAATCTATAATTTAAAAGATAAAGGCATGGGTTCACCATCAAGAGGAATGAGGATAATACCAGACCCACCCCCACTTGACACTTGGAACCATCGAAAAGAGTGTCATTTGGTAAGGAGGTTCATCAAGGAAAGGGTAGAATTGACTCATGGAAAGTCAAAATTAGAGGGTTGATCCCTAGAAATAGGTGCGTCGGCCAATTGGTCGGTGATAGCTTGGCCCTTGATGGATTTTGATGAATGAATTTGAGGTCAAGATCAGCTAAAAGCATAAGCCATCATGCGTGCCCGCTGATTTTGATAAGGTTTGGCGTACATGAAGTGTAAGGGGTCGGTGTTGGTCACAACATAGGTTTTGTGGTTGAGTAGGTAATGGCGGAGTTTGGTGGCAACAAAAACTAAGGCTAAGAAGAGTTTTTTGGGATGGGTGTATCGGGTTTCATAGTCCAAAAGAGTATGACTTATGTAATAAACCGCCTGCTCCTTATGTTGTTCATCGCGATGAGTGAGCATGGCTCCCAAGGAATGATTGGTAGCTGATATGTATAGGTAAAAGGTTGATCATCTTTAGGTGGAATGAGTACGGGGGTTGGAGAAGGTATTGTTTTAAGGCCTCAAAAGCTTTGTGACATTCATCATCCCATTTAAAGGAGACATCCTTCTTGAGCAGATGATGAAATGGTTGACATCGATTAGATAATTGGGAAATGAAATGGTGAATGGACTGCAACTTACCTTACAGACTACGGAGTTGTCTAAGGTTAGTAGGTGGAGGCATTTCAAGAATGGCCTTGACTTTAGTAGGGTCAACTTCTATACCACGAAGGGAAACAATAAATCCAGGAGCTTTCCTGAGAGAACCGTGAAGATGCACTTCTTAGGCTGAAGGTGGATGCAATATTTAATGAGGGTCAAAGATGGTTTTGAGGATGGTTAGGTGCTCGGAGTGACATTTAGATTTAGCCAAGAGATCATCCACGTAATCTTCCAATATACGATGCATGATGTCATGGAAGATGTAAGTCATAGCCCACTGATATGTGGCACCAACATTTTTAAGGCCAAAAGGCATGACTCGATAGCAGAAGGTCCCCCAAGGGGTGATGAACGAGGTTTTGTGTTGATCCTCTAGGGCAAAAGTAATTTGGTTATAACTCGAGAAGCCATCCATGAGTGATAGCATCTCATGGCCAGCGGTAAGGTCAACCAGCTGGTCAATACTAGGTAAGGGAAAGTCATCTTTTGGGTAGCAAGCTAGGTTGAGGTCATGGAAGTCCATGCAAATGCGGAGTCCCCAGTTTCTTTAGTGACAGGGACAATGTTAGAAATCCAATGAGGATAATCAATGGGTAAGATGAAGGAAACGGAAAGAAGACGCTGAAGTTCCTTTTTGATGAGAAGAGCAATGCGAGGGTGCATTTTCCTTAGCTTTTGTTTGATGGGTTTAGCATCGGGAACGGTTACGATATTGTGGACCACTATGGTGGGGTCAATACCGGGCATGTCTGCGTAAGACCAAGAAAGCGTGGTTATGATCTTTGAGAAAAGAAGTGATGGCTTCTGTTCGGCAGCATCTAAAGATTGTTTGATCTTTAGGATGTGCGGGTCATCCTAAGTATGAATGTTGATCTCGATAGTCGATTCATTCAACATGGTTTGCATCTCAGAAGGTAACAACCAATGAATATATGAGTCTTCTGCACCAAGGTAGGTGAGTATGGATTCATCATCCTGACATTGAACGACATTAATTGAAGGTGTATCATCATCGATCATTTCAGGATACAGGAAGGGAAGAGTGGAAGGGGCCTCGCCCTGTGTTGATAAGTCAGAGGCCCTAAGGAAATGGTGTTTATGAAAAAAAAAAGTTAGGAGGGATAGATTCAGGATCCATCGACTTTGTCGGTGAAGGTGGTGATGAAGGTGGAGCGGGTGAAGAAGGTGTAGAAGAGCTAGTGTCCTTAATGAGTTCAATGCGGGCTTGTTTGGTAGGTGGTTTAGGAAAGCTGATACCACTACGATCATTATGTTTGTGGGTGGTACATGGAATAAAAGTATGACGACCTTGCTCGTAAAAGCCAAAATCAAAACCCTTCCACGCACATCGGTGTAGGAAGGTGTGGGTTAAATGACGATTGGTAAGTGATTGGAAGTCAAGCGAGAAAATAGGTAGGTTTGTGGTGGTGGTTCGGATGTGTAAGTGGTAGTAAGATAGATTCGGGATCCATCGACTCCGTCGGTGAAGGTGGTGATGAAGGTGGAGCGGGTGAAAAAGGTGTAGAAGAGCTAGTGTCCTTAATGAGTTCAATGCGGGCATGTTTGGTAGGTGGTTTAGGAAAGCCGATACCACTACGATCATTATGTTTGCGGGTGGTACATGGAATAATGGTATGATGGCCTTGCTCGTAAAAGCCAAAACCAAAACCCTTCACGCACATCGGTGTAGGAAGTGTGGGCAAAATGATGATTGGTAAGTGATTAGAAGTCAACAAAAAATAGGTAGGTTTGTGGCGGTGGTTCGGGTGTGTAAGTGGTAGTATCAAGTCCCCCATATGTGAGACTAGTACGAAGGTAAGGAGGACCATAAAGGAGACATTCTCCTATACGGTGATCATAACGTGGGTGTTGGTGAAGGCTTCTGTACTCTTGTGGAGTAAGGAATGTGTTAACACTATATAAGCGGTACTCCCCAGAGTGAGGCATTGAAAAACACCTTCCAAGGGATTAGTGTTGGGATGTAGGTAGCTGGTATGGATAAAGTGTCAGAGGTCGATGCTGAGGTAGAGTTAACGGATTGGGAAGCTGATGGGTCAGTTGTGGAGGTTATGGCAGTGGTAGGAATGGAGGAGGTATGTGCGGTAGAAGCAGTGGCTATATTGGTAGGTGGAGGCGTAGGTGAAGAAGTAGTGGTTGTGGAGGTAGTCGGCTTAATAGGTATGAGCACATCGTTGGGTCGTAAAGCATGTTGCATGTTTTAAAAGGTGATGGGTCAGCTGGAATGGTATAAGTGTGTCCTTCATGTTCAAACTTTACACAACGATGCAAAGTGGAAGGAACACAACCCATGACATGGATCTAGGGTCTGCCAAGCAATAGGTTATATTGGAATTCCCCCTCCAAGACATAAAACAATTTTGGAATAGTGTGGGGGCCCACGAATGTGGAGGATGACGGTGCCTAGTGTAGAGGTGATAGCATCATTGAATGAATGTAACATGACTGGATGTTTATGCATGTAATTGTTCAGGTATGTGCATTTGAGAGAATGCATGGGATGAAATGATGTTAATGCTAGCGCCCCCATCAATCATCACATGGTGTACCCATATGTCATCGATGTGGATAGAGATGAAGAGGGTTGGGTCCAGGTCATCATTTTGGTGTGGCGTGATCTCTTCCTCTGAGAAGCTAAGGGAGGCTACTTGGTGAATAGGGTGGGGTGAAGATGAAGGTGGTAATCTGGTGAGAGATGCTACATGATGGGGTGTGATAATGGAGGCTACGGGTGTAGGGTCATTGGGTAAAACCTCAATAGATTGAAGAACCTCCATGAGAGCTTGATGATGGGATTTCGAGGTTTGAATGAGGTCATATAAGGACATTTTGAGGGGAGATTGATGTAATTGTTTGAGCATGGTGTGATGTGTGACGCCATTAGAGATGGGGTATGTGGGGCCATGAGATAGTGATTTTAGGTATGGGTGTAGATGGTATGTTGGGTATAGGATTGGTTGGTGGGTCAGTTGCCTTTTCTTTTCCCTTATCCTTCTGAGCACGTGTAGTGACATGTATCATGTTGATCTGAGGGGAGTTGGAAAATGGAGAAGGTGTAGGGTGAGTGGTATAATGACACGATGGGAAAAAACCTATCGGAGGAGAAAAACCCTGTGAGGTGAGTTGGGCACAACGACATTTGGGTGGTGGCGTGGCAAGTTCTCTGATGTGAACCATGTTAATTTCAAATCTTGGGGGTGGCTCTAGGAGCTGTGAGGGTGGAGTTTGTGGTTGTTGAGTGGGTAGTGTGGGAATGGGTGTTGGTGAAGTAGGATCCTCGTCGAGAAGGTCATCGTCATCAAAGTTGGCTTCGGAGGACACAACTGGATAAGGACGGTTTTCAAGGCCTTGTAATTTTCCACATCGTGCCCTGGCACATGATGGTATGTGTAAATTTTAGTATCATCAAACCCTTTTGGCTTGGGTTTGAGGGGGTCATAAGGTCTGAGTGGCGGTAATGTGATGACAGAAGTCTCAAGGAGGTTGGTTAAAATTTTGGCATAGGACCCTGCTAGTGGATCATAATGGGAAGTGAACGTGGGTTTGGGTGTAGGTGTAGGTGATTGTTGAGGAATGATATTTGGAAGAGGAGGGGGTTAAGCTATGGGTTTGGGTGCTAGCGTGGTTTTGGGTGTTGGATCGTGTTTTTTAGGTATGGGTATAGTAGGTGAACGGGTAGGAGGGTGTGTGGTTGTTTTGACTACCTTGTTGTGGGGTAGTGGAGTTTTACTTTTGGGTTGCACCTTCTTGGGTAAAGGTGATGTGGGTGTACGAGGTCTAGAAGGAAAAGTAGATGGGGGAAGAGGGTGAGTTACCCATGGGGATAACGGAGTGTTGTGAAGGTAGATGACATGGGTCGTGCTTGGGGTGTGAGAGACAGTGACTGAAGTGTAGTGGGTAGTGAAGCAATAACTGAGGGTATTGGAGGTATGGGTGGTAAAGATGCTGCAGGTGTGGGTGTAAGTTGTGTTGGGTTTCTGGGTAGGTTAGAGGTTTGTGAGGAAGGAATGGGTTGTTGTGTTTTTGGTTTATTGATGGGTGGAGGTTTCTTGACCATGTGGGAAGCTGAGATCCTAAGACGGATGGGATAGGTGTAGGTGTGATTGGCACAGCCGGGGTATGAGTTCTATGGGTTTGGTGCTTTGTTTGGGTGTGGAGTAGGTGTGGTGTTGTCTTTGGAGGATGTAGCTAAATCTAGTTTGATAGGTGGATGAGTAAGGTTGGTGGTCGGGGTGACCCCTAAAGTGGTAATAGGTTTAGTCGAGGAAAATGTTGTAGGTATGGGTTTGGGTTTAGGTGTAGGTTGAGTTATGGGTAAGGGTGTGGTTTGAGCTATAACAGGTGTCGTGGAAGGAGTTATGATAGAGGTGGTTGTGTTTGGTTTGATTGGTGAAATATTTTTGGGTAGATAGTGGAGGTATCAGTAAGTGACCTCTGCATCTGCGTTGAGATAGGAAGCAAAAGGCGTCCCCATAGTAAGGCTCTATCCACATAATCTAAGTGATTGCCAAATGAGAATGACATGTCTGTAGGTGGAGTTGATGAGGACCTAATGGAAATTCCCATAAAATGTGTCTTAGAGATGGGAAATTGGCTAGCTTCAGCTTCCGTGGGTAAGAGAGCCGAAAGTAGGTCTCACAAGATTTTGGGTAGGATGGAGAATGCTCACCAAGAGGCAATGGTATCTCAACTGGGTCTATGATAGGCATGGAGGAGATGATGGGTGCTCCTCTATGGGTGGAGGAGGTAATGGGTGCTCCTATATGGGTGGAGGAGGTACCGTGGGTAAAGGCTCTCTAAGTGGAGAAGCCAGGGGTGAGATGGTCTCGATGTTAGCGGAAGACTCCTCCGTAGGTGATGAAGGAGATGAAAGATGTTCCTCTATGGGTGAAGGAACAGGAGGTTGGTTATGATGGAAGGAGGATTTTGGGCTAGGATTTCCTCTATGGAAGGAAAGTGAGGTAATTGGGAGGTGACAGGTACGTCATTAAAGATAGCATGGACCTCATGGGTATGGGTATCATGAGTTGAGGTCTCACCGGTTTGATTAGACGAAGGGGCATGGTTGGGAAATGGTTTCTTGAAGATGTGTAGGTTTTGGTTGGTAGGTGCATTAGGATTATCCATGGTTAACTCACCTTTCTCGAGCATTTCTTGGACAATATTTTGAAAGTGATGCAATTTCCATCACTATGACCCTTTACTCGATGATAATTATAGAAGTCATGTTCTTTATACCATGTGGGCATGGGGCGAGTAGGTCAAAACTAGTGTGTGGTTTTATGGGTGGAAGGGTAATGGCCCGATTTGATAAGATTTTCTAAGACAGAAGAGTAAGGTTCCCCAATTGGGGTATATTTCCGTTGCTCTCGTCTGAATTGAAAAGTTTGGATGGGTGAGAGATTAGATGAGGGGTAGCCTGATTTGATGGATGTGCTAGGCCGGCCTTGAGTACCATTGCATTAGCGGTGCCCTTAGATTTTGAATAATTGTTTTGTGGTTTGGAAGAAGAAGAGGTATCATTCGACTTGAATGCCAAATTTTATTGCGTAATTGGATTTTCTTCTCTTTGATGGCCCGAATCTCTAACTTTCGTGCCATAGTGAATGCTTCATCGAATGTTTGGAAGGTTTGGACCTGTAAGGTCGGTGAGATATGTCTAGCACAAGCCCGTGTGAAGAGATCGATGAGTTCTGTTTGGGGTAGTTGGAAGGTGAGTTGGTTGATCAAGCTACGCTAGTGAGTGACAAAATATGCGATAGATTTGTCCTCATACTGACGCGTGGAGTATAGATCGGTCATGGTAACCTTCTTGACGATATTGATAGAGAAATGATCTAAGAAGGCTTGGGCTACCTGATTGAATGAGAATATGGAGTGTCTAGGTAACCCACTATACCAATCTAATGTAGGTCAGTGAGGGACATGGGAAAGGTTCTCAAGAGCAAGGCATCATCATGAGTGATTAGATAACACCCATGTTTGAATGACCGCAAATGTTGCTGCGGGTCTTCTTTGCTATTGAAATGATTGAATTTAGGCATTTCCCAATGCATGGGGTATGAGTGGATAGGAATGGATGGGTGGATGGGCTCGTTGCAAATCTCGTCATAGGTGAGAGTGTTGTGGGAGCCTGGAAACCAATGCCTCTAATGTCTGCATCTTGTCCAACATCAATTTGATTAGGTCGTTGGTGGGTTGTGATGATTGGGTGCCTCCTATAGCATGAGAGGGTTGGTTTTGGGCATATAACAGGGGTGGCACTCCAGTGTATGGGGCTTCCATGTAGGTTGATTGAGAAGAAGGTAGTGAAATAGGGGGTACGTACCGGAGTGAATAATGGATGAAATGGGAGGTTGTTGGTAGTATGTATAGGGAGGTGGAAGGGTGTGGTAACCCTAGTGGTAATAGGGGCTAACGATTGTGGAATGGAAAGGACCACGTTCTGAAATGGGGTAGGGGTCACCGACATGGAGGTGGTAATGTAGCTACTGGGTATGTGTGAGACATTAGGGGTGGATGAGGTTGTGTTTGGGGTAGTTTCGAGGGTATGGTGGATGTAACAGGTGTCACAAAGGTGGCTAGATGTGGTAGTCATAGCGGGTATAGGACCTAGTTACGAAATGACTGGGGGTAAGGTAGATGCGGGTAGCATGGAGCTAGATGGGGCTGATGTGCAGGAGTGGGAATGAGAGTCGGGGGATAGATATGGGCATGCCGTATATCAACTGACCTGAGGCATCTCGAGTGGATGAATGGGAAAGGTAAAACTGCAAAGCGGCAGGGTTTTGGTCAAGGAGTCATGTCAAACTCCTCATCTCTTGTAGTGATAGTGATAGGTTGGATGGGATCCATGGTTGGTGATAAAATGGAAGGTGGTGAAGGACTAGGTGGGAGTGGTTGACAACTGGCATGAAATACAAGTGCACTTGCTTGTCTTCGGGTTAACACCATGTGAAACAATACTGATCAGGTAGGGTTGCTTCTCTGTAAATGACACAAGAAGAACAACAGAACAGGTGAATCGGTGGGAAAAAAGTGGATTAGGTACCAAATGATGGTTGGAATGTGAAATAGGCTAACCGATGCCGGTTAGGGAAAACCAATGCCGGTCAGGGGTAACCATTGCCGTCACTGTAGAAAATGGACAGTGAGTGAAAACCCAAGTAGAAGGTAAAATATGATAGGTATGCCAAATCTGATGATGTTTACAACGTCAATGGGTATGATGGTAGTGACAGGGACTGTGAAAAGTGGAAGAAAATGAATAAAATGTCCTTTTGGGTAGGTTAACAAAAGGACCTGGAACCGATGTCGGTTGGGTATATAATCGACGATGGTTAGAGGGTAACCGATGATGGTTATTGTGAAATTGAAATAGTGATGAAAGAAAAGTGGTTGTGAATTAAAATCTGATGTAGAATCAGACCCAAAATTTTGAGAATGATGATGATATGGCCTAGGCACACTTAGGTGAAGCTGGAATACACCAGTTGTGATGAGGAGCGTGTAAGGATGAACAAAAAAATGAAGAACGTGATCTCTCACCTCAAAATGCAAGCCAAGTAGAAACACTAAGAAAAATGCGATCCTAGGAGTGCCCTTTTCTATTATGTTTGTTTAGCTTATGCTATTTAGGGACTGACACATGAATTGTGAAATAGAGTTTTTGGTGAGGATGGCTTCCTACAAAGAAGGAGATCTAAAAGGTGAGGTTTAGGTATGTTATGGTGGGGGCGGGCTTCACTCTAAAGTATGACTCGACAGAGCAGCGTGAGCTGGGTGCCCACTGTACCGTGATCGTGTGATCACCTACAACTTCTTCCTAGGTAGGATGTTGTTTAAGAATGTGTATATTTGAATTTTTTGTGAGGCTTGGTAAGACTCAGAGAAAGAGAAAAGGAAAGAAGTGATTTTCTATGATTCATTTATCAACCATCAGCTGGTCATGACTTCCAGCGTATAGGTTGCCCTCAATTAATGTGAGCTAATGCGATAAATCAGAATGCAATGCACTTATTTTTAAGCCCAAATCAAAGTGTGAAGTTGGATGACACAAAGAGATGAAGAGGAAGAGGGATGCTCTTTCACTACAATGCAGAAAACATGAAGAAATGGTTCTTTTTAATTACACCAAAAGAAAGGTTTCCTTTAGAGAAAATAGAAAGAAAAGGTGGGTTACCAAGGAAGAAGATTAATGTGTATGCTTTTTAGAAGGGAAAAAACACACAATTTTTCCTAGGAATGAATGAAATGCAAGGAACCCCGGATGGGTCCCACCAGGCGTGCCAAAATGTTTCACCTATTTCTAGATCGTTTCTTTGAAGTATTGATGAAACAAATAGGGTAATGGGCGTAGGAGGAATACTGTTTAAATGATGGTTGATGGGTTGTTGTGTGTGTATGACTTCGAATCCACAACTGATTGTGAGAACTTCCTTTTGGCTAGGAGGAACTACCTGTAATAAAAGCAAGACCACCAGAAGGAATTAAACAATATGTGTAGTGAACTGCCTAGCGTATGCTAGATCCGGGAAGTGTGATACTTCCTAGATGGTTGTCAGTCCATTGTTTTAAACAATTTAATGTTGTAAACAAAGTAAATCCTATTGTAATTCGAAATGATTTAGGTATCTCACTTAAAACACAATAAGAAATAGATCTAATCTAACAAGCTAGGCTAGAATAGGATCCAAAGGTCAAGTAACTGGTTCGAGTCTCTGCAGGTCTGACAGAGGTCTCAGGTAAATCATAGGTGGATGAGGGTGAGGTGAAATTAGGTGGGTAGGTCTCTGCTCTGGGTTGTATGGACAAATACAGAGACTGATGTCGGTTAAGGGTGACTGACGGTGGTTAGGTGTAACCGGTGCGATTACTGTGGAAATCTGGGAATGCCACAGAACAAGCTTTGGGTCTCCTTTGTGATTGCACAATGGATTTTGGTTAGTCGGGATGAGGTATTGGGTGATTTAGGTAGGATTTGGTGAGATTTTAATGGGTATATGGAGGTGGAAGTGTTGGAGAAGGTCAATAGGTGGCTAGGTAAACAATAGATGATAAAATAATGATGAAATGAAATAAACTAGAGAAGTATGACTATACTTACTTGGATTCTAGTCCTGGATGTCTTGTGAGTGAGGGATGGAGGTGCTTGATGAGAGGTTTGAAGGCTGCAAGTGATCACCAACTGAAAGAAAGCTTCTGCATGGGCTGCATGTACATTCCTCTTTGCTTGGTTAGATCAGATCATGGTTGGGATGGTGTGTAAGAGAAAGTGCTTGATCTCCTTCCTTGCATGCATGTTCTCTTTGGAATTCACTCTCTGAAGATGTGTTATCTCTGAGATGTGTTAATGCTCGCCAACCTTCTGCCAACATTTTCAAACTTCCAAACCTTGAGAATAAGGTTGTTTTGGGGTTAAAAGGGTAACCGACGGTAGTTCGGCTTAACCGGTGACGGTTAGGGGTAACCGGCGTCGGTCAAGGTGGGATTTCCTAGGTTTACTAAACTAGGGAGATCCTCTTGATTTCCTTGGATTTCATGTCGTTAACCCATGGATTAGACTGGGAGCTTCTTGTAAGCATGTGGAATGTGGTTAGAGGGAATGTAGGCATTGATTTTTAGGGTTTGGGTAAGTCTTAGTTAGTTATGACAACTTACTAAGAATAGGTCTTAGGTTGAGTTGGCTTGGTGAGGTGTCTAAGTGAACTGTATGTGTGGGTATTATTTAAATTAAGATATTTAAATAATAAATATAGTGAGGATAATGAATTAATTAATTAAATTAATATTAGTGAGGTGAAAGGGGCCATGGCTAGGTGAATGTGATGAATGTGCATTTATTTGTCGAGGGAACAATACATCGTTTGGTAATAAAACTAGAACTTTGGTTGGCCGACCCTCTTCTAAAATTTTCGTGAGACCCTTTCTAGATTTTTACAACATAAAACGTATTTGTACAAAAGAACTTCATAACCATTATTGATGCAATATTCTACAAGTCTTTCCCTCATCTACTAGCATAATTCATCTGCACAAATTATTAACTTGAGTGATTCGAGAAATGATCAAGATAAGACTACACATAGCAATGATAAGATATTATCTAATAATATCAAGAAAGGAAAACATTCTATTCTAAGAATCGATCAAGCTCTAAATACTAACAACTCCTTAAGTTATAATAAAAATTTCCACCATGCCAATCTAAGAAGAAAGTATTATACTTCAATTAATAACATTTGTATCAAAAGCAACGAAAGTTTAACCACCAAACAAGTAAAACCATAGGCCTAGAGAGTTATAATCAAAATGTCAAGTTTAAAAGAGACTTATGTTATACAAGTTATCTTTGTAATCTATCTCTAAAGATCCATTCAATTTTTTTAACATTATGGATTTACAAGCTTCCTCAATAATTCTATAGTTTCGGTTTAAATAAAAATGGATAACCCATTTCCATCACAAGTTCCTTTTAATGCAACCCTTTTTACCATAATCAAACCACTCCTTAAAAAAATGCATTTACAAGAATCACCAATTCCATTAACTTAACAACAACTCCAATCATAAATCAACAACACATCTAACTATATAAATACACGAAATGTCCCTAATAATCTTAATAGTTCTATCATGAGTCAACAAGATTTCAAAATACATATATCATCAATTGCCTATAAAAATATTCTCAATTTCTAATAAAATCAGCGAGGTGCATAGTTATAGATACCACCAAAATTCATCACGTATTAGAATCAAGCCAAGGTAGTTCTAAAAATAAAATATTAATATCCATGAATGCACATATGAGCTTCAAATCTTTTGAGGGTGACTAAAACTTTTAGCCGCGGTTCAATATTCAAAAGGAATGGTCCAAGTGTCCCTTAAAGAAAACCTTAAACATCTTAACCTATAACGATGATCATTAGGCAATTGGGTATATGTATTGTATCATACAAAAATCCTATATTAACATCCATTGTGCAAAATAACTAAATAGCTGGTACCTTCATGCCATGATACTCCCTTCATACTAAAACTAACCATTATAGTCAATCACACATAAAGTTTTATAAACCTTGAATAATTGCATATCGAAGGGACCACTTACTTAGTCCAAGAAAGGAGAACATGGAGGTCCAACAGACCTCGACAAACTCACCACTCAAGATTGGTTGACAACAAGGAATCAACTGACATTACGTGATTTGTTTCCATAACCCAAAAGGATGATTACATGTCCAAAAACTAAAGTCTCTCCCAACCCGGATCAAAAGCTCGGGTACAATCTAGTGGTTGTCTGCTAAAGTAAGGTTGTCATAACCCATGTGAATTGTGCTCAACATAACGTAAATGAAAGGTAAAACTACAATCATTGTAATTGATTCAACTAATCCAATTTATTTAAGGAAAAAGAGAAGGGGAGGGGGTTATAAACCTAGATGATAAATACAACTTGCACCGGAAAAATAATTTCTCGATAAGGTAACTACTTAAATAACAAGAACTAAAATTTCATAGAAATAAGAGAAACTTGATTATCTAGGAAGAAAATAAAATCTAAATATAATTAGCTCATAGGAAAAGCAAGAGATTTATAAATACAAAAGTTTGCTTTCTTGAGAAATTACTACTTTATCTATTAAAGCATTATAAACTTCGATACTCAATAAAATAAATGTAGATAATAATGGTATAAGGTCGATCAGAAGCAAAACACGTAACAAAACCAGAGAATGAGGATACATATATGTTGTCCACTTTAACACTGAAAACTATTATAGCTAAAACAAGATGATTACAAGAGGAAGCAAATATTTCCCGGGAAGGCGTCCAAACCCATACGAAAAAAATAACAAAGGCAAACCAATTTCAGGGAAGAGAAGGCTCTATTTCATGATATTTTTAAATCTTAGCAAATGTAACATTGGATAGGTTTATCTTTCCTAGTTTCTATCTTTCTATGGAGTCACATGGACACCCCATGACACTGGAGCAGCTATCCCAGGATGAAATTCATCTATTCCACTGTCTACAGGTGTTAAACTCCTACCATTTCAACATTCACGATTAGGAGCTCCATAACACAAGTAACTATCAAACAAAAAGAATTATGGTCTCAAGGACTGCCATGATTGCAAGATATACACAAAATGGGTTTAATGAAGAGGCCCAGGAAACACGTGAGAGATAGGGGTAAATCCAAACTCCACAACCTTGCAAACATCCTCCCATCATGTGTCAAAATGGGACGTGAGAAAAGGAAAGAGACACCCATCAAAGGACAAGGAAAAACATGGAGGAATACACAAGGCATGGAAACTACTGACAAATGCCTCAAAGAGATGTGGTCTCTAGGAATCGCCATGATTCCATGATGAGTACAAAAGAATTTAAAAAAATCAACCCGCTTCACCCTAAACTAAACAAAAAGTAGGCAAGTGTTGTCACAAATTGCTCGCCTTTTCAGCACCCAACTCAAGCTTAGACCCACAAAAGTCTACTCCTTCACTCCATAAAACACAGAAATACTTCCATGTGGCCAACTGGACATCCATGCGTTCTGAGGCTAAACAGAATTCGGGGTAGAATAAAAGGGGAAAAATGATCCAAAAGTATGCGGTCATGAACTTAAGAATTTGTGATTATATTCATTCTTGTGGGTTTGTAACGCCCACATTTTACACACATAGAAACAACTATATAAATATCGGGATAATTTTTTTACTTACATTTCTCACTTCACAACGCCACAAGGGCTCCATGTAAAGAAAACTCAAAGATGCATATGACACTTACAAGTCATCGACTCACATAGACACATGACAACACCATAGACATGTCGATGCCACACTTTTCCCAATGAATGAATCCTAGCAATGACCCAGCCACAAGAAAAGGACTCAAGGATTGACAAACCCATAACACATCATTTCTTTAATTACATCTTAGTTACGATTAACATTCTAAGAAAATTATTGTGCAAGGATAATTTTCTCCTTTTTTCCACCTACAGATTCTTAAGTTCATTCCACATTTAATTTATAGTTTGACCATTTTAAGTTGGATTTTTTTCCTCTACAGAAAATTCCATAACTTACATACTTATTTGGCATAATTCAAATTGCATATAAAGTACTTAATTATCTTGTTCTTATGTTAAGAATCTGCTTCTCAAACGTTTATTCAATGTCTACATTTTACCCTTGCAACTCCAGTGAATCTGACTTGATGTCCAAAAGCAATATTAGGATTTAAGGGGAGGCTTTAGATTCAAGATACCTTTTCCCATAAACATTCTTCGATCATGGTATCTTTATTTCCTGATTCAACATTCCCACAACAAGAAATTGTATTTAGATTATATATATATATCTTTTTTTTTCTCGAAGTTTGATCACACCAAGGCAATTCATATTCTTTGTAACTCATGAAAATGTTTAATTAAGTTATAAGGACTCCAAGAGTGACCTTAATCCTAACCTCAAATCTCATTTTCAGCTTATATGATATACTCTTACATCACACAATGGTCTCATTAATAGCATTGTTTTGTAATAGGAGTTACGAAAGTACTGTCTAACATCTAGAAGAAGTACAAGATTGGAACTTTTAGAACTACACACGAACCACAATATTTGTTTTCAAAGTAATATCCCATGTTTTCGCATTTCACGATTCTACAAGAGAAATTTATTTTATTCTTAATGTCATAAAAGGCATAACAAGGGAGTATGGAACCGAGTTTTCAGTTTCCTGGTTTCTCTTAAGTCACCATCTTTCAAATCAATTTCATTTGAAAGGAGTTACTTACCATTTTCTCACCACAATATAACCTCCTAATCAACTGAGGTTTGGTTTAATTCTAATGTGCACTTAGGACTCTATGCCCTATTATAGATCAGATTTAGGTGTAGAAACATATTTACCCTATAAATCCTCTATAAAATACCAAGGCACTATATTTTCATTAGCCAAGGTAACATGTCTAGCTATAAGGATCTAAAGAGATCATTAATCAAGAGTTTAAGTCATAGTACAACTATTTCATTAGGTCCATTTGTGTCATCTGGATCCCACAAGGAATTCATTCGATGATGAAGAAAATTTCTAGATCTAACTTTGCAAGACTTGGTAGATGGCTAGGATACTAAGGAGGTGTTAGTTCTACTTACTCCATATAAATTTTTTCCAGGTCCTTCCTAACCGTCGGGTTCACGAAGATAATGCTAAACATACCGACCATGATAACTCAAATTTGGGCTCTTACTTACTTAATCAAGAAGGTGTCATAGAGTGTAGAGTTTAAGTTCATTCTATGGTTTCAATATATTCTATGCTAAGAAGGATCATGCGAGAAGGATGACATCGAGTGTAGAGATTGAAGTTTATCCTAAGGTTTTAGTTTCCACACTAAAAGGATTCACGAAAGAAAGGTAGTTATACACGATTCTTATACTAGGGTTGAGTGTTTCGATTAGATCTCTTTATTACATTTACAAGGTAAGAATACAACACATTAATTCATTAATCATTTATTGAACACTAAAAATGCACTACAAGATACTCACTTCAAATTCATTTTCCATATATATCAAACTTTTTTACAGTACGTAACTATGAATAAACTTGAATCTATGATTAAATGCACATTTCCTAAAATATCCCTAAAACTAGCATCTCATACCTATTAGCAAATTTCAAATATAACTTTTCTATAACATGAGACTACATTATACATATATTCATTTTACAATGACCTATATAAATTGCAATAATAAATAATGAATTACACATCACCTTTTGCCATCTTTCTTGCATCCTGCAAAACCATGTGAGCATGAAATCAACGATAACTCGCTGGCATGGAATCCACCCTAATCTAACATAATTAATGTCTTCAGTTTCCCATTAACATATAATAATAATTATAATTTGCATTCGAAATAAAATGTTTAGAAACATGTATTCATTTCACTTCATTTCCGTAACTAATGAGAGAGAAAGAGAAAGGAAAGAGAGAGAAACACCATTTTGTCAAAAGTTCCATTTCACACTACAAGTCACACTATAGAGTTTCAAACAGTTATTTACATGTGTCAAAAAGTTTCTACGGTGGTTTTGCAACCCGGTAGAAGTCCTACAACTTAATTTTTGTAATTTCCTTCTAGCTACAAAAACATTCAAATCAAGCTTGGAGGCTAAGAATCCACTTTCAAACGTTGTCTTCCGATGAGTAAAAACACCATGGTTAAATTTTTACATGTCCACTTATATAGCAAGAGTTCATAGGAACTGATGGAATTTGGGACTAGTGAACGGTTTATGATTGGCAACTAGTTTTCTAGGGCTATCGGTCGTAATTGGCCTAGTTGCAAATGATTAAAAGTAAGCTCGAGCGATCAGAAAACCATGTCCAAAAATAACATTTGATGGATGAACGCGCCACGATAAATTTCCTATGAGTTCCCCCATATATGGTGAATTCATTAGAGTTGTCGGAATTTAAAACTAGGACACGGTTTTTAAACGCCAACTTGATTTCGAAGCCACCGGTTTAAATTGGTCCATTTTAACCTAGTCAAACTATGACTAGAGGCCTACAAAATGGCTTTAAAAAATATACAAAAACTATTTTCCCTAAAATTAAAGTTCCATACAATTGTCTAGTAAGAACACTAGAGTTCTGCGAAGACGGATAAGCATTTTGGTGCTCGGGGTTCAAATGGCGGTTCAAAAGGAAAGCCAAATTTTCAGTTTTAGTAGCTTCCTACAACTGTAAAATGGTGAAAACATTGTTCTAGAAGGGTGTCAAAAGATCACAAATGATCATTCGGGGTCGATCCAAAGAATGAGGTGACTCCTCACATAACAAGGTACACGAATGAAGATTAACATCCCCTTTCTGAAGTTATGAAGGTTACTTAATGAGTCAACTTCAACAAGGATATGGCCAACATATTTACCAGAAGTCAACTTCAACTCGTCAATAAAAGAGGTATTGTAGCTATCTAGTTTGGTTGGGACGTTGCTAGATCATCTCGAAGTGAGGGTTTAAGTTCGTTGTTTACCAAGGAATACTAGGTCCTGTAAGTTATGTTATAACGTTTTATTGTTTTAAAACCAATTTATTTAATACAATCAAATGTACGAAAAAACCTTTGGTTTAAAATTTTATTCCATTGCAAAAGAAAAACTAAATAATAGAAATTATGAGAGATGAACCATGCCAGAGGAACGAATCGGTTAAAAGCGTGTGGGATTCGGTTTAGCATCTTACTTGGGCATTTCGTTAAACAGTTCACAAGCATCCACAACTCCACCATTTTGCATACACGTTAGTCATAACATTTGCAACTACACATCTAAAACTATTCCTCTATTCTTTATACTTTGAAGGATGTCCATACTTTGTTCCACAGCTCGCATCCGACACAAGACATGAGATGCTAGCAAAGGTTATGGAATTTGGATTTAGATCTTCTAGTTACATTTTCTCAAAAGTTTCTATAGCCTTTTCAATAAACCCATTTTGTGTATATCCTGCAGTAGTTGTAGTCCACGAGCCCACATTTCTCTCAGGAATTTTTTTGCTAACAGTTTACATGCCATTCATATTCTTCCACATGTTGTAGGAAGATCTGCTCAGGGCACTTACAACTACAAAATATGACAAATCCCATTTTGGCGCAGGCTAGGAGTATGTGGAAAAGGGCGAACTGATCAGGTTGGAGGCCTGTATGTTGCATATGTGAAACAATGTGGCTATCTTAAGAGGAAAACCCATGTCTTCTATGCATAGAACACCCCATGGTAAGCTAGCACAAAATCCATTTCATTACTGAATGAGCTAGGCTGAGAAGTTAGTCATGGAGAAAAGACAAAGCCAAAGCGGTTGAGTTTTTCAAAACTAGCGAGAAATTAATTTAGATATGAGTACTAACAAAAGATTCATGGCTGACTGTATCAGAAAAACATGAGCTTCGAGGCAACAAAAGTGATGGCACAGAGCATTAATAACCAAAAATATGTTAATATTTCTCCATCAAATGCTTACTGGACGTCTAAACCCTATTCTGGAGGTAACATTTGACATGGGATGGGAGAATGTGGCAAGAAGCAGAGGCTCTACACCTATGAGTGCATTTTCTTGAAAGTTTCAAAGCATTGTTATCCCAAACCTATTTTTCTAAGAAAACGACCCAAAACAGTCATGTGACCAACAAAACTGGCACCCGGGGAGACAGTTCCAATGCCTCACGCATGTACCCACATTTTTGTAGACATATCTACCAAGGCACTACATTGGGTAACTACAACTATTCAAACAAATCTAAATTTACAACGTGCTCTTTGGTTTTGCGTGGTAACTAGCTAGAGGGCATATAAAAATATGAATTACTGAGAAGGGAAGTGACAGGTCTACCTTCCTTCCACCTGCCCATGCAACTACACCTTTCTACCTCCTCCCACGTCCCTTCCCACACTTGCCTCCACCTACTTGCCATAAAACTCCAACTACCTTCTTAAATCCCTTCCACCGAGACTAGACACATACCTTTTTTATTATTATTTTATTAAATGTGAAGGGCACTATAGGATTCCCAACATGAACTGCTATCACAACACCCTATCGTGGTCATACACAAAACTAATGATTCATAAGCAACATTTTACATACTTTCATGACAAAGTATCACACCACAAGAGTTTATCCAAATTACGGAAAGGAACATGCACCATCCACATAATATAGTACTTTTCACACATCTATGACTGACATAAAAACTCAAACAAAAATGTACTACAACAACCATAAATTTGCACAATTCCACATATGAAGATTTCACATAACTCTAACAATAATAGTGCTACGGGTACATAGTGTCAACAAGGGCATAAACGCCATATCCACAACATCAAAAAACATATCCAACTAACATGAGTAACACATACATCATAACACCACAACCAAAACATCATAACAACTCTACATACCTCCCAAAGCATCAATCACACACAAAAAAAAAAATCTCTTATGCCTCCCTCAAGTAGTAATAAATAAATAAATTTTCCTTTTCGCTCCCCAAAGAGGTCGGTTTCCCTATGGCCCTAGGCACATAGAATTGACACCCTTAACCCAAGTGACATAATAACTCGTGGTTTGGCAACCCGTTAGTTATCTGTAACTCCTTCGGGGCCTACCCCATACAATGAAGTGGGTCCATAGGTCCCTGATTCAATGGTGCATCCCATGACCCTATTCTAGATATCATGAAAATAGAACCAAAATAGCAATCGATTCAAATTCCAAGTGGCAAAGTGCAAGCCTTGGGCAAGGTGTAAAAGAAAAATTAAATTTAAAGAAGATCCAAATCCAAGCAAGAAAAATGGCCAAATAGCCATAGTTAGTGCAAAAATTCGCATGTTAGTACCATAAACAAAGGAAACGCCCAAAGTATAAAACATACCAATACGAGAAAACTACTTTGGTCCTTGCAAAAAGAAGATTAAAATTTCAATTTACCAATAAAATACATATATAAGAATAACACATTATGATGACTATGTGGCCCTATCTAGCCACCAAGGGGTACTCAACGAGTTGGCACTTAGAACATTGAGCCTTAGCTCTTAAAATAACATATCAATAGTACAACTATCATCATCTCTATCTGAATCATCTTGCCACCACTTCGACAAGGCTAAACACAATCATAGCTACACTTAGGTTGCATCCATACAACAACCACATAGGGAGAGAGGAAGAAGCACAGGTCATCATCTATGGAACCAAAGGTTGGCTCAAGTTATTGGCCCATGGTACATAATTCCTCACTCCAAATATACACTTTTACTGATTTCCCTTAGGATCGGTTAGTGTAAGGTTCACGACATAACACGTATGCACATTACTAACACAATGGAGGTTCACGCACATTAACCATAGTGTCTTATGCATGGTACCAATACATGGTATATCACATACATTACATTCATGGTTTACAACACATCACATTACGATATGCAACACCCAAAGTGTAAGCACTACACAATAGGGATCATACATTCACCATATATCCCTAAATTACGACATGAACTATTATATATATATGGATTTAACTTACGATGAACACAATTACAACATAAAGTAGAATTCAATACAAACATGGTGATATAAGCATTTCTTCACAACATAATGACGACATCACTATACAATCTAGTTTACTATACACCAACCTTATCATACAACAACTCAGTATACCCGCACATCAAAAATGCCAAAAGGATCCAACACTCTGAAATCAACAATCACATTCCTTTCACACACACAACAAGACAATGTTTCACACTCGAATTCTCATTGAATTCATGAAAAGGAGAAATAATAATCTCATCTCCAACACATCAACATGTTAATAGTTACACACTAAGTGATATACACAACATGTGCACTCACAATATCACAATTACGACATAGTTCACATCACGCTTATATCACATTACTCTTCCAATATCCACCACCATCATGTAACACTATCATAATTCCAATCGATCCCATACGTTTGAGAGCATGAACCTTACTCGATACCAAGTGTAACGCCCACAAAAAACACACACATGAAAGACATGGGAAAGGTCGGGTTTTTTTTTTTTTGAAGTCTAAATGACACCACAAGAGATCACAATGGGCCACAACTACTCATGATAGGTTGGGAAAAACATTGACCACATAGATAATAAATAATCATACCACACCCATCACGAATAATTCACTATTCCCTTTGTGATAAGGCACAACGTAATATTCCAACCACAATACACACTTAAAGTTAAGGACATCCCACGGTGTAAAATATTTTAAGGTTATGTATTTACTGAAACATCTTTCAAGACTTGACTTTACGACCTAGAACATTCATGTTTTGATTCATACAATTCTCCTTACAAAGGTGAACTTATTTCTTTTATACTAAAGACTAATTATCTTAAGATCAAGTTTTCAGAAAAAGGATCATCTATAATATGTCAATAACTTTCTTAATTCTTTTGATTAAAAAGAACATTTTCCATTTCTCACAAGGTTACTTATTCATAAGCTGAATCTTGTTTCCTACCTCCATTGCACAAGGTGACGAGTGCAAGCTCGTTTAGGGAAAGTACCGTTTAGTTTTGGAACTACCACCTCCTTGTGCAAGGATCAAACATTTAACAAAAAATAAGAGAAGATTACAAATCACTTTGGAAGAAGTTAGAGGAAGAAGATCGAATTGGATTCATCTTTAAGATCTCATTAGTTATTAACCAGAATTTTATTGGGGCTAAGAATATATCCAGAATGATTAAAGGTTTCACTAAGATTCACTTGACGAGATTGACATAAGTATACAAATTACGTTTTCAAAGGGTGAGATAGATTGAATGATTTCGATAAGTCTCCTCTTACTTATTATGACCTTATTATCTTCAAAAATCTAATCATTGATTTCAACTTAAGATCATTTAAGGACTCACAATAAAAAGGGTAATGTTGATTAGTTTAGCTTGTGGAAAGTAATGTGTGTGTGTGTGTGTATAAACTTTTATAAGGATTATTCAACCATAATAACATGCTTAGAATGGCATTATATCTTTGTGTCCTAGAAGGGTTTACAACACAACATTTTATCTCAAGAGAAAAGTTTACCATTACTCTTTTGTGAAAACTATACATGGTTACATCAACTCTTTCCAACACGATGCACAACCCAAAGGGACAAAACAATTCTATGGAACTATGACTAGGGAACAAGAGAGTAACAACATTGATCAAGCAATGCTATACTATTCTTAGAATTCCTATAATCCATTAAAACCACTCATAACAATGCGGTGATCCAATTTTTTATATTTTCCACGATAGAAAAAACAAGCCAAGGTTTCAATAGTTTTTTTTTGGATTGAGGGTAATTTGAGGGTGTTGAAAGGACCCACATCCTTGTACATATGAGGGTTTTAGAGAGGATCCACAACCTGGTTACAATGAAAGGGGACCACATATTAGAACCCAATTAGGCGACCATGGAACCGAAGTGAAGATGCAACTGACCGTCAACACGACCAGCATGAAAGTGGGACAATTTAGAACAATTCTACCAAGATCGGCGGCGAGAGAGCAGCAATACCAAGATTAGCAAGAAAGCGGAGCGGCCACAAGTGTCAAAGCGCGAGAGGAGCAGCCACGATCCGCAGGCGAGAGGAGCAAAGAATCGTGAGCTGAGAGCAGCCACCGGGCCACAAGCAGCGAGAGGAGAAGGAGCCACCAAATGCGTCGACAACGAGAGGAGCAGCCACCGGGCGTCGGAAAGTGAGAGTAAACACCGGTGTCAAGACGAGCAGAGATGCCGCATCTAGCGGCGAAACCACCTCCGAGGAGGATCGTGCCTTGGGGGGATTTGAACACGGGTGGGCAAGCACACAACCATGTGACTTGACCGCACCACTCCCCCACCCCATCGGCAAGCCAATGTTTCAATAGTTAAGACAACATTACTCCACAATAAATCATACTAAGGCACCGAAAATCTTCTAAAATTTCCATGGGACCCTTTCCAGAGTTTTACAACATAAAAATTATTCGTACAAAAGAACTTCATAACCAAGATTGATGCAATATTCTACAAGTCTTTCCCTCATCTACTCGCATAAGCCATCTACACAAATTATTAACCCGATTTTGTTTACGAGAACTCGAGAAAGATAAGACTACACATAAGAACAATAAGCTATTATCTAACAATATCAAGAAAGGAAAACATTCTATTCCAAGAATTGGATCGAAGCTCTAAATACTAACAACTCCTTAAGTTATAATAAAATTTCCACCATGCCAATCTAAGAAGAAATTCTTATACTTCAGTTATGAACATTGTCTCAAAAGAAATGAAAGTTTAACCACCAAACAAGTAAAACCATAGGCCTAGAGAGTTAGAATTAAAATGTCAAGTGTAAAAGAGAGTTTCATTATACAAGTTATCACTCTAAACATCCATCCAAGTTTTGTAACATTATGGATTTGCAAGCTTCCTCAATAAGTCTATAGTTTCAGTTTAAATAAAATGGATAACCCCTTTCCATCACAAGTTCCTTTTAATGCAACCCTTGTTACCATAATCAAACCACTTTTTAAAAAAATACATTTACATGAATCACCAATGCCATTAACTTAACAAAAACTCCAATCATAAATCAACAACGCATATAACTATATAAATACCCCCAGATGTCCCTAATAATCTTAACAATTCTATCATAAGTCAACAAGATTTCAAAATACATATATCATCCAATTTTCAATAAAAATATTATCAATTTCCAACAAAATCAGTGAGGTGCACAATTATAAATACCACCAAAAGTCATCACGTATTAGAATCAAGCCAAGGTAGTTCTAAAAATAAAAGAGTAATATCCATAAATGCACATATGAACTTCAAATCTCGGTGACTAAAAATTTTAGCTGCGGTTCAAGCTTCATAAGGAACGGTCCAAGTGCCCCTTAAGGAAAACCTTAAACATCTTGGACCTATACCGATGATCATCAAGCAAATTGGGTATATGTCTAGTATCATAAACAAATCCTATAGTAATATCCATGGTGTAAAATAACTAAATAACCGGGTACCTTCGCCACGATACTCCCTTCATACTTAAAACTAACCATTGTAGTCAATCACACATAAAAGTTTTGTAAACCTACGAGAATAATTGAATATCGAAGGGACCACTTACTTAGTCAAAGAAGAAGAACATGGAGGTCTAAAATACCTTGAAAAACTCATCACTCAGTTGGCTGACAATAAGGAATCAACTGATATTACGTGATTTGTTGCCATAACCCAAAAGGATGATTACATGTCCAAAAACTAAAGTCTCTCCCAACCCGGATCGGGTACAATCTAGTGGTTTTCCGCTAAAGTAAGGTTGTCATAACCCATGTGAACTATGCTCAACATACCCATAAATGAAAGGTAAAACGCATTGGACTTGATACCACTAATCCCAGTTTGTTTAAGGAAAAACAAAGAAGGGGAAGGGGGTTATAAACCTAGATGATAAATACAACTCACACACCCGGAAGAGGCATTCTCTAATAAGGTAACTACTTGAATAACCAGATCTAAAAGTTCATAGAAATAGGAACAACTCGATTATCCAGAAGAAAATCAAATCCAAATATAATAAGCTCGTATGAAAAGCAAGAGGTTTATAAATACAATAGGCTTGCTTTCACAACAAAAATTACTAGCTATAAACAACATGATAAACTTGATACTCAATCAAATAAATGCATATAATAATGGTAGAAGGTCGATCACTCAAGCATGAACATGCAACAACCAGAGAAGAGGGATACATCTATGTTGTCCACTTTAACACTGAAAACTATTATAGCTAAAACAAGAAGATTACAAGAGGAAGGAGAGATTTCCCAGCAAGGCGTCCAAACCCACAAAAAAATAGTAGAGGCAAACCAATTTAGGGAAGAGAAGGCTCTATTTCATGATATTTTTAAATCTTAGCAAATGTAGCATTGGATAGGTTTAATTATCTTTCCTAGTTTCAAGATTCTACCAATCGTATGGACACCCCAGAGACCTGCAGCAGCTATCCCCAAGTTGAAATTTGTCTCTTCCACTCGTTGGGCGCTAAAACTCTAATCCTTTCCACGCTGCACACGTATGGAGATACATAACACAAGTAACATCTGACGAAAGAAATGTGGTCTCAAGGTGGCATGACTGCAGGTTATACACAAAATGGATTTAATGAAGAGGCATATGAAACACGTGAGAGATAGGAGTAAAGCTAGACTCCACAACCTTGTAAACATCCTCCCATCCCGCATCAAAATGGGACGTGAGAGAAGGAAAGAGACACCCATCGAAGCACAAGGGAAAACGAGTCTTTTCATCGGTTGTAGTCGCGGGCGCCTCAAGAGCTATATAGGAAAACGTGGAGGAATACATAAGGCATCAAAGCTGCTGAAAAATGCCTCAAAGAGATGCGGTCTCCTCGAATTACCATGATGGTAGGATGAACACAAAAGGAATTTAAAAAAATCAACCCCGCTTCACCCTAAACAACCAAGGTGTCGAGTCTACTCATCTTGCCTTTCACAACCTAAATACAGCCCACAAAAGTCTTCCCCTTCACTCCACAAAAATCGAAATATTTCCACATAGCCAACAACAAGAGCAAGGTGTTTCAGTAGGATAAATAGAATTCAAGGTAGAATAAAAGGGGAACAATGATCCAAAATCATGTGGCCATCAATATTAGCAAGGGAAAAACAACAGGAAAACAAGGTAGAGAAGAAGAAATAACTAAATAAAACCAACGGCCAAGGGAGGAAGGTATACGGTGAGGGGAAAAATTAAAAGCATTAAAAAAATGGCAGGAGCTCAACCACTCCCACCCACCAACAAGGATAAGCTTCTCCCCACACCAAAAAAAAAGAATGGCAGATTAGTGGGTAGATATATAAATTCTCCTTTAATTTAAATGATTAAAACAAGCATGTATGCAAGCCTGATCGACCAAGGCAAAAACCTAGTGGTTGAAGCTTCAAACGCAAACACGGGACTATGACTAACCTTGGCACCACAATAGGATAATCTCTTATTTTGTGTGAATCGAGGCTTGATCTACGAGAGTGATCAAAATACAATAAAATATCTTAACGATAATTAATAATGATATTGATAATAATCGACAATAAAAAATAATGAAATAATCATCGATCGTGATTAAAAAATAATATTAATATTAATATTAATATTAATATTATTATTGTTATTATTATTATTACTTTTACAGCTTAAAATAATTATTAACCATATTGATAATAATTGACAGTCAAGCTCGAAAAATAATAGTAATAATCAAAGATCGACAATTCATAATAATTATTATTATATGGATATTCATTTTAATTGGACACACCCGACAACACCAAATTGTCATTCAAGCCACCTATAGAATTTGAGAACACGATTTTCCCTTAATAGGATAATCATAGAGGATGATATGGAATCCCACAAATAAAGGCATTGACAACAACACGAGAAGGAAAGATAGAGAGGAAGGATGATTTCACGTGGCATGTATGATTTTTTTCTTGTACATAAGTTTTGTTCAGTATTACTCGAAGGTGTAGAGGCTGTGCCCTTTATATTTTAACATGAGAGACCCATAGTTTTCTATACTTGATTCTTGCTAGTTTCAAATAAAACACAAATACATAAAGAACTAAAATCAGATTCAAGATAATCCATTCTCGGGAATGTAAAGCCCCAACATGGCGAGTTCGGTGGTCACGAGAATGTAGGCAATCGAGGAGAAGTTTTAAAGCAAAAGGGATCGATGTCAGGCTATCATTCGTGACTCCATGCCCAATGGATGAATCAAGGCTACTGGTCTCTTCATCTAGCAGACAAATGTCCCCATGAGTCACTGAATTGTTATCTCAAATTTTCCCTCGGTAAAATTGATCAAACATGACCATGCACGAGAAAAATACAAGGGACGGCTCTCATCCTAAGAACTCGTATTTAAATCCAACAATCAAGTAACAATGGGACTCTACAATGGAGGAGCAGGGTCTGTGAAGGATCAAACGATGCCAAAAGGAACCCAGAGCTCGACAGGAAAGAAAACGGGAAAGGCTCAAGGTTTTTAGACTTAGCCGCATGAGTCGACTCGGGGCCAAACAATAGACTCACGGAAGGTGCCATGTGTCAGCTTAGCGTAATTCCAAAAGAAGCGTCCAAAGAGCAGCCCCTAAATGAGCGTAAAGCTTCCACGTGTCCCAAGTCCAAAAGGAGACAATAATTTTTAAAAGTCTCAAGTCAAGAACAATTGCCACGTGTTGCATCAATCTGCAGATTCAAAGGCACGACCCAAAGTAGAGACTCAGATGAGCACGAGCCTTCCACATGTCCCAGGTCCAAAAGGGGACATAGTCGGGTTGAATAGCCAAAATGAGGCACAACCAAAGTGAAAGGAGCCAAGTGTCGGCCACGATGCTTCTTCAAAAGTAAAATTCATAGCGGGTTCCCAAATGCATCGCCGAGCCTCCATGTGTCCCAGTCGACTATATGGCCCCGCTAAGCAAAAGGGACTTAGCCAAAATATGAAGAAAGGAACACGTCAACGTGAAGGATCCACATGTCTCATTAGCACAATTTCAAGGCATGACCCAAAAGGTAGTTCCCAAACGAGCACCAACTCGCCACGTGTCCCAAAGTCCGAGGAGGTAAGTTCAATCATTGAAAAGTACAAGAGCCCATCGAGACCTCCATGTGTCTCGATCGTGCAACTTCAAAGGTAAAAATTGGGGGTAGTTTCTAAACAAGTGCGAAGCCTCCACGTGTCTCGGGTCAGGCACAATGTCTCCACGAATGGGAAGGACTTAGGCAGAACATAAAGGAAACCATGGAGCTGTGAAAGCCACCACATGTCAATCCAACATGATTTGAAGTGAAAGGTAGGGGCTGAATTTTCAAGATGCACGAGGCTGCCACGTGGACCCAGATGAGATGAGACTCATTTAAAAATTGTGCACTAGGGACCCTAATCTTCAGATAGCCATATCTTTCGATTGGAAACTTGGATTTGGGTGGGAGAGGATTTTTGGAAAGATCTTGGCGCCGGCTTCTCACCTGCCTCCATTAATGTTTCGGCCCACCATTTTCGAGGCTATCAAGTCTCTCACCTGCCACCATGATGAAGAATGGGCCTCTTTCTTGTCTAGTAAGGGACATCGATGGAGGCATGGGTGTTGTAGTAAGACTCTTCATTATGGCAGGTGGAATTCAATGCATATATTAAGGTGGTTGAATCAAGATTTGAATTTTCCCTCTCTTCTTGCCTCTTTCAAAGTAGGTGGATTCAATGCACTTGCAGGGGTGGTTGGAGCAGAGTTTGATTTTCTCCTCTCTCTTTCTCTCTTATTCTTCCTATATATTGTAAAGGAGGGGCATATTCAAATGGTAGTTCATCTTTTCTCGTTCTCCCCTCTCTCTTTCTTCCTTAGGGTAGAACATAGACTCTAAGCCTCTCTCATGGATTTGTAATGGCATTTCCTTTCCCCTTTCCCACTGATGATGTACCATGTAACTTTTGGAGCAATAGAATCTATTTCATGATGCATCTGTCCATCCTTGGCTCATTTTATTATCTCTTCTTACCTCTCATCATTGCAGGGGTATCGTACATACTCGATGTCTATTGTAGGTTTCGTGGGAGCCATGCTTAATGGATTTTGAAGTGGTGTTCCATGTGAAATCTATCTCTGGTCTGTGGTGCATCTTGTCCACCCTCTCCTCTACTCACCTCTCTCACCTTCAGGAAGTTTGGAGTCTGTGATCAGCCACTTCCTTTTCTCGGTGTATCACCACTTAGTTTAGGCTCTCTTTCACTCTCTCTCTCTCTCTCTCTCTCTCTCCCTATCCCCTGGAATGGTTAGATTAGGATAAGATTAGTTTTAGCTTCGCACAGAGTAGCTTATGGCGGGTACATTACGAATCAGAACCAACCTTCTCTAGAGGACCATCTCAAGTTTTACAAGTCCCACAAACTTGAGAGATGGTCCTATGTTGTGCAATCACACCTAATGCCCCACCACTTTAGACTCGGGACGAAGGGGGTGCTGTGATTCTACACTAACAATTTTTGGCACGCTGGGTGGGACATGTCCAAGCACCTTACTACTTCATCCTAGCAAAGTTAGTGTGTTCCCATTAAGATTCAGCCTTTTTAGGCACATGCAAAGCACATTTGGTGACTCCATCCGGTTAAATACCCATTCTCCGAGTTGTAGACCTTTTCCATCCATTTTCCATCCATTTTCATTCATCTTTATTTCCACATCTTTCATACTCGCCATTCATGAAGTTATGTAATCATGACTTTATTCCCTTCATGGAACTCACATCACAGCAAAGAAAGGTATTTCCCAACTCCTCAAGATCAGCATTATGATCAGATCCAAGACCATTATGCCTACCCATATGAGCAGTGTTAAAACCATTTTGGCCATGGAGCTTATCAAGAACAAGGGGATGCATATAATGGTGACAACTACATGGAAAATGTTGATCTGTTGGAGAAGATTCAAGGGATGGAGGCTAGCATGGTGCGATCTAAGGGGCTATGCAGAGATGAAGGCATTAGGATTAGTTTCGGGCACCTTGTCCATGGGCCGGCCGTATGCCAAGACATTACAACCCTCAAGAGAAGCTTGACTTCATGGTTGAAGTGTTACCTCAACTTACACAGTGGATTGAGGAGATTGAGGCTTATGAGTTGGACACAAGACAACCTTGTCAATGGGTAAGTCAGTCACCAGCTCCTTGTCCTTCATTTTCTCTTTCTCAAACTCCATCATTTCAAAGCATGATCAAGATTCAAGCTTCCCCTCACTTGTTGCTCCAATTGTTGTCTTCTCTTCTCCATCTTTTAGTTTTCCATCTCATCTCGAATCTTATTCCCTTTTCCCTTCCAAACAGTCATCCCCTCCAAAAAAACAAGAAGTTCCACCCCTCTCCACCACAAACAATTACAAAGCTGGTTGAACCCCAACCTACCACTCCTCTTGCTTTCCTAAGTCCATGTTGGGAAGAGACTCAAGAATCTAGTCAAGGAAAACAACAAGAAGAGGCACCCAACAGAGAAGAAATGACAAAAATATGAAGAGTTGGGCTACCAAATTTGGGTTTACAAAGATCCCCTTGATGGTCAAGCCAATAGAGGAGGTCAGGGTTGAAGAACCAGTGGTGGCTGAGGACTGAGTTTGCAGCAGAAAAGGAACAAAAACAACAAAGAAGATCAACAATCTGTTTGCTCTGAATGTAGTGTCCCTAATGGCACTTTGTCTGAAGAGGATGTTGATCTAATCCAAGCTGCATAACTAGTTGAGGAAGAACAATCAGCTCCAAGTCCCATTGAAGAAGAGTAGATGGGAGAGATCAAATCAGAGTTGAGGCCACTTAATGAAGAAAGCATCATTGAAGATTTTTTTCTTTCATTTCAAGGGCCTAGTTTGATTGATGAACCCATGATGGAGGAGGACCATACAGTTTGAGATGCTTTAAGTGCGGATAAGGCCCTTAGAAGAACCTTGGCTTCTTCCTCCCACTTCATCCCCTTTAAGCTCTAATGTTGAAGAGGAGTTTGAGCTTTCAAAATTCATGTTTGAAGAATAAGGGAACCACGGTGAGCTAGTTGCAGATCAGGAGGACACCATGGAAGAGGTAGAGCATATGCAACAAGACAAAAAGGAGGTAGATCGCTTATCATACTTAGAGAATTGCTTTGATGGAGATGAGCCTATGGAGATTACATCATTTGTTCCTCCATCACCCACCTTCCAAGCACATGAACCTGTTGTCATGGAGGATAGCACTTAGGTACAACAACCGCACTTCATAACAACTCTCTGGAACCAAGGTTGGAAGATATGAGTCTTCCATGTTCTTCACAGGAGAAGGAAGAGAAAAGGCAAGAGGATGTCATCATCCCTCTCACACCATCCATCCAGGAAGGTCAACAAGAAGACTCCATTCTTGGAGTTGAAATTTAGAACAAGGGGCACATCCAAAGGATTAGACCATGCCCAATCAGGTACTTGGCTTCATTAGAGCCAAGAGAGTTGCCACCAGTCATGCTCATTTCAGAGCATGAGGTTGAGCTACAAAGCACCAAAGGTCGCAACGACACCTCCTGCACTCCAAGCGCAAGATAACTCTAAGAGGTGTACATTGTGTTTGTTGATACTTTGAGGAGGGCAAGACACCATCTGCAAGGTGGTTTTTACTCTCATTTCCAACCATGTCCAGCGCCAAATCAACTACATGGTCCCAATTTTTGAGAAAGGGAAGCTACTTCTCCTGCCGGTTGAGGATTTGTTTGAGCCCCTTTTCTCTTTAGTTAGTGTAGGAGTAGGTTTAGATTTTGTTTTCGAGTAGAATAAGTGCTTATGTGCACTCGCATGTCTCATTTGAGGCATGTATGATTTTTTTGTCCTTGTACATAAGTTTTGTTCATATTGCTCGGAGGTGTAGAGGCAAGGATCTTCGGTATTCATGAGAGAGACCCATAGTTTCTGTAATAGTTGTTAGTTTCAAATAAAACATAAATACAAAGCAACTAAAATCGAATTGGAGATAGTCCATTCTCGGGAATAGGTAAAGCCCAGTAAGGTGAGTGAGTTCGGTCACTTGATGTAGGAAATCAGGGAGAATTTTCAAAGTAAAAAGGATTAGTATCAGGCTATCATTCATGACTCCATGCCCAATGGATGCTCTAAGGCTATTGGTCTCTTCATCTAGCAGGCAAATTTCCCTATGAGTCACCAAATTGTTATCTCAATTTTGCCCCCGGCAAAATTGATCAAACTCTACCCTACATAGAAAAATCTAAGGGATGGCTCTGTCCCGAGAACTCGCATTCAAATCCAATAATCAGGTAACAACAAGGAATCTACAATGGAGGAGCAGGGTCTACGAAGGATCAAACGACACTAAAAGGAACCCCAGCTTCGAAGGAAAAGAAAACGGGAAAGGCTCGAGGTTTTCAGACTTAGCCGCATATGAGTTGACTCGGGGCCAAATAATAGACTCATAGAGGGCGCCATGTGTCACTCGGTCTGCAATTACAAAAGACGCATCCAAAGAGCAGCCCCTAAACAAGCGCAAAGCTTCCACGCGTCTTTAGTCCAAAAGGAGACATTTGAAAGTTAAAATTCTCTCAAAGTTAGCAGACAACGCCACGTGTTTCATCGAACAAGCGCAGATTCAAAGGCATGATCCAAAGCAGAGACTCGGATGAGCACGAGCATTCCATGTGTCCCGAGTCCAAAAGGGGATAGATTCAGGGGGTTGAATAGTCAAAATGGGCGAGCTAGTGGAAGGAGCCAAGTGTCGCACGACGCTTCTTTAAAAGTAAAATTCGGAGCGGGTTGCCAAATGCATGTTGAGCATCCATGTGTCCCGGTGTTATACTATATGACCTCGCCAAAAAAAGTGACTTATCCAAAATACAAAGAAAGAACAAGCAGCCAACGGAAGGAGCCACGTGTGTCATCAACGTAATTTAAAGGCGTGACCTAAAATTTAGTTCCCAAATGAGCGCTAACTCGCCACATGTCCCAGTCCGAGGAGGTACGGCCAACTGTTGAAAAGTCCAAGAGCTCATGCAAAGGCCTCCACGTGTCTCGACCACGCAACTTCAAAGGTAAAAATTGGGGCAGTTTCAAACAAGCGCGAAGCCTCCACATGTCTCGGGTCGTAAGCACAAGTGTCTCCACCAATGGGAAGGACTTAGGCAGAATATAAAGGAAATTGTGGAGCCCGTGGAAGCCACCACATGTCAGTTCGGCGTGATTTTAGAAGTGAAAGGTAGGGCCAAATCTTCAAGATGCATGAGGTTGCCACGTGGACCCTAGATGATAGAATCATTTAAACATTGTGAGCCCATAACCCTGATCTTTAGACAACAATATCTTTCGACTGGAATCTTAGATTTGGGTGGGAGGGACTTTTGGAAAGATCTCGATGCCGGCTCCTCACCTACCTCCATTAATGTTTCCCACCTTTTTTGAGGCTATCAAGTCTCTCACCTGTTGCCATGATGAAGAATGGGCCTCTTTCTTGTCCAGTAAGGGACAACGACGGTGGCATGGGTGTTGTAAAGCGGTAAGACTCTTCATTATGGAAGGTGGAATTCAATGCACTTACAGGGGGTGGTTGGAACAAAGTTTGATTTTCTCCTCTCTCTTTCTCTCTTATTCTTCCTATATATTGTAAAGGAGGGGCATATTCAAATGGTTGTTCATATTTTCTCTCTTGCCCCCCTCTCTCTTTCTTCCTTAGGGTAGAACACAGAGTCTAAGCCTCCTCTCATGGCTCTGTAATGGCATTTCCTTTCCCCTTTCCCACTGATGATGTACCGTGTAACTTTCGAGAGCAATAGAATGCATTTCGTGATGCATCCTTCCATCCTTGGCTCATTTTATTGCCTCTTCTTACCTCTCGTTGTCAGTAGGTATATTGTGCATACCGCAGTTCTAGGAGATGTGCTTAATGGGTTTTGAAGTGGTGTTCCATGTCAAATCTATCTCTGGTTTGTGGTGCATCTTTTCCACCCTCTCCTATGTTCACCTCTCTCCACTTGGGTAGTTTAACTGTGATCAGCCACTTCCTTTTTCGGTGTATCACCTTTAAGTGTAGGATCTATTTCACCCTCTCTCTCTCTCCATGTCTCCTGGAATGGTTAGATTAGGATTAGATTAGTTTTAGCCTCATGCACAGAGTAGCTTGTGGCGGTAGATTAGAAGTAGGAACCGACCTTCTCTAGAGGTCCATCTCAAGTATTTTAAGTCCCATAGCTTGAGAGATGGTCCAATGTTATGCAATCACATTGATTTCCCCACCACTTGGACTTAGGTCATTCGGGGTGCTTTGTGATTCCGCACTAACACTTACTACTACTATGTTTAGTATATTATATACTACATAGTTATCCCATTATCTTTGTGTCAAGAGACACGAGGGAAACCCTAGGGGGTCAAGTTAGCTATATACACTCACATAATCATGTACAAGAACTATATGAGGATTTATCCCAAAACAAAGGCATCTAGTTTAATAATTAGATTGATTTGGTAGCTAGGATTCGACTAAGGGCGGTCTCGCCTTAAATACTTAGACATATTTTCTCCTTTTGTTTACTAATTCTCTAATAAAGATTTCTCTTGGAAAATATGGGTTATAATTTTCCATAAGTTATAGGTAATCACAAATATGAGTGAGAGAGAGATACATATAATGACCATTTTTTCAAGACGAGTGAGGAACACAAAAATGTCTAGATCCAAACTATCAAGGGTTTGAGACCTTACATCTCTAGGTTAGGACCATACATTCCTTTCTGTATTGTATAAAATTTATATGTTATTGTTGTTCCTTAGTTTACAATTACATAACCACCATTGTAAAATCTATAGTTCCTAATCCTACTACATCACTATTATACACATTCATATTCTCTCTGCCTACTACCTAAAATATCTAAGTTTATCTCCCCTTTTGTGTACTTCAACTACTTATTGTCTATCAAAATTTTTAATCATTTTAAGTTTTAATGTGTTATTTTGATAGAATATAATTAATTTTGAACCTAAAGTAATACATCAAAATATTCCTACTAGTTTAAACACTTACATCCTTATTGTTGTGCATGTTTATAACATATAGATTTAATTATGTTGTGAACAAAAATCATGGATCAAATGTGCGTAATAAGTGAGTATCCGATTTCATGTTCAAAGGTTGGAATAATTATTTCATAAATGGTTGTTTAAGAAATTATGTGTACTTAAAGGTTCAATGCAAGTTTATTTGATTGAAGATATGCATTATTGAGGATTAAAGAAAATATGCAAGATATATATATATATATATATATATATATATATATATATATATATATATATATATATATATATATATATATATATATATATATATATATATATTGATGTAGTAGAAACATAGATTATTTGAAGATGCATCTTAATGTAACATAACTAAGATTGTGAAACTTAATGGAACCATATAATACTATATACAGACTATAAGGGTTCATATTTCTTATTACTTTATGTGATGTAGAAGACTCATTGACAATTTTTGCACTTGTGAAAAATGGGCAACTCGAAACTTTATTACGATGAAAAGTCTTGGGTGAAGTATACCTAAGCTAAGGAAGTTTCGATGTTATTAGTTATTGTTGAATTAATTAATGATTAAGTGAAATCTGTAGTTATGTGTGTTGTCTCAAAATAGAACGAGATCACATAGTCTACAATTTCATGTCATCTTCAACAAAAGAACACAAAGCCCTAAAGGACAACTGTGTTGTCTTGATGAAGACGACAAATTACAAATTAGGTGAAGTGTTGAGTTTTGAAGCAACAAACAGAAATGCAAATTACAGAAAATTAGAGTTCATTACTGAATGTTACAAGTTCTCATCAATGTTCTTTCCTTCATGATTAAGACATTCAATTATGTTACTGAGTTGTTTAGTTCATTATACAGAAAAGCTAGAATGCACAAGGAAATATACAACTCATTTACTGAAATTCAATGTTTTATTCACAAGGAGAGTCAAATGTTTCCCACACAAGCCATGGGATGTAACTAAAAAGTAAAGTACAACTACTGAAAAGAAAGGTACACATGCATGAAAGAGAAAGTAAATGAGTATGAGTGAACCCATCATTTCCTTAGGGTTTCTATTCTTCGATTGAAGTATCTTCATCTCCATCTCTTGTTCTCGTTCATCTCCATGGTAGAAGACATTGTACCTAAAAATAAAAAAAGTTAACTGTCAGCTACGAGCTCAGGGATCAATTCATATTTCTATACTATCCTACTTCGTGCATATGAATCTTCTCCTAACATGAGATGTATTCTACTTGAAGAACAAATTACATGCATGCTTTTTTGACTCAAGAAAGAAGAAAGAGGAAAGAAAGAAAAAAACATGGACATAAGAGAGGCCAAAAGCCTAATTATTTTCTGTTTTCCTAAGTGTGCGGAGCATAAGTTGCATGACAAGAGAGAAAAATAGACAAGTAATAAGTGCACACAATAAAAGGAAGAATGTAGCTCAAGATCCAATAACTATTTTGAAATTGAAGAAGTTACAGTATAGAAGAAAGACTAGCAATAGAAGCACATATTTCAGGTTTG
This sequence comes from Taxus wallichiana var. yunnanensis, assembly GCA_018340775.1. Lineage (NCBI taxonomy): Eukaryota > Viridiplantae > Streptophyta > Pinopsida > Cupressales > Taxaceae > Taxus > Taxus wallichiana. The sequence continues at coordinate 301,999,849 of CM031235.1, forward strand.
CAATAGATGACAAAAGTAGAATTTGAAAGATGATGTTTGTCTAAAAGAGGAGGCCGCAGTTGAAAGGAATGAAGACAAGATTCTGGAAATTTTTGTGAGGGCTGGTTTCACATGTAAAATCAACAGATTTAAATTTTCGGTTGATATAGGAAAAGTCGAGTTGCTATAGGAAAAGTCAATTCTACATGAGTTAAACTAGTTGCTACGAGCAATTTTTAGTTGCTACGGGAATAGATATAATTAAAGAATAAACTCAAAGTTAGTTGCTGCAGGAGTAAATTTATTTTCTACGGGAAAGAATAAACTCAAAGTTAGTTCTTTATAGGAAAGGATAAATTTTCAAATTCGGAAGAATGAGCTATCCATTAGATTATTATACAATGCTAAGATACAAATAAGGCTGCAAAATACGATAATAGCCTCAGAGATCAAATTGAATGCATGATTTACAGTTACAGAAATAGAAGTCATTCAGAATGAATACAAAGATGCTGCCATATCAAAGAAGTACAACTATCTATGCAAGGGATTGATCAAATACAGATGCAGCTATAGGTGAAGCTCAAGTACAACATTGAAGCACAAAAGAAGATGGAACTACATTTTTGACAAGACTTGAATTGTCCAACATGTAAGAGTTGTAAATAGAGTTCCAGAAATAATATGTTATGCGTAGGTTCAGAAAATAGTACACATTATTTTCAGAAAGTTAGGAATATTGTTACAGTCAAGCATTTAATAGATGTGATTTTCAGAAAACAATGGCATTTCAAACACTCATCTCATGGAGAATTTCAATGTTCAAGTGATCACAATGTTGAAAGTTTAAAGCAAGTATTCTCAAAAGAATGTCATAACCATCTTCTACAATATTCTCAACAAATGGTGAGGTAATAATTGTCCTAGCAAGACAAAGCACTCATACGAAAAAAAGGTGAAGTACAAATATCCAGAAAGAAGAAAATACTCTATGTTCACCACAAAAAAGGAAGGTACAAAGTAAATCAGAGTTTCATAACAGCAAACACATGATCACAGAGTCTTTTCAAAGTTCATTTCAGCAATGGCCGAGAATGACAGATACCCAGAACTCAGAAAATACAGATCTATAATTCATGATGTAGATTGGGCCAAAGAACAAACTCACCGTAGACAATCAAATGGTCAGAAATTTTGAGCAACTGGATGATGAAGCGAGAGGTCCACAGGCCCACGTGAGGTTTCAAACTCATAAGTCAATCAAGAGAAACAAATCACAGAACCCACAAATATTTCCAAGAGTTCAGTGATACATCTGAAGAAGAAAAGAAAATAGAAGTTTACGTATGCAAGAGAGATTACCTATAAACGACTATGGCGGCCAAGAAACGAAACCTCAACTTTCAAAAATATACAGAGGCACAAATGGTATAGAGGATAAAAGGACAAAGTGAGCTTAAAGAAACAATAATGGCGGCCCACACTTCAACCACTGCACAGAAACCATGAAACCGAAATGACAGAGAATCTTTTGTCAGAGAAGGAGCTCCAAAATACAGTGAAATCCGAGCTCTAACCAGAAGAGTAATGGCGTTGAGAGGAAATTTTCCAGGGCTTCGCCCATATAACCAAAAATCCAAATGAATGTGCTTTAGGGTCAAGTTCCCTTATGCTGAACCCAAGAAGCGGGTTAACTCAAACTCAACCACAGTCAAGATCAACGATCATCAATCATCAAGGACACAAGATCAACGTCCGTAGATCATCGCAAAAATCAATGCTAACCACAGTCAGGATGCCACCACTCACAATAAATGCCACCAAAGCCCTAATCACAAAAGTATAAAAATCAAGCGGTATGCGATCAAACAGCGGTACAAAGATCAATGGAGAACAAGGCACGAAATTTGAAAATAAACCACCGAGTTATAATTAACTTGATTAGAGTTGATGCCACCACCCAAGTCACCAAGGGTTGAGTCACCGTGAAAAGGGGATAGCCCATGTGTCCACCAAATTGATCATTGCAAACGAATGTCAAAAGTCTAAACCCAAGTGTATGCTTCAAATATTTTTAAAGGGTTGCAGACTATATAATACGCCATATGTTATGCAAAGGAGCTTAATGATTAAAACTATGATTATTGCTTAGTTTATACCCAAATAAATCAAAGGGCTCGTCAAATGTATTATGATGCCTATGCCATGGCCAAAGGAGATGTCAATATCAGAACATGTGCACATAGCAGGTGGTCCCCACAAGAGGAGTTATTTTTCTCACATACGGGAGTTGTATTTTTGCATGCCTTAACAATAGGACAAAATAGAGAAGAAGACAAAGTTGCATGTTCATGGAAAGAGACTTGCCTAGCAAGCAACCTTATTTTCAGCAAATTATTCACCTTTCTTTTCTTAAAAATAGAACAGTCAACTTCGGTTTGACTATAATGTAAGTAAGGTTAATAATTCCTATTTGTAATTGCATGCTCTATTTTTCCCTTTATCTATTATTAAATAAAGGATAAAATAAGATACATGGGTGAGTACAAGCCATAGGCTATTTTTAGGAAGAGGGTGAATTTTATTTTTGTTATATATTGTGTGCCTTTGTAAAGCACAAGGACTAGAGGACTTTTTGGATATATGAGTATTGAAGCAATTTTGCCGGTTTTCCCTCTGAGTGTGAAGTATTTTCTGCCTTTCCAAGTTATTTTGCAGTCTTGTGTATGTTTATATTAATCTTGTGAATGCAAATTCCCTGATCAACCACCTTACCCTGCTGCAAATTCAGTCTTTTCTACTTAATTTTAATGTGCATGTTAACTTATTAGTACTGTTGTGATTCTCCCAGTATAATCAAGTTTTTTGCCCTTAGATATTCTACAGAAAAACTATTGGTTCGTGCATCAAGAATCCTTCCCAAATCAGTTGTGCATATACTCAGTCAAATCCCTCATACAAATTTGGTGTATCACCTTAGTTTTAATCATTTTTCAGTTATCTTTTACTCTCAAACTCCCAAAATTAGTTTAAGATACACCAATAATGAACCGGCCTTAATAAGGAGACTCACCTCAAAATAGGTATACCCATAGACTTGAGGTGTTTCCATTGTATCTATGAAGAGAGAGATCAATTGTGCAAGCTTAGAAAACTTGCAGTCATCTCTCTACTGAGGTGCACTTTCGAGAGATAACAAGACCATAGGTTACATTGTAGTCTTGCATTGACAAAAAAATTAAGAGTTATATGAAATAAAATATTTTATAATTTTGTTAAGATTTTGTTTACCATCCATAACTTTATGCTTTGGATTTCTAGGACTAAAAATGCAAGGAATAAAGAGTTTGAGGTTTTTATAAGCTTATGAATTTTAATGCTCTACGGTTGTTGGAGATCATTTTCAACTTTGTGTGATATGTTGTGCCCAACAATAGTTATTATTGGGCATGACATCTTTTTAGAGTAGTAACTTTTATTAATAGCTATAAAAATCAACACGATTGAACATGAAAATGTTTGATTTCATATATATGTTTTTCATTAGCTAGATGATTGAGTGATCTGGTATGCTTTTAATAAAAATATGTACTTATGAATGATTACCTTTAAACCATGTGAGAAAAATCAATAGTGATTGAATCAAGAAAAATGAATCATTGTTAAGGTACCTTAACCTCTCGCGTTATATTCGATAATTAAATAGATATTTACATTTGCAAAGTATCATATAAAATCGATCTTGAATGTGCTACAAGATAGCAAAAAGTATCCATATAATATTTTAGTTTGTGAGATCTTAAATCTAGGGTCATGAATTGAGATGTAAAAATTTTCTCATAAAAGTGAAGTAGCTTAAGGAGGATTTATAAAGCTCCAATGTTGAAGGATATGAGTCTAGTTCAAATAATGTCTTTCTCGTTTCAAGCATATTTAAGATAGGTCCTATAAATTGAAATTATTTTGGGAATTTGAAGTTTTTAGGATAAGATTGTAGTAAAATGGATATGTATTATTCCCAAGATGTACATATTTCCTTATAAATTGAAGATTAGTTTTTGTTTCGTATGATTTATGTTATGATTTTTTTAATGTGAGATTTCAATCCTACAAATTGTGAGTTTTATGGTGTTATTCATCTCTTAATTCACACTCCTAGCAATATTTGAAATAAATAACAAGTTCAAACTATGAGACTATGAAGGTGTTTCAAGATATATGGGAGACATGTGGAAACATTTTGGTTCATAAATGAAGAACGAAGCTTTTTTTTTTCACGATCCAAAGTGATCCGTTTGGGTCCAATAATATTATAGGACAAATTTGGTTCCTTAGACAAGAAATCAAATAATTAAAGTCAATTTAAATAAATAAAATTCAAGATTCTTCAAAATAAATAATATAACCAGAATTAAATCTAAACACAAGCATTTTATATATGCTCTAGTTAATTTTCCACATCATTAAATAATATCTAAGCAATGAAAATATAATTTATGTAAAGAGTTTAAACAATAAGAAAATAGGGTATTATAAGATATGCAAGGGAATACAAAACATCCTCTTATATCTTAGAAGTTGTACTTTTAATATTTTATATTTCATTTTTCTCAAACAAATCATTTTCCAAAACTTTTGGATTTTCAAAATAAAAATAAAAATTAAGAAATACAATCAACTTTCACAATTTTCACAAAAGAATGAATATTATAATAAAACTAAAAGTTCGCTTATTAAGTCCATCAAATCCAAATAAAATTTTTCTTCGCATCTAATATATGAAATACTATCTACAATGATAGTTTGAGAAAATAAATCTTTCAAAAAATTTAAGAAATCATCAATTATAACTTTCTTTTTAAAGTTTTAAAATAATTATTTAAAGTATTCAAATAATTATTTAAAGTATTCAAATAATTATTTAAAGTATTCAAATAATTATTTTAAATATTCAAATAACTCGTAATATAACATTATAATTTAATTATAAATAAAAATCTTACAAGTGTTTTTACAAACAATATCTATAATAAATTTTATTTTATTTCAAAACTTCAAATTTATAAAATAATATTAAATTTTAAAAATTACAAAAATAGAAACAACTTTCATTATTTTGAAAACAAAATAATTATTATAACAAAACTATATCTTCAATTTATAACCCCCAAATTGAAATAAGAATTTATGAAATACTAAGATATTCACTTTACTTCAAAACTTTCACATTTTCAAAATAGTAAATATAAGTTAAAAAAACAAATAAACAAATTTCACTATTTTCACAAGAAAGAAATATTATAATAAAACTAAATCTTCGCTTAGTAATCCCATTAAATCAAAATACGAAATTTCTTGACATATAATTTATTAAATCATAACCTTGAGATTAATTCTTATAAAAAGGTTTATCACAAACACAAATATTCACGTTCACATGCAAACATTATTTTTCTCAAGACAAATGCTGCGGGAGATATCCGGCTATGCAATAAAACCTAAACCTTTGAAAAGCTTGAATACCATCCATGGGAACATCATACCTCTCCAATGCTAACTTCATTTTCTCCCAGTATGGGGCATTCCGCAAATACCTTTTATTTTCTTCCATTCTTTTATCATTCTTCCCACCTTTCTTTATGACAATATGTTGCTTTAGTTCTGTTATCTCTTTCTTCAACTCATCTGAAACTTGGTTTGTTAAATCCTTTATATCTTTCATGAATTCATCTGAGACCTGTTCTTTTAATTCTTTCATTTCTTTTGCAACTCAGCTAGTGTTTTCTCTAATGTCTCAAGCTTATCTTTCATAACAAGTTCCCTGTTGTCAATATCATCTGTACTTTTAGCTTTATCTTCTTCATCTTGTTTTGTTATTTCCAGTTCCATCTTTTCTTCGCCAGCCTCAAGCGATTCTTCTGTATCCTTACTGCTAATCTCAGGTTTTTCTATACCATCATTTTTAGCAACATTTCCTTCAACCAATTTGGCCGTCCTTGTTATCTTCGTGCTCTTAGTCTTCTCATCTTCTTCCATAAAATACTCTACGATCATTAGCAATGAAGGTGCTTTGGATTTCATTTTTTAAGCATTGGATTCCAGTTCTGCAAAACAATGGTCACAAATTACTTTAATCAGGTTACATAGTTTCCACACAAATCTTAAATTCTTCTACATAAGTAATAAATTTAATTTTACACTGGTATACCTCTATGATAAAATTCATGTTGTCCTTCCATTCCCAACATATAAATATCCAAGTGATCAACTGTACTTGCCATCCAAACAAAACCTTTGCTTCTTTGCTTGCAGAGAAAATGTACCACACCAGTCTATGATAATTCAAAAGCCTCTTCCACTCACGAGGAAGTTTTCTGTATTCAGTGGACAACTTCTGAAAATAACAGAAGGCATCTTGTTCTCCTCCACTATATCTTACGAATAACATCTCTCTTATAAGAATAGATGATTCGGATTTTTGGCATTGCCTGATTAAAATGTGAATAAAATTTAGTTACATTTATTATGAATTATTATTTTTAATCTAAAAAATCTAAAATAAAAAGAATTAATATCCGTTAGTCACTTTGTATGTCGCTTTGATCACTTACAGTTATTAATAATTGTTTCAACATTTCTTTGTGAAGGAGCTTCACTTTCTGCTTGAGCATTTACTCTTCTTTCTCTTGAGCTGCTTGCGAGACCTATAATGACAATTATTTCTCATAAAATGATGAGATTAATAAAACCATATAATATGAATTAATATATTCAATTACTCATTAAGCGTATATGCCCACTGGAAAGCATAAGATATCTTTAAAAAGAAGTGAATTTAAATATTCAATTATTTGTTACCTCTATATATGTCAAATGGAATGAAATAGATAGAAATAAAATAAAACATTCTAATAAACCATACCCGAGAGGTGCCATTATAATTTCTATTTTCCGTGCAACTTAACCCTACTATTGCATTTGTAAGTGATCCTGTTCTATACAATTAACATGTCTTTTAAGAAGATAAAAAAATTGCAATATTAAAACATGTCCTACATTGTCTTTTGATCATTTACCCATATCTATAGTGAATTCTGCTGCTGGAGTATTTTGATGTTTTTCTTCTTCTTCCCTCGTATCAGCTGTGATTAAAATTTTAGATGTTGGTATTTAAAAATATAAAATGAAAACAGAATCTAAGTTTTTCTTAAGAATCTTGAAATAACTAAGTCCTTACCTGGGATGGAATTTTTATCTTTGATTTCTTTTTCTTCCAATACTCCCAACTGTCCTTTCAAAAACCTCTTTGCTTGCTCTTCACTAGGGTCAGGGAGGTCCAGCGGCAGTTGAATTATTTTTGTAAATACATGTCTGCTAATTCTTCACTAGCTTTAGAAGATTTGTTACCCTTTAAATCTCCATATTTTTTTACAATAGCCCTTTCTATTAATCTTTTGTCCATTCCTATAACCACGTTGATTTCGCACACTGCCAACACAAGACTGACGGCTGATAAAACCTGTAAAAATATATTAAATAGGTTAAAACAATTGGAACGAAGAAAATCTAACTCACATTGATACCTACAAAATCGAGAAGTGAATAATTTAGACTTAATACCTGCAAGATCACAGACTCGTTGCATCTATCCAAATCATCCACAAAAACGATTATTCGAAGATTGTTCCCAGATGCAGGGGCTACCTGAGGAACTTCCATGGATGTTTCATGTTGGGAATGATTGAATAACATTGATGTGACCCATGATTCTGTAATCAGACGCCATAGCGCTGCTAAGGTGGTGAAGAACCAAGACAAGACGGTGAATAACCAGTGTGGGCTTTTACCAATTTCATCTTTCAAAAATGTAATATCTGAAATAACCCTTTCTTGGTAACCTAATTTATCTGAATGATCTGGGAATGATATATAATTCATCAGTTGAGTACTAACGGGTTTTAGAATTCCCATTACTGACTTTGTTATGGTCCAAGCTGTAGTTAATAAAGCTATAGGAAGAGATGCATATTTTGCTTTTGCCCATTCCTTCGACTTGTATCTATCGAGCACCAACCATGCAACCAAAGTAATTGACAATGACAAAGCAATTATAAGGAGACACGGAAATATAATTTCAATGAAGATAGCATATTTCTTCTTTTTCCAGGTATTTCTCCAGCAAGTGTTCAGCCATTGGGCCTTGCTCATTGTTCCTTCAATTTCCTTAGTTATCTCAACTGCCATACCTGCGAGTGCTTCTATGTCACTCCTATACTTCCATGCGTTGTATCTAACAGTTAAAACAGCTGGGACATTTCCCTCTCCTGAACCATCCCCTGTTGACTCTTGAGCATTTGTTTCTTGCTGTGGAGCATTTGTTTTGAACTGAGAGGCCAAGAAGGAAGTCAAACGTTATGACCATATTAATGTATTAATACTTTTTTAGCCATAAAATATGGTCGAGAATTAACAGAAGTTTTTATTTGGTAAGGATTATAATAAATATATAGTTAATCTTTTATGTTTCGTTCTTTATTAATGACTGCCTTGGAGACTTTAAATGAAAGCTACCAAAGACAATTTTAAGAAAAATAAAATTATTTCTAAGAAAAGAAAACTTTAATGCATTTCCATGGTTAAACTCGCACCTTTACCATACCCCAGATAGATTTTAAAAGAGACCGCTGAGTTCCATGATCTTCTCCTGTTCTTCTTGTGAACTGAAAGCAAAAAGAATGTTTAGATTAAAACTAGCTCTCAGCCAGTACAGCAATGAAAATATTAAACTAGTTTAAAATGAAAGTACATAAATAATATGCCCTTCCGCTTACCATATTGCTGCTGTCCATAGCAGCGAGTGATTTAAAAATTTTATGATATTTAGGGTCATATTTGTTTAGAAAGTCCTCCAGAGTTTTCTTTCTGTTATGCCCGTCCTAAGAAACAAACATTTGATTTAGCATAATTTCGTCGGAAGCGCATAAAAATATAAACCAATCAGTACAAATAAAAAACCAATGTCCTGGGTTCAAGAATTCACCCGGGACTGAAATACCTTCAGGAATCCTGTAAACATAGATTTTTTAACTTTGTGTCCATAGTGGCGATGTCTTTCAATTTCTTCACTTATCTGTCTCTCAATTTTTTTATATTTGATTTTCCCTTTTTGGATAACTCAACAGGCTTGATTTCCGGCAATTTTAAAGCTGAATCTGATAGTTTTGATGACTTTAGTAATGCCATTTGAGCTGCTGTTGTCAGTAAAAGGCTCTCTGTCTGAATCGTACATAATAAATTTTTTTGTACCCATTAAATTTTATAGAAAATTGCACCATCACTGATTTGAATAATCTAAAATGTAATAAAATGATACCTGCACCATCAAGCTGGATTTTCCCATTCCCCAGGAGCCGGAGATTCCCACAGCAATGGGAGGTTTCAAGTAAGGATTCAAAAACAATGCCGCAAGACCCTGTGCATAGTCGGATCTCCCTGTTCCATATATATAAAAATTAAACTTTTTACTTTATTACAAAATTTATTTTGAATAGTTTTTCAATAAAGCCAGTGCATGATATTTACCAAGATTGTCTGATATGGCTGGTTGGTCATTTCCCTGTTCTCTAATATTCTCAATTTGTTTGGAAACTGCAAACAGAGTGGACTAATCATCACGAAATGCCAGTTGTATAGTAAAAGTAAATAAAGAACTGAAGGTAGGATTTGAATGTTACCTCTATCTACTTTCTCTTTGATTTCAAGTTTTAATTTGCTGCTCCATTCCTCGCTAATGTCCTCAATTTGATATCCTCTGGTGATGAGTTCTTTTGCCATTTCTGTATTTCCTAGAGAAGCAGCCATTTTTAATAAATTACCAGTCCCCAGCTTTTTTGTCACCTCTTCCTTTTTACGTACAAGAAATGTGTATAGTGGATCAGCATCATTTAGATATTCGTCGGCAGTGCCTAAGCCTGCTGCTGACGCCCATAAGAGGAGTAATTTTTCTTCGTCGGATTTGCATCCGTCTACAATTGACCTGGCCAATTCCTCTTTGTTTTCTTCTTTTTCTGATTGCACTGCGTAATGAAGTGCTGTTCTGCCGTCGCAGTCCCGTTCATTCAGAGGGTGGGCACCATGCTTCAACAGAATTGCAACTGTCTTTGAGTCTCCAAGTTTTGCCGCTTCATGGAGGGCAGTTTTGCCAAAGATATCTCCTTTGCTCTGACATTTTCTTTTATTTTTGGTTTAGATAAAAGCTCTGTCACAAGTTCGGTTTTGCCTTCTGAAACAGCAACATGCAATGGCGTCAGACCCCGGCGGTCTATCAAATCATCCACAGGCTTATCTTCCTTCAAATATACTTTGAGCAACCTTTTAAACAGATCTACACCTTTGTACTTTCCTTCAACTGCGTCGTATAAAGGATTCCGGCCATCTCTAGTTTTGATATATATTATGTCCGGATTTATCTCTAGAAAATCGACAGAGATGGACAAATATCCCTTCAAAGCTGCCTCATGTAGAACAGTCCTTCCATTTTTGTCGGGCTTGGCAACCAGCTTTTTCTGCTCTTCTTCGGAGTTGCATAGCTCGTATAATACAATCCAAACCAGATCCATTGCCCTCTTTTCATTGTCACCCATAACAGCTAAATGCAAAGCTGTTTTCCCGTCCTCAGCATCTGGCAGATATGTTCTGTTCTCAAACAACTTCTTCACAATGGTCTCATAACCATCCAGTAATGATTGCCGTAGGAGATCTTCCCGATTTATTTTATCAAAATAACTTTCTGGCTCTTCGGACTTTGATAATAACATTGCTGCTAATTTAATATTGTCGTAGGCCACCGCTCTATCGATAGGGCTTTCTCCACTTGAGTCGAGTGCATCCACACTGGCACCGTAACGAAGCAGCAGTTGACAAATACTTTCGTTTTCCCTTTCAACGGCCCTGTGAAGGGCAGTCCTCCCATTCTTATCTGCCCTATTAGCCAACTCTTCTCGCTGATTCCCATTCAACTTGCCGAGCAAACATTCTGCTACCTTCATTCCAGTTCCGTAATATGATGTCGCAGCATAGTGAAGGGCTGTCTTACCGTCGTTATTTTGAGCATCAACTGCAGCACTGTTATCAAGAAACAGTTGACACATTTGTGACTTACCGTTCTTAGACGCCCTGTGAAGAGCAGTCCTTCCTTTCTTATCTGCGGCATTCATGAATTTTCCTCCTTGGTTATCATCACACTTTTCGAGCAATATTTTCGCAACATTCAATCCCTCATCTTCTACAAAACATGTAGCAACATAGTGCAGTGCCGTCTTATCGTCACGATCTTTAATATTGACGGTGGCACCTTTATCAACAAGCAGTTCACAAATAGGTGCATTACCCTTCTTAGCAGCCCTGTGAAGAGCAGTTCTCTTTCTCGTATCTGCTGCATCAACCAACTCACACTTGCGAAGCAATCTTTCTGCAACCTGCTTTCCGTATTCTTCATCTTCCGATGTCGCAGCATGGTGCAGTGCCGTTTCGTATTTGTGCTTCCCAATTGCATAGGCTGGTCCATGCCGAGCACCACATTCTAGTAGCCTATCTACCACAAGAACATCAACTATTTCCTCTTCTCCTACAAGAGGATCAACTATTTCCTCCTCTCCTTGGATATCAATATATTTGCCTTTTGCTAAGATGATTAAAAGCTTGTTTAGGAGATCATACTTGCCGTTGTCATCATAGGACTTCCACATTGGATTGTTTTGTAACATTTGCTTAAAAGATTGTCCCTCACCTGCTGCCTTGTTCGCTACATGTTGCAGAATCTTCTCAGCACAACTGTTGGTGCACTTATGCGCGAGTGGCGCGTGTATGACGTCTGATCGAAAATCTGAGAGATATGAGAGAATGGAAGTTGCAATCATAAAATTACTCTTACTTGTGGCTACTGTTTTCATCTGACGTAATCTCGTAAGACTTGTATTTGCAGAAACTTCTATAACATAGCCTGCAAAACTGTCACATATGAAGCTCCAAAATGCCACATCAACATCATCGTGCTCCACTGAAAGCGGAAGACAATATTCATCACCATCATACTCTCTAAACTGCCACATATCATCACCAATGAGTTGCACGATGTCCTGTCCTTCTCTTACGAATTTGATCATGTCAGATAGCACGTGTTTCACTGCATCTAAACCATAATACTTCGTCTCTCCCGATTTCTCCAATGCATCACCTATCTTCTTCCCGAGACTTCTCGCTACCTCACCCATAATATGGTTCCACTTTTTAAATTCAGCAGCATCGCTGAATTTTAGGCTTCCACCTCTCACATCAGCAAGATCCATAATGTTGGAATTTGACCAGGAGTTGAGCAACCAGTAAACGACCTCATAATTCCAATCATCCACACACAAGAACAATGCCACTTCTCTTCCGAAGTCGCTGAGATGAACATCCTCATATGCACTACCTGAAATTCGTCCTCACTATTAGAAAATTTATTTCGCCATCTTGGATTTAAAATATTTGAGTCTAGTTTTTGAAACTATAAAGATAGCTTTAAACATTTTTTTTTCAAACCCTGCGTAGTTGAGTGAGGATGGCTTCTGATGACTGCGATGTGAAATATTTGTTTTTAATTGCGGGTTGTTTGTAATCTGAAGTACACCTTGGATTATAGAGTTCTCAAATTCAACATTAAATATCGATTTGCATATTTTGATATTCAATTGTTGTGGGATTAAAAAGACTAATTAATTATTAAGACTTCAAATTTTCGTTTAATACATAAAAAAATATTTCTATTAAAAAAATCAATTTTGATTTAAAATATAAAATATGAAAGGTATAAAACTTATATGCTAATTTCTTTTATATTTTTATTAGAAAATTATTAAAAATATAAATAAAGAGTCGGAAAATAATTTATTTTTATTGATTTTTTTGCTTAGGTTATTTAGGGAGAGAGCACGGCCGTGGAACCATCTTAAGTATGGAAGTTTAAGCTCTCGTCTAGCCAAAGGATTAAACCAAGGTATTTTCCTTTTAGTCCATGGATTAAACCACACTATTATTTTTTTTTGTTGAGGTTACATAAGGAGAGGGCACTGCGTTGGAACCATCTAAGGATGTAATCTTAAGCTCTCGCCAGCTAGCCTACGGATTCAAAATATAAAATATGAAAGACATAAAACTTATATTCTAAGTTTTTTTATATTTTTAATAGAAAATTATCTAAAATCTAAATAAATAGCCGAGAAAATAATTTAGTTAGTGTTATCAAGTTGGTTTATTTATATCTTTGTGGATGTGTATCTTAGTGGTATTTGTGGTGGAAATACGGTTTGCCATCACCTACACTAAATGAACTACAAGGTAGGTGAATATGATGAAGTATTCAATATCCATAAATCTTGAAGTACGTAAATTATTTATAAACGTGATAAAAATAAGTACCTTTTTTTGTAGAGAGAAAGACTTCTAGCTCCTGCGCTAAACATAAATTCTCTACCTTCCGGGATAACACAATGGTTTATGATGAGAAAAGAAAAGAATAGGTCAATTATGAATTTCACCCGTTCGCTCATACATGTAACTTAGATTTGGTCATGATCCTTTAATATATTTCTATAGTATTTTGTAGTATAAATTTTCTTCTTTTTTTTAAATTTTTGTACAATTATTATGTCACCACATTGCTTGTATAGCACTACAATGTATGTCTTTTAGCCCTTTGGTATTACTTACGTCTTTTTATACTCTTTCATATAGAATATTTATATACTAGCATGTTTAGTCTTTTGATATTTCTACTCTTTGGCAATCCTTGATGAGGACCGAATTAGAATATGCATTTAAAAAAAAATCTATGTATAAAAAATGCATGTTCTATTATTTCTAATTTCTAAATTTTCAATATAAAAAATAAATCTAAATGATAATGAAATAAGAAACCAATATTTTTTTATGTTATATTTACGAGGACCATATAAATAGTTTTGTCGAGAGAGTATATATCAAGCATAATTAATTTTTTTATTAGAAATATTGTAAATTGATAACTCATTTATAATTTAAGATAAAAAAATGTATTATAAAAGGAACTAATAATTCTATTTGAATAAGCTTATTTTATGGATCTATCTTACTCAATAAATAATAAAGATGAATTTTGAAAATATTATTATTCATTAGCCAGTGATTTACACATTATTATATTAGATCATATTTACAATTAATTTTGCCGTAAGAATACCATATGACTATTAATCATAATTCTCTCATCTTATATATATAACTTATGTTAAGACATGTAACTATCAAAGTTTAATAGTAATAAAAAAGCAAATAAATAATATTTGAGATTAATATTTAGTAAGGGTAAACTTTATCTTTTATCATTCAATCATAATTTAAGAAAAAAACTTAAAATTTCATCAGATATAATTTGTAATTATATTACGCGGGTGGGACAAAGACAACTTTCACGTAGAAGCAACAACAATTGCACCATAAAAACTTTCAAAGAATAATTCTTGGAATTAATAAATCGAAATCAAATAAACCGGTATACCTTAAATGATTAACGGGTCGTTGGTCTAACGCGATCTAACTAGTCTTGGTATTTTACAAAATTTAAAATACATAATTTTGTCCAGTACCAATCACAATAACAAATGTTGTGAAAATTATTGATCACGCAGATCTTAACTTACAGTTGCGGCAGACATGTATGTTGGTGCATTTTCATAGAATGTAATTGGTAGAGTAAGAAACTGTACCAGAGCTAAGGTGTTCTCCTGGATTAATTGTAATGAGAAGCATGTAACCCAGACACCCTCTGAAATCGTTTCCGATCTGAAGGTCCTTTCCCATCTGCAAGTCATAACCCGGACCAAGTATCCAACCGTCCAGGAGACGCACTCTGTCCCATTTATTTAAGAAGCCCGGCTCCTTTATTGCCTCCAGGCCATTCTTTGCTTCTTCCACAGTAGCCAAACGCCACCCATTTGGAGTGCAAAAACTCCTGTTTTCCTTCCTCAGAGACATGTTTACTTTCTCTGCAGACTTGACGCCTTTATTTATAGAGTACAAAACATCTAAGATTCCTGCGTTCTCCACTTGGGCTGCCCTCACATGGCGTTGTCCCGTTTATCACATGGCATTCTCCTCAAACTATTGAAGTCAATCAAGTATTTTGCAGATTGAATTACGTTCATAAACCAATTGAATTAGGGAAGAAGTCATCAAAGCATTATTTTATATATAACCATTCAGAAACTAACCAAGAGACCGTAATTAATTGAACTTTTTTATTAGAAACCATTTGTTTCAACGTGCTCGCTTTGCATGCGAAAGTTTATTGTTTCTTTTTCTTTTAACCGACGTTTTTTTATTAAGCTCCGGGAATCCACCAGTTTTTATATTATTGTCGCCCGGGATTTGTTGGGCTCTTCGTGATTATGTTATTGAAGTAAAGATATTATATTTAACTAGTACAAATACCGCATTCACATTAACAGCGGGGGTTCACATGTGTATTACTAGCAATCGCATGTGTACAATGCAATGTGAACGTCAAACAGTTTATGTTATTTGATTTAGAGGGATTGTTAATATTTTTGTAGTTGTTGTTGACAAGGGGTGTGAATGATTTTGTAAGTGTAGTTGATGTGGTTTGTAATTATTTGGGAGAAATTATGTTAGTGTTGCAACGTGTTTGAGAAGGTAAAACATTTATGCAAAAACAAAAATCTTAAAATGCAATCAATTATTAGTATTGGATAAACCATAAAAATTCTCAGAAAATGATGTCATTATCTACTTCTATATACAGATTTTCCTCTACTTACTAGACAATATGGATTGTTGTCATGAACAAATTTACACCCAGTGGTATTGATGCTTTATCTTACCAAAAAAACACATAGGATAAGGATCCTTTAACAACTTAAAATGTTGTACATCCGTGGACTGCAACCTTGACCGATTTCACCCCTGATACATGTAAGAATGTATCAAGTTACTGAATGCACAAGGGAAGTTCATATTCTCCCAATTTATAACAATTTCAATGCAAAAGATATCGTGAATGCCACCAAGAGAATATCTATCTGTATTAGTGATTAATACCAAAAACTCTTGTTTTATGAGTATGGCAATGCTCAAGTCCGTCTACACAATCAATATTCATGTTGTTCACATGGGTTAAGTTTTCAAAACCATTTGTTGAATGCTCGGAAATTGCCTACTTGTATGGAGAGTTAAGTGATCGGTATTAAAGAGATAGCCTCTCAATTTCAAAGATTTAAAAGTAAAAGACAGAATTCTTGTATGAACACCATTATTGAATTCAAAACTCTACTATTCTCTGTTGGTGCTAAATGTACCTTTTAGGTATCCCAACTTGTTGGGGTTTCCATAATGTATCGTTTTAGTTTCCAAGAGGTACCAAGCTTATATGATGAACCTTTGGAAGTCATGTGTGTTCCTATCACGTAGGTACATCAACGTTTTAGACTCATTAAAACATTTTCTCCAATGAATGAAAGTTGCACCAAGTCTGTTATGCTAAGAAAGTGGAAGAATCCAAATAGTCTGTTCTTGCTTGGTCATGCATCTATTTACAGAATAGATAGGGAACTTCCACATATTCCAATACATGCATGGTATGGATTTCATATTAGAATTTTTTCACGCCCCTAGGTTATTTACTATTTCTAGTGGGATCTATACTAGGCATGTTAAACTTGAAACATTTGGCCGGTTCTAGGAAATCATCTTCATATAATGGACATCTTGGCAGAACAGAGGATGCAGTTGTTGGAATTTGGTCTAAGAATTTGACGAAAAACAAAAGCTATCAAACCTTATTGGAAAAAGAGCCACTATAGATAAAAACTTGTTGAAACCGTTTCAGTTTCCACACCTCCACCGTTCCAGCAAGTTTCCAAGATCATCCATTTTCACTTTCTCAGATAAATTTTTTTGAATTGTTGTACCCAATAACAAAGAATTTATTGTCTAAAAAAGCACTGGCGGACCATAATCCTGGCCATCGATTCATACGAGGCAGAACCTTCCACTTGTCTTGGTTCGCATCATACATTGCCATGTCCATGATATACCAATTCACTGAGGCATTTTGTCAAACAGATCACGTGCCTTCTCTATCTTTCCACATTTTCCACAAGGGCATTTTCCACCAAGATATCACACTGGAATCCACAATACTTAACATAAGCCGAAATCATGCCAGTCCATGAAATCACATTTCGCTCACTCATTTTGTCAAACACTTCGCGAGCATTCAACATACTTCCGCACTTGGCGTTCATGCTGATAAGTGTATTAAATCTGACATGAATCCTCTCATAGTCGTGTGGGTGTGGAATAATTTTCCCTCTGACAATGCCTTTTTCTCAATACAACTCTGCAAAAGACATGAATATGTAAAAGGCTCTACAGGCTGGTTTACACAGAGATCTCACATCTTCTTTGGAGTTAGTTTTCCATGGACAAGAGCAATAGTTGCATGCATTCTCCTGTGATGTTGAACCATTAACCCAACAAATAATACCATGTTTTTCTTCTATTTTTTCAGTAGGTATTTGATAGTCATTTGTTTCTATTGTAATCCTTCATTCCCTTCACTCGCACTCAAAATTTCATCACTACCTCTACACTGGAATCCACTTATACTTAACATAAACCGAAATCATGGCAGTCCATGAAATCACATTTCACTCAGTCATTTCATCAAAAAATTCGCAAGCATTCAAATGTCCACAACTTCCTTCCCATCAGCTACTCGAGAAGAACAATTCTGTAACTGTATACATCAGATTTCTCACTAACCCTTGATGTTCTTGCATATAATAATTGAGAGATAATCATGTAACTTGCCTTGTGAAAAATAAATTTCTAGAGCTTGGTTGTCCAAATGTAGTCTCGTGTTCTTCCTCGAAGGAAAGGAAGCAGGGTAATGTATGCTGGGAAGAGAAAAGTAAAGCTATAAACTAAAATCAAGAAAACATAATTTGCTTTCTGCTAACACATACAATCTAACAAATAACAAATACGATGCCAAATGTGTAGGAGGACTTCACAACCCCTATTATCCAAGGGCTTACAAGGGAGATGATTTCAATGTTTTGGAGCATGTAGATTCTGGAATACATGGCTAGTAAAATCCCATGCTTTTAGAATCCCAGCTTATCTCTTCATGATCAGGATGAGAACCTGCCCTGTAGTCTACAAGACTCGCACCCTATTAATTTTTGACCAGTCATGTTACCATGCTTCGAAATTAGAATAAAAAGAATTTCAGATTGTATGACTACCAAATTTTAGAAAATAAAAAAAAGGGATACAGATGATGTAATTCAGTAAAGCATGTTACAACCAAGAAGATTTACAAAAGTTACTAAATGTGACAAGCCCCGCTTTAGAAAAGGCCTATGAGATAAAAAAATAAAAAATCAACAGTCCAGTGAGCTGAAAGCTCATTCTTTACAAAAACAAATGTTGCAGGAAAAATACATTTTCAATCCGGGCCTTCTTGCAAACCAGCTGATTACGTAGACTTCCAAATACTTCAATAAAAGAAAGGAAGACAAACCATGTAAAATCTTTTTAATCGATTTTAAATCTACACATTCAAACAACAATTAACAATATTTTATTTGTGTGGATACAATGGTGAAAATTACAAGGGTGTAAATAAAGATCAATGCACACTAAAACATCAGAAATTATCTTGAATGGATGATTAAAATCATGAGATGTTCTCACATGATGAGCCGCTGCAACTGGTTTGCAGATGATTTTCGAATTCCTGGTCTGTTGAGTTGTCTAATAATGCGAACCTCGCCTGAAGTCGAAGCTAGGCCCTCTCTTTAATTAAGGAGAAACAATGGATACAAGCCCACCTGGTGGAGGTTTCATCATTGACCTGTAAGTAATTTCATCATAAGGCAGCCTATAATTTTTCAAGTATGGTCGAAAGCACTCTAGATTTTTATCTTTCCTGTCACTTTCAATTTGTTGATTGTCTTTCTTGAATCCACTGAAAAAAGAGGCGATGCCTACCATTGGCGAAAATATTGATGGGTTGCTTGGCAGGTCATATCTGCTTGGTGTGAATATTTTGGGTGGGTGTCAAGTTATTTCTGCTTGGGGTATCTTCAAATCTAAAACTTTGAAATTCCCCAAATCTGTTATAATTAGGATTATATCTGCTAGTGGCCGGGGATGCAAAAGAAAAGGAACGTGCATTCAAGGGAGAAATCATTGTTGGCCCAAAAGAATATGCTAAATAGCGATCTCCTTCCAATTCCTGAAGAAAAGAATGTTTGACATTTTCTGAGGCCACTTTACATGAGAAATGGAAAGAGCTTCCCAAATTTGAAGCAAAATCATGGCATAAGGATGATGCTCTTGCAAATATATTCATTATGAAAGGAAAATCATAGTCTCGAGAAGACACAATATATAAATTTATAGCTGAGTCCACAAAAGGCCGCACTGACCTGCAGTTACCAAAATGTCAGACACATTTTATCATGTACAAATTAACTTATATTCAACAAAAAGGATTTATTAACTGAGTCTAAAGACTTGCAGTAGCAACATATATCTGTATTTTTACCTTCCAAAGGTAGTTGAACATTGGAGGATCAACAACAAAGGCCTTGGCTAGCCTTCCTGGGTAGTTGTCTGCTGATATCTTTAATGTTGCCATGATTAAACTCAGACATGTAGAGGCCGATCTAAAATGACCTGCAATTGTATATTTGTCAAATGGAATCCACTTATACTTAACATAAACCGAAATCATGGCAGTCCATGAAATCACATTTCACTCGAGTCATTTAAATCAAACAATTCTCACGTATTCAAATGTCCACCTGACTTCCTTCCCGTCGGCTACTCGTCTATAAAAAAGAACATTTTCGTAATTGTATACATCAGATTTTTGTGTTCTTGCTTATAATAATTGAGAGGTGTCCATGAAATCACATTTCAATCAGTCATTTCATCAAACACTTCACACGTATTCAAATGTCCACAGCTTCCTTCCCGTCAGCTACTCCAGAAGAACATTTCCGTAACTGTATACATCAGATTTATGTGTTCTTGCATATAATAATTGAGAGGTAATCATACAGGGATAACAACATAAAAAAATAACTAGAACACCATCTTAAATTTAGGAGTAATTGGATAGTTGCAAAATAAACGAACGTTAGGGGGAAACCCTTCTTGTCTTCAGTGTTGATTCCTTCTTGAATCACGACAACGACATGCACTTATAGGGGACGAGGCACAGGGGAAAGGCTTCTACATATTTTTTTGATTGGATTGCAGATTGCCAAATCTTGGCAGTTGGTTCCCTGGAGAAGAAGAAAACCCCCACCGGCTGAGCACTGGAATGCACAATGAAGTGGGTAGAAAATTGAGTGGCGGGAAAAGCCCTTACCAGAGAACATTCATAACTTGCTTCTTCGAGACGCCCTCGAAACTAGGTTTGATCTGTGCTCCAGATTCCACACAATAGCTCAAATGACAAGAAAAAAGGCACCGGTATCACTACATCTAAGCCCGATTCTACATAAGGCGGTCTCAAAGGATTTTCTCGCCCAAAGCATGCAACTACTGGAGTTCAGTCCACCCAAAGCATGCAACTACCACAGTTAACTGGATAAAAATATAAAAAACTGGCTATAAACGAGAAAAATGTTTAAATGCCCATCAAATTTAAGCGCACGGAAAAAACGTCAAAATGCCTGTCAATTTTAGGATAGTGACGTGAATGACCGGAGGCCTTTTTCCCATAAGGGTAACACCTTGACATAATTAGTGAGGTTTTAAATCGATTAATGAAAATAAATGTTGATTAGTGATGGATAGTTTTAGTGTAAGTAATTATTATGTTAAGGTGTTGTATATATATATATATATATATATATATATATATATATATATATATATATATATATATATAACACCCACATATGCGTGGTCAAAATATTGTGAATTTCATCATTTTTAATGTAACTAGAAAAAATATTATATTACTATTACATAGAAATCATGTCATTTTCTTGATTGTTGTTTAAGATTACACTTATGAGTATGGTGGTTTCCTTGCTTATGTAGAATTATTGCCATAATGATGGCCTACAATATTAACATAGAGCCTTGTTAATAATGTGTTACTTACATTGGTTTACATTCAAAGTACCATTTTTATGTTTCTTTATCAATTTTTATGATACTAATTATATGTATTTTTATTATGCCTTTTGAAACAAGAATAGAGTTACGGTGAGAACACGGGATTTGAACAAGCATATTGACCTAGATCTCCGATTAATGTGAGATAAATGTCTTATCACCCACTCAATTTTGAGGGGATATAGATAAAATATTGTAATATGGAAAATATGACTTTGTAGTAAACAATCCATGTAATAAACTAAATAAATTCATGTGGACCAAAAAAAACAATGATGTGCACCATGCACTTTTTTCTTATTATTATTGGAACCGCCTTTATATTATAAAGAATATAATACAAAGAGCTACATAGTAAAGGGACGGCCGGTAGTGGTCATGGCCTTAAAAGAAATGAAGCCAGAGGGCAATACAACGAACACCACGTAGGCAACCAAAAAAGGCCACAAAAGCAATCAAAACACATCCACAAGGTCGAACAAAAACACTATATCGGAATAGATTTAGGCACACAGAGCAACAACACTTGGAGGTAGAGGCGAATCATCCCTTGGCGGAAAAAAAGTTAAGTGTGCGAGGCTCATCGAGAAGGGGGTTGATTAACCAGGCCATCTTAGTCGGCATTTGGACACTCATTGGCGCCATGATTCCTCGGCCTAGAGGAGGCGACCTACCAAACCGAGACGTGCCCCCAAATGGAGTTCCCAAGTTCAAAGAAATGGTAATGGATTTACGATGCACGGGAGGGCTCCATCCGGGCCTAGAAGAGTAGGGGCTAGGGTGATCCGGTGGTGGAGGCGACCGATCACTCGTGTGTGCCTCAAGAGTGGTTTGCACAAGTGATTGTGACGTTTGGGTGGCGCGAAGGAGGAAAAGTTCATTGGTCATCATCATCATCGGGAGGAACCCGACTCATAGTACATGCACTATACCGATCATCAAGTAGTTCTTTGGAGATGATCAAACTCCACCACCACATTACAGGCTTGGGCATGAATTTGCATACACATAAAGATAGGATTTCCACCTTCTCATTAATATATATACGTATAGAAGGCTCACGGTGCTAAAACAACACATTATTTCTATCCTTCCAAAGTTAAAAAGAATAAGAAAATAGAAAAAGTCCAAATGGAAGCAATGTAAGGGGGTCATATAACATAGTCCCCAATCAAAATAGATTTCTAGTCAAAAAATTCTAGGTCATAAGGATAAATGAGAGATTGAATCCAAAGCCAAGAACTTTAAGCATGGGGAAAAACCGAGAAGACATGTTTGAAGGACTCTGGGTGTAACACCCACACTTTTGACACACAAATACAACATTAAAAATACTAGGATATATATATTTTACTTTAAATGCTTACTACACAACACCACATGGGCTTAAATAGAAAAAGTAAACATCACATACAACACTTACATAAGCATGGACCCACACAGACAACATGATAACATAGCTTACACATCAATGTCATATTCAAATACCATAAACAAAAACAAAGACCCAACTACGGTAAGGCACATAGGATAGGCATACTCCACAACACGGATTTTTTATCGTTTACAAATTTATTACATTTAGTTTTCCATTATATAACCTTATAGGTTTCTAGTGAATTAAACTATTAAGGGTGTAAATTTTTCCTTTTTCTAAAACTTCAAATACTTTATTTTTGTATAGCATTAGCCTTTAAAAGAGAATGCATTGTTGGTTCCTTTCTCAATTTCCATTAATTATCCATAACTCATTTGTTAATTAAATTCATTTTAAACACCTACGAGTCTCCTAATATTCATTCTTATGTTAAAGTTTTATTTCTCAAAATATGTGTAATTGACGTTAAATTTTATCCTCGTTACGAAAAGGAACTAACAAGATGTTAAGGTTCTGCTTTTCGAGACGTATATTTGATGTTTAAATTTTACACTTGTTACACAAGTAAATCTAATGTGATGTCAAGGAAGAAATCTTAGGATTTAAGGGAGATTTAGATCAAAGATACCTCTTCCCATAAACATTCTTCCATCACGGTATCATTATTTTCCTGTTATAGTTGTTATCATTCAATAACATGTTTGAATCCATTCAACATTTTCACATCAAGAAATTTGATTTAGATTTATATATATTTTTTGTTTTCTCAAAAGTTTGATCTCACCATGAGCAATTCTTATTTATTTTTAACAACATGAAAATGTCTAGTTGATTTATAAGGGAGTAAGAAATTACTCCTAACCCAAAATATCGTTAGCTCTTGTACGCTTTACACTTACAACGTACTTTGGTATCACTATTGATATTTTTGAACAATTAAAAGTGAAATGATACATAATTTACACTTAGGGATTCATGACTATAAAGAGTTGTGAAATTGCACCTATCTAGTTATTTCATTGCTCTTAGACCATTAAAATTAAATGCATATAACAAAACAACCCAACAACTACGTGTTTCTCAAATGCCTTCCCGGGAAAAATTTAAATTGTTGTGTGAATAAGCATCGATGTTTCCTTCACCAAAAACCTTAAGAGCGGCTATATGATCTCCTAACTTTAAAAGCATTTAGGGATGGTTGATAAACTATCCCATATGAGAAACACATGGTAATCCACTACTACATACCAAGGGACACATTTATCTAAGAGGGACATGAACGGTTCAAATGCAAAATTTATAAAATTTTATGCATTTAACAACCTTCTAAAGCTATATTACAATCATTGATAATTGTACATCATATCCCCTTTGTCCAATAACATCAAGAGAGGTCACTCGATAAATTGCATTTATTAGTGCTTGAGAGTTTCTACACCTTACCACATGATAAAAAATAAGAGAAATCAAATGCCCATGTCTTACAAGGCATCCATACCACTCGAAGTATTCCAGAATACACTTTCTCACTTTCGTTTAACATTAGAAGCAAAAGGAAAAGGTGGGGAGTGATAGTGAAGGTGTGGTCATGGAGGTGCTTTCGACTTGAAGAAGGGGTGTCTCCCAAAGAGAAGGGGGTGTTCTTATCAGATTTCTTATAAAGGGTTCTATTAGATTTGATTCATTTATTTGATTGCAAATAAAATATATCACTCGATAGTTAATATCAAATATCCTATCAAATTCAGATTTTAATTTTTCTTATTAAATGGGAAAATATGTTTTCTTATTCACTTGTTCTCGCATGGATCAAATCATGTCCACTTTGCCTCATAAAAATTATTTAATATGTTTGAAAGCAATCTCCATGACCCTTGAAATGATTAGATCGACATCACAAGGGTACTTTCCCAAACGAGGGAAAGTTACAAATTTTCCTTTACAATTAAAAACTTAATAGTGAAATAATGCACAACCTAACTATCTTTGTGGTCCCACCCATTGTTCATTACATTCCACTTCTAACGTTATTTAGTCTCTAAAAACAACCATGAGATTTCAAGCTCAACATGTCATCTTGTATGCCATTAAAACGATGTTATGCCTTGCACTAAGGAATCTTACACACTTTCATACCTATGTGAATGCTCTTAGGGCCCTTTCTAGTTTTGGGTTGTGTGTTTCTAGCCATTTGCTAATATGTACTTTGACTAGGTTTCTAGGGAGGAATACACAAACACATACAATACCTCTAAGTCTCTAAGAATATGAAGGATGTTTGGAGCTAGCCTAACTTGGAGCTTACTAGAGAGGGTCATTACATTCAACACAGGTAAATATTTTGAGCTATATGTTTGTTTGGTTACTTTCCGCTCAATATGAAAAACACACACAAATGTAAGTTGATATTTTTATTTGAATATTAAGTGATTTCCTAGGTCATTGCAACACTAGCAGATAGGTAAAAACATGTCATTTTAAATTACTTGCTAACAATTTTACTGGCACAATCATATCACAATTACGATGACACTAAACATTTTAAATGACAAGGTTCTAGTTTCATCCTCCTATATTTATTTTGACACTAAAAGAAGGGTTCTTTGACATCATTTTCCAAATCAACATGATATAATCAACTTCATTTACTTAATATAATATACACCATTACCACAAGAGTAACATTCATTAAATAGGTGAAAGTACAACTAAATCGACAAAGTACATTTTCCCAATATGCAACACTATCATTTTCATCATGGAAATAATGAAAATAATACATCCTATTCATAAAAATATCCATTGAAATATTCTAAACAATTACATGCCTTCAAATAACATGCAAATAAAAACACAAGTGTCATTTTTACTACTTGTTTTTGCTCGGTACTGCATGACCAATGTTGTGTCAGTCCTAGGATTGAGTATGGAAAATCCTTACACTCAAGCACAAACAAGACATTCTTCATTTCAAGTGATTTCAAAGAAATCGAGAGAGAGGTAGAGATAAAAGAGAGAGGAGAGATAATTTCCTGATATATTCATTTACTTTTTTTCAGAGAGAGAGTAGGGAAGAGAGAGAAATTGTAAAACATTTTCTTTTCTATTCACAATATTTTGACCATTTCTCAATTCATACCCATTTTCATTTTATTTAAAACTCATCTACATTTTAATCCATTCACATTTCCAAGACCAACCACAATTTCATATTTATATTAAGAGATAGAGAGAGAGAGAGGGAGGAGAGAAAGAACACTTTAAATTGCAAAATCCTTTCATACAAAGTAATTGATTAAATAATACTCTACACACACTATAACACTATAAAAGGGTTCACAAGTAATTTATAGAACTGATGGGATCCTAAGAAATATTTTCTATCTTAAGTTGCGAGTGTGTGAAAATTGACCAAATCAACTAAAGTGCTTACAGTATGGTTTCCAAAACCACTCGTTTTACGTTCAAACATAAATTTCATTGATTCCTACCTACTCGCCTATAAACAAATAACTCACTGGATTCGACGGAATTTGATTTCGTCAAACAAGGTTCAATTTAAGAAGGTGACTTTGAGACCAATTTTCAGTAAACACATTAAACACTTTACTTGGTAACATTGCGATGGCCAAGAGGTGACTCAACATCCACTTGAAACTCTAACTTATAAAATATTTTTTTGAAACTAAGAGTTGGTTTCAATTCTTGCATAGGAGTGCTAGAGGTAGATGAAGGTGTTTTCCAATTACACCAAATTGATACGACAATTGTAAGCCAAAACCGATCACAATTTCATAAAGTGGGAACATCACCAAAAGTGACTGAAGTGTTAAAAGGGTATCGAATCTCACCTCGTTAAGGCATCTAATCAAGTTAGTCATCTTGGTTAAGAAATTTTAGGATGTCTTGGTTTGACATGTATCTTGTTTGATTTTTGGTTCCCATTAACTAATTTTTGAAATGGCACTCCATGTGCATGGTTCCAAGGCCTAAGCTGATTTTTTTGCTTAAAATTTTAAAGAAAAATATTTTTAGAAAGGTAAAAGCCATATACATCATTCATTCTAAGTTGTATTTTTGTTTTAATATACAACATCACTGAAAATCAACACTAAAAAGAATAAATGATGAAATGTTGAGTTTGAAACAAGAGGAAGAGTGATCCATACTTGTTTTTTACGTTAATCCCACGATCCCCACATTTGATGAGACCGCATCAACTTGCCACACTCGGAAAAGCAAGCGACAAGACCAAGTATGATGAGCTCCGGTAAACCATTGAACTTTCCATAAAACCAACCAACTCATTATACCTCCGACCAAAGGAACTCTCCATAAACTACATCTTTCCAACAAAAGAATCCACGTGACCACAACCACTCAACAAGATATCACTCTCGTCAAAAACGACCAAGTCATATGGGTATATGGTTCATTGACTTGCTCCAAAATTACCCATTTGACATAGAATAGGGAGGAACTAACAAAAAGAAATAAAACCATCTTTCTGTTATGCTTTGATGGATGACCAAGTCTGCTCTCCATGCGCTTATACTCTTATCTAAGCCCCCATTTGAAAATTTCTGAGGCGATGCATAAGGAGGTTGTGTAGTTTTGTTTTAAAACCTTCTAAACACATTTTCTTGATAGTTCACAAGCTTTTTCAATGAACCCATTTTTGCATATCCTTAAATCAATGCATTCAATGTCAACAAAGCACTTGCGTTCTGACATTTGACAAAATACCCCTTTCCATTATGTTGCAAACCGGTGATTGATATCACACTATTCCAAAGCTCTTATATTTGGTGCAAGTGGGGATTATGCTAGTAAAAAAATACATGGAGGAAGAGTTTGAAAGAGATAAATTTAATAGAGATTTTCAATTTCTTAATCAATATAACAACTACTTGAAAAAATGAAAAAGTGCAAGAAAATGATGTGGTGGTTACTGAAGGCCATAAACCATGTAGAAAAGGTGCTCGGGAGAAGTAAAATCTGAAACAATCTTGATGGGATTCACACCAAATGAAGCATCCCCTTATCCTCGACCTTCTTCCTTCCTCATGAGATAACAATCAAAATAGCGGCGAGCGGTAGATCCATTTCCTTTTGAGAGAACATTAAACATGCTTGAGAGCAGATAACTTATGCCCGGATCAATGAAATAGTATACGGTAAAATGATGAGATATTAAGACAACTATTGGTAGAGATTTGTTTGGTAGGATTTGTAACATTTTGTTTATTGGATTATGAGAGTATGAAAATCTACTTTTCCATTATTAATAAAGCGAGTTTTGATTTCTTCATTGGGAAGTGCGATAAGGCAAAAATATGCCTCATCAATGTGCGATGAATGACATCATTTTACTCTCCTTTTAATCAAGTTTGATTGCATTTCGTGGCTTTTGTTTGATCTAGTATAAGTTAGGATGTAATTGTCCATCTTTTGTTTGATTTAGTTCAAATGTCTAAAAACTCTATAATTCCTAACAAAATGCGTGGAAATTCAGTTTTTTTAATAAACAGGTCATATTTGGTCAAATAAGCGAAGTGTGAAGAAACCAACACCTTTTTGAGGAAATTGGCTAAAATGTGGCTTATCTCGAACTCCATCACTTAGCTCCGGAACTCTATCACTTAGCTCTAAAATTCTATCACTTAGTTCTAGAACTTTAGCACTTAGCTCGAAACTTGTAAAGTTAGCTCTAGAAGGTTTCCCTTTAGTTCTGGAACTTCTCCAAAGTTCCAAAATCAATGGGAATATTTTTATTCTATCAAAATTTGGCTATGGAGAAATTAATGGGCCCTCTAATTAGGAATAGACCAACAAATTTTCGGTTCTTCACACTCCATAAATACTTATGTAAGACCAACAGTTGTATGTCTAGCTAGTTTTCTAAATTTCATATCTACTTTGGGCATCATTTGGTTTCACTAGAACTTGTAAGTGGATAGACAACTATAAATATATATATATATATATATATATATAAAACTGAAGATAGATAAAAGAAGGATGATATAGATATATAGACATATACACAGTTAAGTTTTGTAAGACAGAATAATTCAATAATAAGATAGCCATTTAATTTTGAAATCATAATACTATGTTAACTCCTGATTTGAGGTGGAGCAAGGGCCCACTCCTCCAAGAAACAGGATCCTTTATTTTATTGGTATTTATATTTTCAAGCAATTTGTATAAATTTGTTATTTAGCAGTTTTGTAAGTACTTTTGATTCTTAAATTAAAATTTGTTACATAAGTTATTTACCATCCCTGTAGGTGTTTTAGTGTACGTTTTTATTTCCTCAAAAGAATTTTAAACAACATCTCCAAAGTGTGTTTATTTCAGTAGTGTGTTTCATTCTGCAAAGTGTGTTTACTTCAGATACTAGTATGTTTAAATTCTACAAAGTGCGTTTATTTCAAAGCAAGTGTGTTCAATTCTGAAAGATTGTTCATTTCAACAATGTGTGGTTATTTCAGAAAGTTTCTTATAGGTTAGCTTTAATAAGGCTTTGGCTAGGAAATCTTAAAGACACTTTAAACCCCCCAAAATAAAAAATAAAAAATAAAAATATAAATAAAATAAAATAATAAATATCTACAATCAATTACTAGTTCACTAAGATTTCTCTTGTTGTATATAGCTTCAAGACACACCCTGGTTTGAATATGACATCAACCATGAGTTGATTAAATGAAGGGAATAATGACACCCATAATTTTTGGCATCATTTGCCAGGGATACACTAGTTAGAATTGTCTAATTAGGTGTCAACAAGAAAAATAATCATACATCTAGTAATTGAAAAATATTCCCTACGTTATCATAAAATTTATGAGTAGACCAAGAGACTCAAAGGGTAGATTTCTCCCAAAAATATCTCAACAAGAATTATTAGCATCCTCTAGTTCAAATAAGGAAGTTGAGTAGGAATTAGAAGCACCATTGTCCCTGTTAGACAAGAAGAAGAACTTCCACCTTTGGAATTTTTGGATCAATCACCAGAAGGAAGTGGAACTTTTAGGAGAAGGATTATATCCCAAGACCCACTTAGAACAAGTTTTGATTCTCAATTGAGTATTCAACCTCCTACTCCTGAATTCTCACCTTTGCCAAAGCGGATCACATACCACATTGATTGGGAAAAAGATCTAGAAGATACTACAGATATGGCACGAGAAGATGAAAGAGAACCTTGATAGGACCTTTACTTATCAATTTAGTTGGAGGATGATGATACACCTATGAAGAATATTTCACCTGCACACTTGCCCACATTTATAGGGATGTCATCTGAGGACCCTGACCAATTTTTGTTTGAATTTAAAGTATTGTGTTAGACCTATGACTACAAAACAGAAAACTTAAAAACTCAAGTTGTTCCCATCTACTCTGAAAGATGTAGCAATGAGGTGGTTTATGGGATTAACATCCAATTCCATTACCACTTGGGGGAAAATGGAAACTGCCTTCCTAGACAAATATCAGACTATTATAGAGGGAGAAACATGAAGGAAGAATTTTTAGGATCAAACAAGAAGAGGATGAAAATATGGAAGATTATTTAGATAGATTCCTCTTTGTAAGTAAAAGGTGTGGATTTGTACTTCAAGAAGAGCTAAGAAAAACCATTTTTCTTAAAGGTCTAGATGATGAATCTAGGAAAGCCCTTAATTTAATGGGAGGTGGAAACATCAATCAATTAAGAATGAATGATATTAAAGACCTTTGTAGAAGTTATTCAAGAACAAGGGTGGACCTAAGAAAGGAAAAACTATGAAATGTACAAATCAAGACATGAAAAAACTTATGGATGAACTAGAAAACTTTAAAACAAATATCCTAGTTCAATTAACTTCCACCATGGATGGATTGCAAGACAAAGAAAATGCTAATATTGAACCATTAGCTATGTACTATCCTAGATGCAAAAAGAAGCATGCAATAAGAGATTTTCCTCTGGATAAAATAGAAATATGTCTTATTTGTGAATCTAGGGAACATGAAGTTAATGCTTGTTCTCTTCTTCCATTCATAAAAATCAGCTTAAACAAACCAACACTTCATCCACTATAGAAGAAGTAAACTTTTTCCAAAGATAACCTAGTCGAGGAAGTTCATACCAAGATCTATTCCTAATCCTAGATGATGTCATGGGTGGCTCAAAAATACCAAAAAATTGGGGACAACCACCTTGGGCCCCTTAACCAACATGGAATCCCCAGATTGGGTAGGAAAAGCTTGGTATGCTCAAGGACACCAACAACCATGGTCTAGTCAAGGTAACCCTTATGCTTGGTCACAACCTAGGTGGAACCCTAATAACTATGCTCAAGGGAAGACATATCCCAACCAACATCAACAAGCCATAATGGGTTCCCCAACACAAGGTTCACAAACTGAAAATGTGGTTCAAACACAAATACCAACACAACTAGTGGCTAATCCCAAAAACAAACAAACAACCCCATCTATGGAACAAAGCAAGAAAAACAGTTGATCTTAATGCCATGGACTGTAAGGATATTCAAACCAGATCTGGAAAAATAATTAATAGTCCACCTGTTATAATTATCAAGATGTAGATGAAACTGAAACCCCTAGTTTAGTTATTCCTAAGGTTGATGAAAAAAAAAAGAAACGACAAGATAACAATTCTACAGAAACTCCATTTCCAGAAAGACTTAAAGAAGTTATTGAGACCAAGGAATCTGAACTGGTGTAGGAATTAAGGAAATTAAATATTGAAATACCATTGTTGCAAGAAATCAAGGACATTCTTGAATTAAACAAATTAATCAAAATGTTATGCTTGAAAAGACCTGGAAGGAAGAAGTAGTACCCTAGGACTATTAAGGTAGATGGGAAACTTGTTGATTTATTAGTAGGAAAAATCTTACTTCCCAAATATGGAGATCTGGAAGCCCTATTATTTCTATCTCTATAGGAAATCAACATATACATAATGTTTTGGTTGATTTGGGAGCAACTATAAATGTGATGATAGTAGACACTTTGAAAACATTACCATTGACATGTATATAACCTACTAGCACCATATTGCAGATGACAGATCAGTCGGTAGTGAAACCAGAAGGGATCATTGAAGATGTGGCAGTCATGGTGGAGTCATGGGAGTATCCAGTGGACTTCCTTATATTACGACCAAAAGGTAAAACACTTGGTTATCCCATCATTTTGGGTAGACCATGGTTAGCTATAATTCTTGCCTTAATTGATTGCGAGATCAAGTGATATGACTATCTCAAATGGTAATAATTCTATGAAAATATCCTTATATTCCTACGCATGACCTTTTTATTGATAATCAGGAACAATTATGGGTTGATGATCCTGATACTAATAAACAAAACTTATCTTCTTTGGCTATGATAACATTGCAAGATCATGTAAGGGAGGTGGAGAATATGATTAATCACCCATTGAATGATCACCAATTATCTTTGGAACAATCGGGGATAGTTTTGAAACTTCGGACTTAGTTAGAACCTTTGGATTTAGTTAGGAACCTTCGAATTAGTTTCAAAACATTCATACTTATCTCGGAACCAAAACAATTCCATGCAAATGTAAATAATTTTGCTCCAGAGGAACGTGATTTCTCTTGGGAGGGGCAGAAATAGCTACGGAATCAGTAGCCTTAGTCTCAAATATATCAGGGAATAGTAAGGAATGTTTGGAAAACATCAGTGATGAGGAGTTTGACCAATGACAAGATAAGTATCATAACTCTGCCTACTATCCTTTATCCAGTATTCTTTCTCAAGGAAATTTAGAGACATTACTACATATCATATGTTGTTACCACATTCATGTCCACTAAACACCCTAATGGAACCTTTTCAAAAAATCTAGTTCATCACACATTGGAACCAAACAAATTGAGATTCAACTAGGTAAAATTTTGAACATTAATAGCTGGTTAGAAAATGATCAAGAAGCTAAATTGTTTGATGTCTTGAAAGGTCATACTAGATATTTTTCTTGGGACTATAAAGACATGAAAGGAATCCATCCAAGTATTTGTACCCATCACATTTATATTGAAAATGTTAAACCAATTAGGCAACCTCAGAGAAGGATCAACCCATCCTTGAGGGACATAGTCAAGCAGGAAATTGAAAAGCTATTACAAGTAGGCTTTATCTACCCCATCTCAGATAGTCAGTGGGTGTCTCCTCTTTTAATTATGCCTAAAAATAATGGAAAATGGAGAATTTGTGTTGATTATAGGGAATTGAACAAAGCTACACTTAGAGATTATTTTCCCTTACCATTCATAGATCAAGTTTTAGACAACCTTTAGGTAAATAATACTTTTCCTTCCTAGATGGCTTTAGTGGATATAATCAAATCAGGGTGGTTTTGAGGATCAAGAAAAAAATACCTTTACTTGTCCATGGGGTACCTTTTCCTACAAGGTATTACCATTTGGACTATGTAATGCTCAACAACATTATAAAGGGTTGTACTAGAAAATTTTGTGATCTAACTAATGATTGTGTGGAGGTATACATGGATGATTTTACTGTGCATGGAGAAACATTTGATGATGCCCTAAAAACTTTGGACAAAATATTAACAAGATGTGAGCAACGTTGTTTGTGTCTTAGTCATGAGAAATTTTTGATGATGGTTGATGAGGGAATTATATTGGGACACCACATTTCAAAAAGAGGAATTCAAGTTGACCAAGACAAAATCAAGATTATTTCAAACTTACTTGTTCCTCAAACCCCCATGGATATCAAGTCATTCTTAGGACATGTTGGGTACTATAGGTGTTTTATCAAAGATTTTAGTAAAATTGTTTCCCCCATGTTTGGTTTGCTTACCAAGGATTGTGAATTTCTTTGGGATGAAAAATGTCAACATGCTTTTGAAAATA
Source organism: Taxus wallichiana var. yunnanensis (assembly GCA_018340775.1). Taxonomy (NCBI): domain Eukaryota; kingdom Viridiplantae; phylum Streptophyta; class Pinopsida; order Cupressales; family Taxaceae; genus Taxus; species Taxus wallichiana. The sequence goes on from CM031235.1 coordinate 302,033,373, forward strand.
TTAAAGAAAAATTAATCACTACCCCAATATTAAGAGGACCTAATTGGGAGAAATCTTTTCACATCAAACAGATGCCTCAAATAACTCAATTGGTGCAGTTTTGGGACAGAAAGATAAAGAAGGGAAAATGTATGCTATTTACTACCTTAGTAAAAATCTTACTCCCACTGAAAGAAATTACACCACCCTTTGAAAAATAATTTCTTGTTGTGATCTATTCAATTAATAAGTTCCAGACATTATATTACAGAGTACAAAATATTTGTACATATAGATCACTCAACAATTAGATACTTAATGAACAAAAGTGGTTAGAGGTAGGATAATTAGATGGTTATTACTTTTACAATAATTTGATATTACTATTGTGGATAATCCTAGGAAAATATAATGTGGTAGTTGATTTCTTGTCAAGATTAACCACTACAGGGGAGAAAGATCTAGTTAAGGACAACTTTCCAGATGAACAATTATTTTCTATTTAGGTGATACACCATGGTTTTGTTGATATGGAAAATTATCTTGCAATAGGGAAGTTTCCTCCTTTTACTAAGAAACAAATGAAAAGGTTAATCAAAACCAATGCACAATTTAAATGGTTAAATGGAATGTTATTTAAATGTGGTCCTGATTTTTTGTAGGTGTGTGAGAGAAGATGAAATCTTTGACATACTTAGGGCATGTCATGATGAACCAAGTGGAGGACACTTTTTAGTGAAAATAACAACCCACAAAATACTTGGCATTGGCTATTATTGGCCATCTCTATATAAAGATGTGAAGAAATACATCAAGCAGTGTGATCCCTAAAAGGATGGGACAACCAACTTTCACTAGTGAAATTCCTCTCTGCAACCTCAAGTGGTGATTAAACCATTTGAAAGGTGGGGCTGGATTTTGTTGGCCCTTTTAGTCCTCCTTCACAAGGAAAAGAGAACATTCTTGTATGTACTGATTATGTAAAAAGTGGGCAGAGGTGCAGGCTTTAACAAATGCTAATGAAGATGCAATTGCTGATTTCCTTTGGCACAAAATTATGATGAAGTTTGGTGCACCAAGAAGTATAGTTTCATACCAAGGCCCACAGTTCATGTCTAATATGATCCAGGCCTTCACAATGTACTATTAGATCAATCATAGAATTCATCTCCCTATCACCCACAATTAAATGGACAAGTAGAAGTGAAAAATAGGAATTGGAAAACATTCTCACCAAAATAGTTGAAGCAAGTAGAAGAGATTGGGTGAAAAGACTACCTAAGGCTATCTGGGCTTATAACACAACTTGGAAGACTACAATAGGGTTCTCACCATATGAGTTAGTCTATGGAAGAAGCCATTGTTACCCATTGAATTTGAACTACAAACATTGAGGACAACAACTAAATTGGGTATTGAATTGGATACAACACAAAAGGAAAGAATTCTACAACTCAATGAATTGGATGAGATGAGATTGGAAGAACTTCAATAGATAGAGATAATCCAAGACCAAAGGCAGTGGCATGATACACATATCAAGGAAAGACAATTCAAGATAGGAGATTGGGCATTATTGTTTGATTCCAAGTACCAGCAATTCAAAGGCAAGTTGAGAACCAGGTGGTTAGGACCTTATCAGATTGAGAAAATATATGAAAATGGCTCTATTCATCTACTTCCCATTGATGGTAGTAGAAGGACACTTTTGGTCAATGGACACAAGTTAAAAATCTATAGGAATCCTCCTACTAGGGATGAATTCTTGAAGAAAATTGAAGCAGACAAGGAATTTGATCATATGGAAGAACCTAGTTCTTCCAAAATGATCAAGTAATCAAATGCAAGGATCTAAAATAAAGGGAAGGGAATGAAAATAGAAAATGACATTCTCTTCCCATATATATATATATACCTATATTAAAAAAATAAAAAAAAAAAAGGGAAGGGAATGAAAACTAGTAAATGGTGTTCTCTTCCCCCAAAAAAATTCTCTCAAAAGGCCAATTGAAAACCAGAAATGGTGGTTGGTCTCATCAATAAGTGGCTAATTCAAATAAAATGAACTTCTTTGGAATTCCAACTGTCTTTTTTAACCATTTTCTTTTTCACTTTTTTTTAGGAATGATGAGTCATCAAATGCGGATGGATTACATCAGAAAGGATGGTAATTATGTCTTGATCTTATTAAAGGTTAAATTAAAAGTCTACATGTGTGATTAGACTTGATTTAAGTCGGCAGTATAATGAGTCATTTATTGCACATCATGATTAAAGGGGAATAATCATGAAGGTGATGTCGACTAAATAAATGGAAGTGGCGGCATATTAATAATGAATGGTCATTTAGGTGGAATAAAAGAAAATTGGGAATAGTTACAGAGAAGTTCAAGGAGGAAATTGAAGTCATATTTGGAGTTCCACAACTAAATCTAGTAGTTCTGTAGCCAAATCCAATAGTTCCCAACCAAATCCACTAGTTCCACAGCTATCTCACAGTAGAGAGAGGAGGGCTTGAAAGAAGAAAGAATTTACATCATCCTCTTTGTCATGGGTATAAAAAAGAAGTTAGAGCCAAAAGATGATACACAAATCCTTGTAGATGGAGAAGTAGTAGCCATTTTTGAACAGGCGGGTTAACTAAAGTTTATAAGCAATTCTCATGAAAAATAAAATGATGAATTGGTAAGAGAATTTGTTGTGAATTTAGAGAAGTCTAGAACTAAGGTTAAAAGCATTGTAATTCCCTTTACTATTAATATAATGAGAAATGTATCTGGGGTACCAATTGTACATGTTCCAAACTCTATAAAGGGAACCCTAAAAGAATTAGTAGAAACCTTAAGGAAAGAGGGTGAATCTGAACCCTAGTACATTTATAATACTAAGAAGATCATAAAGGGGGTCAGAAGAGCTAGCCTACCCAAACCCTATTTAATAGAGTAGCATTCTGGGTAGTAAAGTACCTAACATGTGATGGCCAATATGGGACTGTTGGAAGGGAGGTCCTTAAAATGTTGATATATCTTAGGTATGGGGCAAAAAAAACAAAGTATATAGTAAACCTTCCTAGTTTCCTCTTTGATTCCATCCAAACAATGGCTCAGAGATATTCTTGGGGTGTAGGGATGATTAGGCACCATGGATTAGTCCATCAGATCAGCATCATTTTCTCTCTAAGAAAAATGGAGAAGAAGCATGGGAAAAATTCCTCAATAATTTCAGACAAACTCTTGAATTTATCAGAAGGGAATACCAACCCCTTTCTCTCTAAAAGTAACTTAGAAATTAATCCCCCTGATGAGAAAAAGAAGGAAATAAGTGGGGTTAAAATACCAAAGAGGAGGAGGTCTGAAAGGATGATCAAAGCTGCAAAATCTACCATTTCTTTAAAAGAAAATCCCTCCCCTGTAATAATACTAGAAGAACTAATACCTATCTCTGATAGTGATAGTTCACCCAGAGTTGGACCGTGATGCAAAGGTCATTTAGATCTAGGTTTCTCTTAGATGCTCAAGAGCTTGAACTTGTTCTATTACTCCATCCACCCTAGTTTAGAGGATCATTAATTGATGTTCATGCAACATCATATATTGTATTTCTTTTTTGCCTTGAGATCCAATGAGACCTAGTACCTTCTAGTTCTTGAAGACAACAACTGGAGGAGAGTTAACTTGATGAGCAAAGGTGATCACCTTGTGATCACTGAAACAATATATAATAGATGTAAAGAACTTCTATATTAATCTACATGACTGTCCCAAGCTACAAAATCCATTCATAAAGCCTCTAGCATTCATACCTTCTTGAGTTCTCTTACCATACACCTTTGCCTCCAAATGGAGCTCTTCTTTAGTATAGTCACAAGCTCTTTTCTTCTTGATTGAACATGACCAAGGCAACAAACCAATGTTTCAAGTTCCCTTATGAATGCTCAAGCATCTCTCTACTAGTGTGCAATCTCAACACTCTGCCCTCAAGACTGAACTTAGTCTAAAAGCATCCAACTCAAACTCTTAATACATAATTAGTTGGTTCTCAGGGCATACCAACAGCTCAACAGACCTCCCTTCACAATGGTTGAGGTATTCATGACCTCCATATACTGTCCTAGATCTAGGTTTTTCCTTTATCACCTCGCTTGTATGTTTTTGAAGTGACTTATACAGTCCTAGAACCCCTACACAGTCAACATTTACTCCAAATTACCATTTGGTAGATTTATCTCTAGAATCATGGAACACATTAATAGTACTAGGATAGTCATCCTCCAACATCCATTCCCACAGTGCTTAACTCTACTTCTCCTTAAAGTTAGCCCTTTGAACGTCTTATTGTGGAACAACAGGTCCTAGACCTTTATGGATCGATTATAACTAGAGGGAAGGAATTTCCCTTGTACCTATATGCCCAATGTCATTCATATTCAACAAATATACTTGGATAGGTTCCCTCCCATACCTTATTAGTGGATTTTCATCATATTGTGTCCATCTCCTTCATGTTAAAAGTCCTCCTTTCTTGCCAAATACGAGTCCTAAGCACTGCAATCATCTTTTATATGCTAACAAGGTAATAGCTCCATGCATTTAGACTGAGATCATGCAAATACATCAATATACCCCTATTTTGTCCATCATATCAATCTATCATCATGATTAGTCATGTTATAATGCAAAATGCTCGAGTGTATGTTCTTTATTTGATTGTGAACTATACATCATTTGTTGTATCTCGAATACACATCACCTATAAGCTGAGCGACACAAGATCATTCTTCACCAAATTTGGATGATCTTTAGATCATATCAATGCAGAGATATTGTAAAAGTTTCAAGTAATTCTATCCATGGAATAAAAAGATATACGAAGCCCTAGTTCAGGCCCGAGAGGCAACAATTTGCTATAAAATCCAAACTATGCATTTTCAAAACATACAAAAATTACCAATGTGATCCACATCACCTGTAGAATCTTTCCATGCTAACAATCAAGAGATTTACATCGTTTGAAGGTCATGGAGGGTTTCTATCTCCTGTCAAATCTGCTTTGGGGTTCTTGTGCATGATCCATTGAAACAAGCTATTTCATGAGCCCAGTATAATTCTTCTTTCAAACATCCTACACATGTTTTTATTCACTGTTCCACCTTCTAAAAACCTTGAGAACCCCTGTTCTACTTCATCTCCATCGAATCACCTATGAAATAGGTATTCATTAGCTAAGAATAGACTCTAACAGCCCCTAAACTGACTCCACAATACCCTAACAAGACTTAATCAATATTCTAATCCTAGAATATTAATGGATATCAATCCAATACTTCTTCCAACTCGTGCATGGACTAACAAACATGATGACATGGCATTTGAAGTCCTTATTTAGCCCATATTACCCTTTAAATGCCAAGTCAAGTCACCCTATCAACTTCTTACAAGCATATATTCATTTTTACAACATATTTAACTCTAACACACCTATAGACAACATTTATCATGGTCTTGTATGACCTTATTATGCCTTGGTCCTTGATGCTCACCCAATCAGGACTGTGAAGCAAAAATTAGAAGAAGTTCAAGGAGAAAGTCCACTTCAGAAAATGTTGAAGCTCCTAAAAGGAAAATAATTCATAAGAAGTCTAGGGAAACTCCGGGAATATTGAAGTACATGAGGGTTTAGAGAAAGAAGTTGTTGATATTCTAGGAAGCATGGCAATGTCTCCTCCTCTACCAAGTCAAACTGAGGAGTTGGAGAAAGAAGATGAAATATTGGAAGAACAAGCTTTTCAGGAGATGGATGACTCAACAATATTGTCACATGAGGAAGAAGAATTGGCATCTTGGAAACTAAAAGGAAATCCCCTTTGGTGGAAGAACAATGCTCATTCCCTAAGGAACTCCTAGAGAAAGAAGAAAAACAATAATTTAGGTAGGCTTTGTTCTTGTCTAGGAAGAACTTATCATTAGGGAGAAAGATGAGGAATTAAACTTCCTCAAAAAAAAAATTGGAGCATAGAGAAATGCTTATTGAAAACTGAAAACTCATCTCACAGATAAGAATGAAGAATTGGCATTAGTAAAGCAACAAATGGTGGAAAAAGAAAAAGAATTGCAATTGGCTAGTGAACAGAGTACTATGACAAAAGTACATTCAGTGGATCAAATTGTACAAACAGAGTTGTCTTACTTGGCCACTCAAGAAATTATGGGATGATACCTGTAGAAATGTTTAATGAGTTCAAAATATCAAATTAAGAATTAAGAAGCCAGATGGAAGAAGAGAAGAAGGCAAGGAAAGAGTGGGAAGAAAAATTCTATAAAATGGAGGAAGAAAAATTTAAATGTTTGGAAAAAATACAAATGGTCTATATAATGAGTGAAAAATTACTCACATGTAGAATACCTTCTCCTGCATACAGTGTCTTTCTAGAAGAGAAATTTATCTGGAAAACTATCAAGGATTTCATGTGGCCTTCCACATGAAGTAAAGGATGAAGCAGAATTCATGACAACATATTCCTTAGCCAGTGCAAAGAAGAAAAATCTTCTTTGCAAATTTTATCTCTGTAAATTTATGTTAGAAAAGAACACAAGCTTCATGATTAATCTATATGTGGGGGAAAGCCAACTTAATGCATTTGTTTTTGTGCTTCAAAATCAGATAGCTTGGAAAGAAAGGGATACTGAACACTTAATAAAGGCTAGTTCCTCTGGCCTATGTATGAGAGCTCATTATGGAAAACCATCTGCATTTGTCATACATTTTAGATCCCATGCCTTTGATAGCCAATTTAAGGAACATTATATTGTCACTCCTGTAGAAAAGTATTGATGCCTTCACCTCTTATGAAGAGAAATATTTGAGGACATTTATGATGGATTCTGAAGAGATGGGAATTCCTCACTGTAGCATTAAGAAGAAGAGAAGTGATATCTCCCAAAAATTTAATATGGAGTCTGGAAAGGGCCATAACTTTGTGTACACTCATTCCTCAAATTTGTGAAAAATGTAGGGGTATGTGGATGGGTATGAGAACAAGGCCTCCTCTCCTTCTTACACCCATGTCTCCATGGAAGAATAGAGAACCTCAGGATCCCACTCACTTGAGGATTGCAGAAAAAGCTAGAGGAAGGATCGGGATACAACATACGAATGGAAGCCTTTGGGACATTCGGTTTCAACCACTTGTCCTTAGAATTCATTGGAATGCAAAATTCACAATCCCAATTTTGAATAATAGAGTTTGTAATAATACTTACAAACAAGTAGGTGTGGGGGAGCGATAAGGCCAAAATATGCCTCATCAATGTGCAATGAATTATATCATTTTACTCCCCTTTTAATCAAGTTTTTTGCATTTCATGGCTATTGTTTGATCAAGTATAATTTAGGATTTAATTATATCATTTTACTCCCCTTTTAATCAAGTTTGACTACATTTCATGGCTATTGTTTGATCAAGTATAATACTTACAAACAAGTAGGTGTGGGGGAGACGATAAGGCCAAAATATGCCTCATCAATGTGCAATGAATGATATCATTTACTCCCCTTTTAATCAAGTTTGACTGCATTTCATGGCTTTTGTTTGATCTAGTATAAGTTAGGATGTAATTGTCCATCTTTTGTTTGATTTAGTTCAAATGTCTAAAAACTCTATAATTCCTAACAAAATGTGTGGAAATTCAATTTTTTTGAATAAACAGGTCATATTTGGTCAGATAAGCGAAGTGTGAAGCAACCAACACCTTTTTGAGGAAATTGGCTAAAATGCGGCTTAGCTCCGGAACTCCATCACTTAGCTCGAACTCTATCACTTAGCTCTAGAACTCTATCACTTAGTTTTGGAACTCCAACACTTAGCTCCAGAACTTTTGATTAACTCCAAAGGTTTCCCTTTAGTTAGAAACTTCTGAAGTTCTCGAATAATGGGAATATTTTTATTCTATCAAAATTCGGTTATGGAGAAATTAATGGGCCCTCCAATCAGGAACAGACCAACAAATTGCCGGTTCTTCACACTCCATAAATACTTATGTAAGACCAACAATTATATGTCCAACTAGTTTTCTAAATTTCATATCTACTTTGGGCATCATTTGGTTTCACTAGAACCTGTAGGTGGATAGACAACTATTGAACACTCATGATTGTAAATGCATCTTCGGATGGAGAAATATATATAGAGAACTGAAGATAGATAAAAGGAGGATGATATAGATATACAGACATATACACAGTTAAGTTTTGTAAGACAGAACAATTCAATAATAAGATAGCCATTTAATTTTGAGAGCATCATACTTTGTTAACTCCTGATTCAAGGTGGAGCAAGGGCCCACTCCTCCAAGAAACATGATCCTTTATTTTATTGGTATTTATATCTTCAAGCAATTTGTATAAATCCGTTATTTAGCAGTTTTGTAAGTACTTTTGATTCTTAAATTAAAATCTATTATATAAGTTATTTATCGTCCCTACAGGTGTTTTAGTGTACATTTTTATTTCCTCAAAATCATTTTAAACAACATCTCCAAAGTGTGTTTATTTCCAGCAGTGTGTTTCATTCTGCAAAGTGTGTTTATTCCTAGTAGTATGTTTAAATTCTGCAAAGTGTGTTTATTTCTAGTAGTGTGTTCAATTCTGAAAGATTGTTCATTTCAACAATGTGTGGTTATTTCAACAAGTTTCTTATAGGTTAGCTTTAATAAGGATTTGGCCAGAAATCTTAAAGACACTTTAAACCCCCTAAAAAATAAAAATAATAAATATCTACAATCAATTACTAGTTCACTGAGATTTCTCTTGTTGCATATAGCTTCAGACACACCCCTGGTTTGAATATGACATCAACCATGAGTTGATTAAATGAAGGGAATAACGACACCCATCAAGCTGTGACTATCCAAATACTTCTAAATTACAATGTTAACTTGGGCTTCACGTGGTTGTTGCCTCTAAACCTCAAACAATGTGATTTATTATTATGCAAGCAAAGATAGGTCTCAGTATCCCTTTCACTGTCACCACGACAAAAGCGGTTGAATGTCTAAAATTGAGGGAAATTACTTTGGGAAACCACAAAAATGGTACTTGGGGTTTGAAATTTCTATATTGCTTAATTGTTCCCCCAATGAGAAGACCATGATAGATAAGACACCGTGAGAAAAAAATTCAACTTGGGGTCAAATAGAGGATTCCAAGCTTCTGGAGAAGTCGGAAGCCAAGTAAAGGGGGAAGAGTGTAAATTCTAGCGGGTGTTAAGCTTATCAATACGAGGAAATGGGAGAAAGAAAAGAATAGATGACCCTAGAATAATAATTCAATAATGGAATATCCACATTCCATCTCCAGTCTTTTCACTAGGAAAAAGGAGGTTGAAGCCCAAGCTTATGTAACATGACATTAGACAAAAGAGCTGGATTCTCGAATAGATGGGAGGTTTGAGTTTGTGAGCTGAAATTTCTGTTTCAAATCGGGATAAAAGTGCCAATCTCTATTGGAAACTAAATCTCTTATGGTATAAATTCCTTTTGAAACAACCTCACCGCCTTGACGTCTAGAAATTCTGCTAAAGGTAAATTATCGAGAGAAAATAGAAGACCGCCAAAAATTATGAAATTTAAAGGAGATACCTATTCTAAATCTGTCACCAACCCATCTCATAAAATGCTTCACAGATTCGAGGAGGATTTCCAAATTATTTTCACAAAAATGTACTAGGCATTTTGGTGGCACTCTTAAAATTGGTAAAGTATGAAAGTCAATATTCTTACAATAATTTTTACCATAAGGAGAACTAGACAAGATACAATGTCTTAGAAAAATGTTCGGACCTTGTTAACTTAAATGCATCAAATAAACCATTTATCACACGGGAAGATAATCTGTGTATAAACATCAATAACACCATAACCACCCTGTTCCTATGAAGCATGCAAATTTCCCAAGCAACTCTGTAAAAGCCATCTGCACGTAACTCAATGAAATAAAATGTCTTAAAAACTTATTGATTTTATCAAAGGAATCTCTACATGGGCACCAACACATAGCATAATAAACCTCGGTAGCTTCCAAAATATTAGTGAAAACTTGAAATTTCCCAACCAGCGATAAAGGTCGAGAGACCCATTTTTGCACTTTCTGTTTAACCCGATCAATAACAAACTGCCACATAGTGGAAGACTCACTGTCAAAGGCAAAGGGGATCCCCAAAAACCTAAATCTCTCCCCTCGTGGAATCCATTTCCATGGGTAAGCCACCAATGAATGCGGTATCTTATTGTCGAACCATAACATTAAATGCGACTCTCAATGATTCACAAAATTGAATCACATATCACAATTTTTTGGGGTCTTCGTGATTATGTTATTGAAGTAAATATATTATATTTAACTAATACAAATAACACATTCACATTAAGAGTGGGGGTTCACATGTATATTATTATTAACATTTTAAATCAATTAATGAAAATAAATGTTGATTAGTGATGGATAGTTTTAGTCTAAGTAATTATTATGTTAAGGCGTTATATATATCTATATATACACCCACATATGCGTGTACAAAATATTGTGAATTTCATCATTTTTAATGTAACCAAAAAATTATTATATTACTATTACATAGAAATCATGCCACTTTCTTGATTGTTGATTTAGATTGCACTTATGATTGTGGTCATTTCCATGCTTATGTTGAATTAGCCGCCATAATGATGGCCTACAATATTAACATAGGGCCTCGTTAATAATGTGTTACTTACATTTTTTACATTCAAAATACCATTTTCATGTTTCTTTATGAATTTTTGTGATACTAATTATATGTATTTTTATTATGCCTTTTTGACAACAAGAATAGAATTACAATGGTGAGAACAGAGGATTTGAAAAATTATATTGACCTAGATCTCCAATTATTGTGAGATAAATGTCTTATCACCCACTAAAATTTTGAGGGGATATAGATAAAATATTGTAACATGGACAATATGAATTTGTAGGAAACATTCCATGTAATAAACTAAATAAATTCTTGTGGACCAAAAAAAAACAATGATGTGCACCATGCACTTTTTTATAACTATTGGAACCACCTTTATATTATAAACAATATAATACAAAGAGATTCATAGTAAGGGGAGACTAGTATTGGTCACGGCCTCAAAAGAAACAAAGACCAAAGGGAAATACAACAAACATCACGTAGGAAACAAAAAAATGGCCATGAAGGCAATCAAAACACAAGCACAAGGGCGAACAAAAATCACTTTATCGAGAATAGATTTAGGCACACGAGTAGTAACACTTGGAGGAAGAGGTAGATCCTTCCTTGGCAGCAGAAAATCCATGTATACAAGGCTCATCGAGAAGGGGGTTTGATTAACTAGCCATCCACAGTCGACATCCTGGACACTCAACGACACCATGATTCCTCTACCTAGAGGAAATAACCCGCCAAAATAAGACTCATCCCCAGCCCGAGTTGCCAAGTTTGAAGAACTAGCAATGGATTTACCACACATAGGAGGGCTCAATCCATTCCTAGAAGAGGAGGGTCCAAGACGAGCCTGTGGTGGAGAGGACCAATCATTACATGTGTGATTCAAGAGTGGTTACATGAGCAATTGCAATGTCTACATGGCGGTGGAGGAGGCAGAGGATTTTGGTCATCATCATCAGGAGGAACCCGACTCATGGTACATGAACTTCCCCAATGATCAAGTAGCTGGTAGAGATGATCAAACTTCAACGCCACCTTCTGGGCTTGGGCCTGAATCTGCATACACATAGAAGACATAATTTCCACCTTATCATTAATAGATATCTCTATACAAGGCTTGAAGTGCTGAAACAATGCATTATTTCTATCCTTCCAAAGCTAAAAGAGAATTAAAAATGGAAAAAATGCCAAATGGAAGCAATGTAAGGTGGCCAATTAACATAGTCCCCAAAAAAAAATAGTTTTTGTGTCAAAATAGTTTTGGTGATAAGGCTAAAAAGAGAGTGAATCCAAAGCCAAGCACTTTGAGCATGGGGAAAGAACGAGAAGACATATTTGAAGGACTCTAGTGATCACAACAAAGGCACTTGGGGTTTATAATGTTGATATTTCTTAACCGTTCCCTTAATGAAAGACCTTGATAGATAAGAAACCAGAGAAAAAAATCAACTTGGGTTCAAATAAAGGATTCCAAGCCTGTTGAAGATGTTAAAGCCAAGTGGAGGGAAGAGTGCAAATTCAGTGGGTGTTAATCTTATCAATACCAAAGGAAATGGGAGAAAGAAAAGAATAGATGACCCCATAATCATAATTCAATAATGGAATATCCACATTCCATCTCCAATATTTCCACGAGAAATTCTTGTGAGAATACATCATCTTATTATGAAAACTTATTCAAGTGAAAAACATTCACTGAGAACCTAGGATGAGTTATCACATCAATGCATCCATAGAAGAGAAATAAAACAACATATAGAAATGGTTCATACATAAAGGAAATGCACAAGGATTATACTCATGAACACATATATGATTTAGAATAAAGTCTTATATTCATATTGATGAGTCCAATAACCACATTACATTCCTTGAGGTCATAACAGACCCATATAACAATGCAGAGAAAAGTCATGCATCAGAACTACACTATGTCCTTCACATTACAAAGATGAATACAAACCCATCCCTCTAAATATGTCATCACTCCTATATTTTCCTAATCCCAACCCATATAATCCTCCATGGTATTTCTGTAGAGCTTTACCCTCTTTTCCACTAGCACTATTCTCTCTACATTTCTTCTCTTAGTCCCCTCCTTTTATACTATCTACGCACCTCAATATATAGCCCTTTTCTACCTTCACCGCCATGCCTTCTGAGGTAACAGATCAGCTGCCAAGTGTCCAAGTGGTCCTCCAATGGAGCATGCCTCCTTTGATCTGAGCTCTCCACTTTGTGTAATGATGTTCTTCTAGAACCTTCCATCGCATGCATGGAATATTCCCTTTTGATCCTATCGCCAAGCTGGCACCTTATCCACTTTGCATGCTAGATGGGTCATGCTTTTCTCATGTGCTTGCCTGGGATGCCGAATATGGATAAGTCCCAAAATATGTCTTTCCTTGCGTGCACATGCCATGTGTGTTTTGCAAAACCCTGCTAGACCCTTCCCGCGTGCCTTCACCCCATGCGCCCTTCTTCAAATAGGTCCCCATGCATGCCCATGTGCCTTCTTGTACTTAGCCAATATTCTAGGGCCCAACATCACCCCACACTATGCTGTTCTCCATCCTCTAGAAACACTCTTCAATAAAATAAAGAATGGTGGGCTCTTAAAATGGTTGGAAAGAAAGAATAAAGGAATGAAGAATTGGGAGAAAGAATGAAAGAATGGGGAACTTGTTTATTGTTGGAGGAGGAGAGGGAAATCCTTCCCTATTTCTGCCTCTAACTTCTCCCAAGCATTCGACCTCATTCTGAGCTTGCTGACAGAGGTCACCCACTAGGGTGCTCACCTCCTCAAAACTCATCTCCTCCCCTTTGGTGCTCATGGTGTCAACAATACCTTCCAACTTGCTTTCCCAAGTCTTCAAGCGCATCCATCCTATGGGTGATCTAGGGGTATAATTCCTTTAGCTAGATTTTGATCGAGCCTCGCAGGTCTCGATTGCTTCTAACTTCTTCTCCACCTGGCTAGGATCTTATCTCTTTCCACTCTATTCCCCTTATTTTTCTCTTGGAACTCCTTGAGTTCCATTTCATGGGTGGAAACCAAGATGCTTTCCACTCTATCCCTATCAGTGCAATTTTCATAAAAGCTTTCAATGACTTGTGGTGGCCTTTACCTCTGCAAGAAGTTTAGTGTATCGAGCCACAATCTCAACAACCTTCATCTTTTTTCTTTTTCTTGGTGCATGCTACACCTCTTCTATAGACTCTAAAGTGAGTGGTCACCTCTCCATCATGAGAATGTGAGTCAAATCCTCTAGACATTGCAAGGCTGATTCATACTTCTTCTCGGGTGGCGCTAAGTCGGGGTGCTTTAGGAAAATGGCATCCGTAATCATCTCCACCTTCTTGGAGACTTCACGCACCTTTGATTTTTCTTCTTTCATCTCATGCCTCAACTGAGCACTTGATCAAACTCCTCTTGCTTTAGGTCCTTTCTCTTCTCCATGAGCTCCTTCTTTTTCTTCTCCAATTCCTCCTCCAGGAATCTCACTCTATCATTTCTCCCAAATAGTCTAGCCTCAACTTTGAATGAAACCTTGTTAAGCGCATTATAGACCTATTCATCTGATAGTTGTTGAGCATTCACCAATGGATTTATTCCTTTGGTTTCTAAGCACCTTCATTAGCACTCTCTAACTTACTTCAAACTCAGGTTCATCTACATGAGACTTCAAATGCCCAAGATAACATCTTCTAGTCTGGGGATATGCACCTTCTTCATCAAATGATGACATAGCTAGGAGTTTCTCTATTGGTATGGTGCTTTGGAAGAAGTGCATGCGTAACACCTTGCTAGGATCATCAATGTATCCCATTCCCTACCCTTGTGCCACCACTATGCCTTTCCCACTATTCACATAGCTTTTGGGAAGCTTACTGCCAATTTGGGATCCCCACCCATGCTGCCATACTCCTTCCCAATGCTTTCTTCTTCCATCTCCTTCATAATTTCATTTGTGCTCCTTTCCAAACTCTTGTTCCACCAACTCCTTCATGATGCCTACCACTTCTCTCTCCATGGATTTCTCCACTTGCTCCTTGGTGAGGCTTGGGGTTCTTTGGTTTTGGTGCTTACTTCTTTGCTCACCCCCTTGCCTTGATCCTCAACTTCTTCCTCATCATTATTCTCCTCATCTTCCTTGTTATACTTCTCTTCATCTCCTTCCTCCTCAAAATCATGTACATCATATACTGGATGGTCTTCACCTCCTTCAAGATCATCATCATCCTTGTCACTAATGTAGGCATCTAAACTTTATATCTCTTCTGAGTCTTCCTCATCTATCACCTTCTACTTCTTCCTTACTGGGGATTCCAAAAGTACAAGAGATTCTTCTTTCTCCTTATCCTTGATAGGTGACCTCTTCATTTGTGATTCTTCATGGGTGAGGTGCTCTTCATGCTCTTCCGCCTCTCTTCTTTCGGGGTCTTTTCCTTGATAGGGACTTCTTTTCCGTGTGTAAGTGCTAGGCTTAGCGCTTGCTTCCAGTGCGCACCCATAGATTGTGTGTCTACACACTTGGTGCCTTCTTCTCCTATCCCCTCTTCTCTTTCTCTCTTCTTTGGCATCCTTTTATAACCTATGGGGTCTTCTTGGAATGGAGACATCATTCTCTAGATAGGCACCTTTCTCAAACTTTTGGCCTTATGTGAAGGTATATCCTTGTTGCATCCCTTCCAATGATTGGCAACGTTATGGGATTCATCATTTGCACTTCATGGGAGACATACTTCTCCATCACGTATGTGATTTTTAGGGTACATGAGATTTCAACACAACTCATGGTGGTCTTGTCCACCTCACTAAGGTCAAACCTTAGTCTTTTGGCTTCTTTGAACTGGTTGACTCCAACTTGGAAGTATTGTGTGGTGAAGGAGAAGGGTAGCTTGCACCATGGACCCTTAGTCCCATTTGTTAAAGTAAATCTGCCAATGCAGAAATGTTGGTATACTACAAACTCTTCTTCTCCATTCATGAGTGTGGGAAACTACTCTAGGATCCTCCATTCTACCCTAAATGCATCACACATTCATTTATACCACTTCTCCAGTGTGCCTTGTGAGTGGCCATCATGGTTTCACAAGTGTACTTTTCAAACCCTTTTTGCAGGTGAGGAGGATCCTCATCTAGATACTCCCAAACAAAATTTTTCTGGCCCATTTAGCACTCCAATTTCTGAAAAGACAATGGTGAGGAGGACATTACCAAATAATATCTTCTCTCCTCCTGCGCATTGCTTATGATCTCATCCACAATGAAAGTAGACAAGTTATAGATGGTTCCCTCGATATCTTCCGGCATACATTTAGCCATGCCTTGTTCACTTACATCCATCATTCTTGATCATTAAGCTTGGTCACCAAGCATGTGGCCATCCTCATAATAGGTCTAGAATTTCTGTGATGTCAAAGTATTGTGAACCCTTCTTATAGTCATATGTTGCTACTATGTCTCTTGATAGCCTCCTTGTTGCTTAGATCATCATCTATACTTTCTCCTTCAAAAATAAGGCTGTGAACTTGGATATCAACTGTGGTGTTATGCGACATCTTACACCCTACAAAATAGAAGTGATCCTCATGCACGTGTGACATCAACCATTGATAAAGGCACTCAAGCTTTTCTAAAGTAAGGAAACTCATATAGTTGCAATAACCCTACCTTCTCCAATTTGACTTTCACCTCATCGTTGTATATAGGCATCCCATCTGGTGTCCTTTTGTTAGTTGGATGGACCAACTCTAATGCCATTTCCTTCTCATTTGTGCTTGTGATGGTTATAATCACTCATGATCATTTGTCTTAAATGCGACACCCACTCCTTTCCTAACAATACTCCATCTAGGTATTGCATTTTTGCATACCATTCTTCATTGGAGCTCGTGATGACAACAGTTTTTTTTCCTTTTCCCTTTCCCTTTTTTTCTTTGGTGAAATGGTTGCCTTCTTAGGTGCCATGATTTTTGTGGGATAAACTAAGAACTCTTACTCTACTCTACTACTCTTCTTAACTCCAAACTCAACTCCAAAGCTCAACTCCTAGAATAAATCCTTCTATCTTCATGCCCTAGCTGCCAAACCCTAACTAGGAAAACCTTCCACAAGATGACACACTACAAATAACCTTTTCTCATGCCCGTGTACTCCTTCCTCTGGTTTGCAGATCCACTCTAGTCACACACTTAGATTTCTAGGATTCTTCTTCCTTCACACAAATCTCTTTAGATGCCCTAGTTCACAAGAGCACTTCAACTTCATAATAGAAAAGGTAGAATAATGACTTTCCCAACCTTATATTTATAGTTTTTGCTTCCCTCCAACAATAAATGCTATACCACCTACCAATGTACTTTAACATTAAATGTGGATTTTTCCACTAAGATGACTTTAAGCACCCTTACCCATGTGCCCAATCCTGCGTGAAAAACCTTTACAACCTTCTGGCATGCAAAAATCCAATCTGACCGAAGACTCTTATGCGCACATCTACAAGTGCCGAAGGAACTTCTTCTTTCCTTTTCCTTATTTTTTCCCTCACTACCTCATGTTGTTTCTACGCTTTTCATCCTTTATACATGGTCTTTGTTACAACCTTCTTGACACCATAATTCATTATCCACCATTTCCTCATGCGCTTTCTCAAACCTTCATGCTTCCTTCTACTGGGCCACTCAACTTGTATTATAGGCCTATACTTTTCTTTGCATTACTCCACCCCACACTAAAACAAATGCGTGGTCCTCTATGCATATACACAACCTTGGAAAAATAATGTGGTTATTGGTGCACAAGGCACAAATGAAACAAAAAGAAAGGAACAAGCAATGAGAAAGGGAAACACAAGAAAAAAAATCATAAAGGGAAATTCTAAGCTAACTAGCAATACTACCTTATTTACAAACACCAAGAAGACTTATTTATAGTAGGGCTTCAACCTACTCCCATTGAAATGACTTGGTAATCTCATCCCATCTAGTGCTTATAACTGGAAAGTGCCTAAATCAAGAATGTATGAGATGATGTAGGGTCCCAACCAATGGAATTTCAACTTCCAGGATGGTGCATATACTTGGAATCATACAACAACACCATTTCCCAACCTCAAACTTCTTGTTCTTGATATGATGATCATGCCATGCCTTTTGTCTTACTTTTTTTGTCTTCTGACTCCATCTAGCAAGTGATCACCTTTCATCTAACTGCATCAACTTATCAATCCTCTCTTCCAGTGCTTTTTCATCATCCAACCCTCTCGTATGCACTTATACGCAACGATGGTAACATGAATTCAACCGGAAAAACAACCTCCACACCAAACACCAATTGAAATAGTGTGGCCTTATTCAACCTCTTGTAGGTTGTCTTATATGCCCATAGAATGACTGATACTTTGTCATCCCAATCTTGTCTTCCAACGTCACAAATCTTAGTCAACGTGTGACTTAGTATTTGTTAAATGCCTCAACAATTCCATTTCGCTTGAGGGTGATAAGGGGTAGTCTTATGATGGGCCACCATAAATTCTACTAACATAATCCTAACTATTTCATTGAGAAAATGTGTACCTCTATAACTTGTTAAGCTTAAAAGGATAACCATATCTGTTGATTATGTTCTCCCATAAAAATATAGCACATGTCATTATGGTGCAATCCTTCATAGTCAATGTGCACCGCTTCCCAACATGTCAAGTAGTTAGTACAAGTAATGATATACTGCATGAACCAAGAATTCACACAATGGTGAAATTGACCCTACAAAGTCGATTGCCCATTTTTCAAATGGTTCAGCTTTGGCTATTGATCGTAAGGGAATTTCATCCCTATTCCAGGTTTTCAAGGCACTGAAAATGGTCACAGGCCTTGCAAAACTCAATACAATCTTGGTAGATGGTTTCCCACCAAATCCTTGCTAATAAAATATTCCGCACGATAACATTTCATGCATATTGTTCTCTGCAATCCCAACATGTGTTTCCTCTATAATTTCCATGTTCTCATGTTCTAATACGCATCAGCCGTAAAACCTCATCATGACCTAACTTATATAGGTATCCACTAATAAATGTGTAGGGTGCGACAAGTATTATAACTAAGCTTTTCTTTCCAGATCCTTCATCCCTTCCAAAGTGCCACACCTATTCTCAAGAACACTATAATCTTGCAAGTCCGAGGGTGCACGCCGTAACCTAAATAGTTTCACATTTGGTATGGTATCCTTAATGCTTTACATGTCCTCCCCTAAGTTGATCCTTGATAAATGGTCAGGTCCTAAATTTCTTTTCTCCGGTTTTACAACCACTGTGAATTTAAACTCTTGGAATAATAGGACCCTACAACATATGCGCCCTTGTAGAATGGTATTGTTGACTAAATATTTCAATGTCATATGGTCCTTGTTGAATATAAATGGTGTTTCCAACATATACTACCCGAAAAACATATGGTATTTCAATGTCTATTTTAATTTTTTCTGGTGTCAACTTTCTACTGAAAAACATAAGGTATAATCAACAACTCCCTCACCAGAGTTATGCTACTACTGCTCCCATTGTTGTCCCTAAGGCATAAACATGCACATGGAAAGGCTTATCCTAAGAAAGAAAATGTAGTATGGGCGCCATGACAAGCCTATCATTCAAAGTGTCAAATGCCCTATATTGCGCCTCTCCCTAATGAAAGGCACTCTTGTGTCTTAGCAATTCCTCCAAGGGTGCGCGATCTTGGCATACCCTTGATTAATTTCCGTAGTATCCCATATGCCCAAGGAATCTATGATCGCCCTTTAACTAGTAGGCTCCCTAATCATACAATAAGTGCAACTTTAGTGGAATCCACTAGTAAGCCTTCTTTACATATAATATGTCTGTTATCCATATTTTTCCCCTGGGTAAAATTGGTCAGCCACGACCTCGCAATGCACGAAACCAGAGAAATCACTTTCAAATCCTACAATCAGGTAACAGAGGGGCATATTCAAAAGGTTGGTCATTATTTCTCCTCTGCCCCCCTCCCTTTCTCTTTCTTCCTTAGGGTAGAATATGAAGTCTAAGCCTCCTCCCATGGCTCTGTAATGGCATTTTATTTCCTATTTCCCATTGATGATGTACTATGTAACATTTTGGAGCAATAAAATCGGTTTCGTGATGCATTTGTCCATCCTTGGCTTATTTTGTGTTCAATGAAAAGTTGTAAAAGCCATGGATTTGGGGTAAGAATCTCTAAAGAAACCCCAAAGGCTTTTAACAATATGATCAATTGACCATGTGATAAGAAATGAGCAAGGTTTCCTTCTTTGCATACATTAATTTGAAATAAACATGCAAACTAAGCAAATGAAGTTAATCTCTATTCTTTGAAAGCTTGAAATAATGAACCTAAGAGGATCTAAGCATTCAATTTATGTGTTAAGAGAAAGAGGTTTCCCATTAATGGCTTGAGGACAATGAATCTTCCATTTTACTCTATGTTAATGCTATGAAATACAAGATTAAACGCTTTTAGCTCAAATGAAAGAAAATGAAATACAAACTAAAGCCTAACCAAATTCCTATAATTTGTGCTAGGAAGAAAAGATAATTCTTAGGAAATGAGGGAGGGGTATAGCCATATTTATAGTTTTTGGTTTGGAAGAAAAGGGAGATTTGGGTGCATGGGACAAATGCTAAAGTCCAAAAAGCACTTTAGCAAGTCAAAGTGTCATTTGACTATGTTAGAGGGTAATTAACCTAGGTTAGACTAATTAATCTCATTTAGAGAGTAATTAGGGTTCTAGAAGGGTTCTGAGGATTACTCAATCCAACGAAGTGGATTGATCTTCCAGGAGCTAATAAAAGTGAGCTAGAAGTGAAAAAGAAGCTAATGTAGTTAGAATGAGGCTATAATCTTTGTTTAAATGGTTTATAAGCGGAAAAATGACCAAAAGGGTGTCGTATTTAAGGGAGTTAGATAGGCCTAATCGGTGGTGTGTTGTCAATTTACAAAAGGAAGAAGCGTTAGTGAACTAATAGAAATAATCTTGTATTGATCAAACTACATGTGTCTACATTTGCCCCTCTTTGAGGTGATGTAAGCGACGTCACTTCAAAGAAAGTAGACAAACATAAGCAAGTAGAAATTTTTAAAGGGGTGGAAGAAAAATTAATAGGGTGAAGGATGACAAATGCCCCCTCTGGGGTTCATTTTAAGAGACCTCTCGGAAATCGGAGGTGGAGAATACCTGGCGAATATCCGGAACCGGTTTCGTGGGAAGGTGAATTTTTTGGGGGTTGTATGAAAAATTTCGCCGATTGTCAAGTCTTGTCATGCGGAAGGCTGCGAGGCAGCACGATGGGAGATTTTTGCTCAAGCATCCTCGGTGACGCAAGCGTCATTAGACCCCGCTGACGCGTCAACATTTGTTGCCGTTGCGCGTCACTGAGGTCTAATGACGCGCATCACCGCATTTTTTTGACGCGCGCACAAGCCAAAAATCTCTCGCGCGTCGCAGCCTGACCTCCGACCTCTGCTTTCTCATCAAAAAATCTCCGTGTCGCGCATCAACAAACTCTTTGTCGTGCGTCTGCTATGCGTCAATATCTATTGTACTCCGTGCGCACGCCAACTATCCGTCGAGTCACGCGTGGCAGACCTCGGTGGCGCGCGTCAACATACCTCGGTGACGCGCGTCAGCACTCTCGATGACACGCGTCATTACGGTTGTTGACGCGCCATCGAGGTGTTGACGTAAGCGTCAATGCATTTTTGACGCGCGACAACAAATATCCTGTCGCACGTCTGCAGCCTCTACCCTCTTCTTGCTCATCGAAAAAATCTCCATGTCGCTCGTCAACAAACTCTTTGTCATGCGTCTACTATGCGTCAATATCTGGAGTATCTCCTTATCTGCAAACCCTCCTTGTCATGGCGTCAATAACTTGCCCCCTTGTCGCGCGTCTATAATACGGGATATATCATATTGTTGAAAAATGTGAAGTAGAAGTGTTCTACCTGGCGAATAATCTAGGTTTATATAGGGGATATTTTTGAAGGGTAGTAAGCCGACCTAAAAAACATTAAAGTGTAATTTTTAGGCGAACAGGTCACTGACCCCGTGCAAAAAATTCACCTTTTCAAAATTTTCAAAAATGGAATATTCGCCATATTACGAATATTCGCCACTAAAATTATCCCTGCCCCTATAGTGTCGATGGGGTGATGAAGAAAATCGATCGACGATAAAAAAGAAACAAATAGAGAGAAAAGTGTTCAGAGAAGATGAGAAACTAGAAGAAAAGGGATATTGAGCTATCCGTAAATCAATTGCTAACAATATTTTAATCATCATAATGCTTAGAATCCTCCTCATGGGTCCTTATTAAAATGTGAGCATGCGACGGAAGCGTAAAATGACATTAAAAGCCAAGATACAAACAACCATCCTTTGCCAAAACAACCAACTCCATGCAACATACACGAATGTAATGCAATACGAGAAATAAACCGAATCACCTGACAGGGAAATAAGTACAATCACACACACTTAAACCAACAACGTTCAAGATAGTTGCACAAATATTTTGTTATCGAGATGAAGTCCCAAATGTTTTGATAAACGACTAGGGTGAAGAATGATGCCCCAAGCAAGGTGTATTATGCAAGGGGGAAGATGGAGGACACTTCCGTCCTATGAAAAAGTAATGTGCATGATGAAAATAGTACCAGGCAATTGATAGTGCCCCAGAGTATAGATGAAGTAAGCAACATAGCTTGTTTAGGTGATTGAAGATTTTGGTGATGCGCAAGTTGTTGTTTCAAACAATGTTGAGAATGTCAGCAAGATCTGGGATGAGTGCCATGCAATAGACATAGATTTCAGCCGTAGATGATCGGTTTAATCAATTTTAAGCCATTTTGCTATTTTCCAATATTTTTGTGGTTTTTAAATATTTTTTTAATTGATTTTTTTTTCTAGGTTTTTGATCGGTCAAAAGAATTTTAAAAGATCAAAGATCTTCCAAAAATACACGCGTAAGCGGTAGTGGGAAGGAAAAGTTGTCAAAAATCTCAGAATATGCGCCCACAAGAAGAAAGACGGGTCGAGAATAATTTATTTAAAATAAATTAGTAAATAATTATCATGACGGGGAAAATAGATGAAAAATAGAGGAAAAAGGTGGGAAAAGGCACTGAAAGGTTCGTAAATTATCTCAGCATGACGATGAAGAAGGGACCATTGGACGGCACAAAGTGCCCCAGCATGTGAAAATTAGTAAAAATAATTATTTTAATACAAAAATAATTATCACGGCGGATAGAAGAAGGTTAGAATGATCACGGTGGAGAAAACATGCCCCAGGGCATCACGATGGGTTAATATACTCACCCGGGGTCGGTAAAACAATCACGACCAATTCATTTTGACCAGAGCCTCTATAAATTTTTACCATGAGCAAAACAAGAGCCCTGGAGTGAGATGGCGAGGATATCAAGGAGGACGAGGCACACAGATCGCATCCGGGAGTACATGCGGGACCCGATGGATGGACCATTCATGAGTGCCCTAACCCCCCATTAATTACACATTAATTATGCTTTTAGGGTTTCTTAGGGTAGGTAGGAGGAATTTTGACACATGCGTGTAGGCGTATGCGTCGATTGGACAGTACGTGCATGTACATGCGTCAAAATTGACACGGATGCACACACGCATTTATTCACGGAGACTCGGGACGTGTACGTGTACCTATTTGTGAAGTGTGTACGTGCACGTGTATCCGTTGGGAAAGATGGGTACCCACATGCGTACCCGTAGAAAAGACAAAAGGGGGTACGCAAGCATCGATTGGGGTTTGGATGGACACTTGCACGCGTGTGAGTTGAAACGGGCATGTAGGCATCATGGAGGGAATGTATGTCTCTGCATAGGCCTGCATTAAACAAGGAGGAGAGAGTTAGTGCATGTATGCGTCCCGGGGGCACGTACTGCTGCGTCGGTTAGGGTGTGCAGGTGCCAAAGGAGGCACGTATGCACTAGAAGCATGTGAGAAAAAGACAACTGGCTAGAAAATAGCCAAGTTATAGAAGAAAAAGGTGAGATTACCTTAGAAGAAAAGAATAGTTAGTAAATTAGATGTGTTAAAAGCTTTATTTTTCCTTAGAAAAATATTATAGAAATGTTAGACGTCTAACACTTGCGTTGATTTTGCAGCGTATGTTACCTATTCTTCAAACTCACGAGCGCTACGTCTGCTTGGTTGTGATAGAGGCATAGTTCGATGATGAGGATAGAGCGACCCTGGCGAGCCTTTTGCACGTGACGGGACTATCTTATGTGCGAGATGCCCCAGATTACTTTAGATCACGGCCTCTTGATGGCCATAGCAGAGCGGTGGCACAACAAGAGCCAATGCTTTCACCTCCCGACTGGGGAGATGACCATTACATTAGAGGATGTATGACGCATCATGCGGGTCCCGATCCAGGGACAACTTATCGAGATGACGAGCTGCATTGGAGTGACATTCAGCGTCACATCACACATTTGTTCGGTGTTCCCACCATACCATGGCACAGGATGTCTATTAGACTATCCCGATGCATAGATGATCCAGAGTTAGACCGCATAGTGGTCTACATGATGGCTCTTGTTAGTGGAGTTCTACTCCTTGACAAGACTGGTGCTTCATTTCTGCTAGGACTCCTAGGAGTGATTCTGGGCTTGGTGGAGGGATAGACCTACTGTTAGGGTTAGTGCATATTAGCACATTTGTATTGGGATCTCCATCTGATCACCTACTACCATCAGAAGACAATAGGACCTACTCGCTTATTACAGATTTGGGCATGGGACCACATTACTATTGGTCGCCCCCTAGGTGTGCTGAGAGGTCGGGCTCCCGACGAGCCTTGTACTATGGGTTGGGTCCCAGAGGGACGATGTGTGACCCTTCATGGGGGTTACATACCATTACAGGCGTGAGCTAGATGAGCTGCTCCAGGCTTCCATTACGGAGGCCTTACAATCAATGGCCGAGGAGGATGGTCTAGAGCTCAACACCGCCACAATTGAGCATTTTATTTTGGGCAGCCGTAGCTATATGCGGGAGTTATACAGAGTGGATCGATGTTAGTGGTAGTTCGGCCTTACCCAGGATGTTCCTGGGCCAGATAGATGGTACACTCACAGAGCCAGAGAGCACTTTGATATGGGTCCACAGATTGCCATAGCAGAGCATTGACTAGCTTTGGCTGGTGGCACCTACTATTTGGGTGCCACTTAGGTAGATAAGAGATCCGGGTACTACGCTGGAGTATTTTCCGTGGTACCACGGTGTGCTCCCTGCCGTTTGAGCATTCCCAGAGCAGCATATGATGTCGGCTTAAGGCCTCCTCTAGTGGGGCCTCCTAGCGGTGGTGAGGGTGGAGATGATAGTGATGATGATGATGATGAGGGTGTGCCCACTGCGCCCGGCATGTCGAGGTAGGGACAGGTACCCTTCCCAGCAGCCACGAGGGCAGGGGCCCCACGCCTGAGCCAAGACAGATATACTGGAGGCTGTGGACATAGAGTTACCCTCAGTGGGAATTCCAGCGGGGATTTATACCCCTCTTCAGTAGGTACTACCAGCACAGGGGCCACCTTTTGATACCCCAGAGAGTAGCAGTAGCGCTGGTGGGCAATGAGCTACTCTTCAACATCGATTACTGGGGAAGCCATCACTTTGTTCGATTCTGGTGGGTGGCGAGAGAGATCTGAGAAGGACCAGTACGAGGCCCTCACATTAGAGCAAGACTAGGCTCGGGCACAGATATAGATTTTGACAACAGAGAGAGATCAGGCCCGAGCACAGGCCACTCAGGGTAGCGATAGTGTTGCATGGCAGAGTCAAGTGTGAGAGATGGCCACACAGGGGGCTCAGATATTGATCCTCCTACACCAGTCCCAGACTCAAGTATGGATGGTTGTGGCCCAGAGGGACCATGTATATAGGCAGTCACGGGGTCTTCTAACATAGAGGATGAAGCCCAGCAGTGCAGGCTATTGTGCAGAGTGAGATCGAGAGGCTGCCTCTTGAGACATGATGAACCTAATTTAGGTAGAGTGACAGGTGAGCGAGATGTTTCCCTTCAAGCATCCCTCACTTCAGGAGATGCTGACTTGATCTGTGATGCCATGAGGCTTGGTGGTGAGGTGTTATTCTATAGGACTGCCTACTTCAAGGTAGTTCCCCTAGAGTAGTGAGTGGTACTCCCTCGACAGTCAAGGATGAGCACGATAGGGTCTAGGTCATAGAGATCAGGCCACTCATCGAGATCAGTTAGGCAGCCCATGCCGAGTAGTTGGGCGGTGGTCCATCTAGTGTAGGTCCTCCCCAACCACCATTGTTCCGTCAACCAGGTGATAGACCTGGGAGCCCCGGCGAGGTGAGAGCGTGGTTGAGCTCCACTTTCTTCTTGTACAAATATTATTTATACATGCCTCTGATGAAGGATGATTTTCTTTGTATAGCTTTGTATATTATTCATTTTGATGATGCCTTGTGATGAAGGCCCGATTCTTCTTGATGCATGCCCCTTTTTGATGGCATATTGTATCAATGATGTATTATTTTGATCACTGACTGGACAATTATACATGTATATATGGACATTTTTGATGTATCGTTTATATGATGGATTCATGATGTATGTTTGTTCTTTCTTTCATGTATGTGGCATATTTTAGATTCAGAAATGTGTATACTTCCTACTTTCATATTTGATGATGTATCTGCAGATGGCACCACATGGTTTTAGATTCATGATTTAGTTATGAGTTTTTATGCTAGCACTTGGGATGATACTAGATGATATTGGTGCGGGGGGATAGATTAGTGATTATGCGCAACCCCTCTTGCCCCCATTGATGATACGATATTTGATGATTAGCTTAGCATACATGCATGATGTAATACTTAGCATTTTTGTATATATATGATGTAGTGAATGATGTTATAAATGTGATGAGATGATAGATGATAGATGTGATAACAAACAACTGTGCAAGAACACACAAGCAAAAGTTAACAAAACTAAACAAATATACACATACTACTACTTAAACAAACACATGCACAAACCTCTAACAAGAGATAAAATGAGATCTAATCTAAGTAAGCAAAAATGAACCCTAAAAGGAAGCACACTAACAAACAAAGAAACCTACAACAACTGTTTACAAGCATGATAGCCTTCAAATGTATGTAATGCAATGCTCAATTTAAATCAAACAAGATTCAACTTTTGATAAGCAAATGATCCATTTTAAAGAACTAACAATTAACAGACTAAGTACACCAAAACTATACAAACCAACAACTAAAAGTAATTAAAGCACTACTTTGTTTTTGCGGGACAACATTGACATATTTTCTAATGTTTTTGGGTTTATCTAAGGAGATAAGTTTTCGCGGCTACGTTTGTCACTATTTTGTCTAGATTTCCCAAAGATAGCATTATGAGACAAATGTAGCTTTATCCCTGGAAAAGGGATTTTCCAAATGTTTATATTTTTGTTTATTGTTTTCCGAATGTTTTTGTATTTTCCAAGGTCATGTTTTGAAAGCAATGTACAAGAACAATGAAGTGTGGGTGCCCCCAGCGTGATGTGGGAATATACAAAGGGCAGAATGCCACGCACATATGTGTAGGAAGATGGCAATGGGATTTTCATGCTCAGCATTAGATAGGCATATACAAAGGTAATGTCCTTCATGCAGATATAAGAGCAAACAAACCAGATCATGGCAAGGCAAAGGTGATCCTAGTAGGGTTCCTAGACCTAGCAGAGAAAGTCGTATCTAAAAAAGTGGTAATGATTACCCGCCCTTCCGTAAGAGTAACTTGTGTCCGAGCGAATACTCCTTGAGCACCAAAAACTAGTTTTCACTCAAAGACCTGCCCCTTGTGCCACAATTGCGTGGTTTTCACATGAGGACGACCTGCTTTTTCTTTACTATTTTCTCATTTTTCCATTTTTGCTTTTTTTTCTTTGTTTTCCAATTTTTAGTTCTTATTTGATATTCCCGTCATGCCTAAGCGTAGAACCACTTTAAGTGCATGGCGTTCATGGGTTCCAAAAGCTCTTCACCATCTGAATATGCAAGTTTGTAGGCCCCTGATCCATATTTTGTAATTACAACATAAGGACCTAACTAGTTAGCCTCGAACTTTCCTTTCTTTTCTTTGTCTTTAACGGTGTTCTTCTGATTTTCTTTGAGAACTAGATCCCCTACATCAAATTCCCGATGAATGATGTATTTATTATATCCTCTAGACACTCTATTCTGATAAACTTTTAGGTGATTGAACGCTCTAATACACCTTTCATCTAATAGTTCTAACTTTGCTAGGCGAGCAACTCTGTAGTCTTCATCTTTATCAAGATAGTCCCTGAGAGATATTCTCAGGGAGGGAAGCTCCACTTCCAAAGGTATGATGGCTTCAGTGCCATAGACAAGTGAATAAGGGGTTGCACTAGTAGGAGTGCGGATGGAAGTACGATAGGCCCAAAGGGTGGGATGTATCTGTAGATGCCAATTACGGTTGGTTTTACTGACCATTTTCTCCATAATCTACACAAGGGTTTTATTGGTGGCTTCTTCTGTCCATTACCTTGAGGGTAATAAGGGGTAGACCACTTAAGTTGGATATGGAAGCATTGACACAATGTTTTAATTGTTTTATTTTTGAAAGATTTACCATTATTACTGATAATGGCCGAGGAGATCCCATAATGGCATATGATATGGTTCATGATGAATTTTGAAATCTACGCACTGGTGACATAGGTAAGAGGGAAATCCTCTACCCATTTGGTAAAGTATTCGGTGGTGGTGATGATATGAGTATGACCGTCTGATGAAGAAGGATGGAGCTTCCCTATGAGATCCAGGCCCCATTTAGAGAATGGCCAAGGCGATTGCAATAGGATATAAGGCTTACGCCGGTGCATGTATTAAATTCCCATACTTACGGCATAGTTCACACTTCTTTAGGAAGTTCAACAATCAGATTAGATGGTAGGAAAATAATAGCCTACTCTCAATATCTTCTTAGCTAAGACCATGCCACTAGTATGTGCTCCACAAATACCACTATGTACTTTCTTAATGTGTGAATAGAATTAACAACATCCAAACAATGAAGCAGATTCCCATCATAGCCACGACGATAAAGGGTGCCTCCCAGGAGGGTATAACGAGCTATGCAGAAAATAAGGGATTTCTTTTCGGAATGGGTGATGTCAGGGGGAAAGGTGCCATCTTGTAGGTATTGGATGATAGGGTCGTACTAAGGGGATAAAGGACCAACAACTTCACATGACAAACATGACTCTACGGCATATCATAGGTAGGTACTGTAGATGTTCCACAAAGAATTCTTCAGTGCTATGCATGCAAGAGAGACCTAATAATAGCCATAACATCCACAAATATATTATGCGACCTTGGTTTTTGTTCAAATATGACTTGTGTGAAATATTCCTTCAAAGTTTCAACCATTTTCTTATATGGAATAAGTTTCTCATCTTTAACCTTATACTCATCATTAACCTATTTTATGATAAGTTGAGAGTCCCTAATGACTTGTAGTTGTCTGATATCCCATGTAATAGCTAGCTTTGAGGGTCAAGCGATGAGTGCTTCATACTTTTGATGGTATTTTTACATGAGAACCCTAAGCGGAATTCTCATGGTATGACATCGCCATTTGGAGTGATGAGGACCACTCCTCCAAATCCATGGAAGGTAAAAGATCCATCAAAATGAACCTGCCATTCTACGGACTCTTCAATATACATGATGGATGCATCTAGTAAATCTAAGCACAAAGGTTCCATTCCTGGGAGAGGAGCTTCTGCCAACTGATCGGCTAGTACCTGTCCTTTTAAAGACTTCTGATTTACAAACTCAATGTCAAACTCACTCAAGAGAATGATCCAATTAGCCATTCGGTCTATGAGGGAAAGGTACTTGAGAGGGTCGACTTTGGATATGAGCTTGGTCTTATTATTCAAGAGATAATGGTGAAGCTTTTGAAATGTGAATACAACCGCCAAGTAGGCCTTTTCTATTTGGGGATAATTTAGCTTGTATGCGATCAAGGTGCAAGCTAAGATAGTAAACTGCTCTCTCTTTATGGGCTAAGTCATATTGGGCAAGTAATGCACCAATGGAAAACTGGGTAGCGGAAATGTATAAGAGGAGAGGTTCACCGGGGGTAGGTGGCATTAGTACAGGTGGGTTGGACAAGTACTATTTGAGTAGCGCAAAGGCTTTTTGACAATCAGGTCCCCAATTGAATGTGACATCTTTCTTGAGAAAATGAGTAAAGGGGTGGCACTTATCCACAAGTTGTGAGATAAAGCGATGGATTGCCTGAATCTTTCCTTGTAGACTCCTTAGCTGCTTGAGAGTGGTAGGTGGTGGCATTTCTGTGATAGCCGTAACCTTTGTAGGATCCACTTCAATCCCTCTTTGTGAGATAATGAACCCTAGGAGTTTTCCTGATAAGACACCGAAGACACATTTCTTAGGGTTCAAGCGAACCTTATAGTCTCTTAGACGCTGAAAGATACGCCTCAACACTTTAGGGTGTTCTTTTCTACTCTTATATTTTTCTAGGATATCATCAACATAATCCTCCATGATGTCACTTATCATATCATGGAAGATAACTGTCATGGCCCACTGATAAGTAGCCCCAACATTTTAAGCCGAAGGGCATGAATTTGTGGCGAGAATGTTCCCGAGGGGTGATGAATGTTGTCTTATGCTGATCTTCTCTGTAATTGGGTATCTGGTTATAACACTGAAAAACCATCCATCAAGGACAACATTTCATACCTAGTTATTGAATCGACTATCATGTCGATGTTAAGTAGGAAAAATCATATTTTGAACATGCTTTGTTGATGTCACGAAAATCCATGCAGATCCTTATTCCAACAGAGTTTTTTCTATACTGGGACTATGTTAGAGATCCATTCTGAATAGTCAATAGGTTTTATGAAATCAACAGCTAACAACTTTTCTAATTCTTCTTTGACCAAGAGCGCCACTTTAGGATGCATCTTTCTTAACTTCGTTTGATTGGTTTGGCCTCTGGGTGCACAATGAGGTTGTGCACAACTAGCTCAGGGTCTAAACTCGACATATCTGCATATGTCCATGCGAATATGTCCACATATTCTTTTAAGAGTTCTATAAAGGTCTTTTGTTCCTGAGCTGAGAGCGAAGCTCCCAACTTGACTATTCTAGGTTGCTCCTCTGAGCCAATGTTGATGCTGATTGTTTCCTCAATAAGAATTTTAGAAGCATCTTCCATCCATGTAGGATCAGGGGGAAGAGTAAGATTAACCTCCTGTGGTAGTTCATGATCATCTTTGAATGGATAAATCACTTCATCTTTAGACTCTTCATTTTGTTTGTCTATGAGCTCACCAAAGAGTTTGTCACTATGGGATTTCTATTGAGCCTTCTTGCTCGGTTTCTCAGAGGTAGGTATACCTTTAGTTACAACCTTTTTATTCAACCATCCACACATCTCTACTTCCTCCCCAAAATAGGCACAAGCGTCTAGTTGAATCTTAAATCCTTTCTTGTGGTCTCCAGCTAGAATAAAGTCCCTGAGTCCCATGAACTCCACAAATGCCTCATCATTTTCAAAGAAATCCAATGGCACATGAAGTTGTTGATCCCAATCTATAAGCTCAGGATATATAAGGGCTATTGGATATTTATCTAGGGGGATGGATTCGGATAAGGTAAGGACCGACGAATCTGGGAATAGGTTTGTGGAGGCAAGATCTTCGTAAAGGCTACATTGGGAATTTACGTCACTATCGGAATGAGGCGAAACATCCTCACTTTCAGAAGAAGTGGCATTGTTCTTAGAAGGTAGAGCGTCATGGGGCCTTATTCCAAGGCCATGTTTATCAATTTTGAAACGAGGGATAGGGATAGGCTCTAACCGGCCTTGTGCATTAACGCCACATCCAAACCCATCATAGCCCATGACCAACATCATGCGAGGACCTTTGATGTACTGAGGCGCTTGATTGCATGAAGCCATGGTGCCTTCTGGTACTCTGTTGGTAGGGTCTTCTAACATTTTCTCCTCAGACAAGAGGCCACTATGGACAAATTTCTCCAAAGGTTTAGGACATTGCTTGCGGGTGCTCTTGAACTGAAAGTAAGGCTTACCCCTTGTCCTACTGATAGGTCTGATATCAACAGAGCCTTCTCAAGAGTGAATGGCCTACTTGGGCCATATTTTGTTGATGTGGCCTCCCATGAAGCAAATGGATTGACCAACGAGGGGAAATCCTGATTGAAAGGTGTGAGAGATTTTGAATCTACTCGGTTCTTCATGGCCTCCGTTTGTAAAGGAAAACAACATCTGTAGAAGGACATTCATAAGTTGCACGAGAAAAAATGTGCAAAGCCCTATAATGTGTGAAAGGTTCTAGGTCACCCAAAATAGTAACCACCTGCCCTTCATGATATAACTTGATGCACTGATGAAACGTTGATGGAATAGCTTACATGGCATGGATCCATGGGTGTCCTAAGAGCATGTTGTACGGAAGGTCCAAGTCAAGGACATGGAATGTTGTGTCATGACATGTTGGTCCTACCTCCATGGGGACCACTATAGTCCCTATTGACTCTCTTTCTTCATTGTCATATGTTGTGATTGTGATAGTTTTAGCACCCAACTCTGTTTTTGACCGGCCCAGCTACTTTACCAGCTTCAAGGTGTAAATATTCAGACCAGATCCCCCATCTACAAGTACTCTTTTGATCTTACGACGGGTAACCACCACTTCGAGATATAATGGAAAGTTATGCTCTGGGTTATTATGCGGGATTACAGTATGATCAAAAGTAATATGATCATTGGTGTCTAAGCGTGCAATCATGGCTTGAAGGTTTATGGGATCTATTTCTATGGAAACCCCTGAATTTTGCAAAGTTTTGAACAATATGTTTTTATGGGCATTGGAGATATTTAGGAGATCGAGGATAGATATCTTAGCAGACATTTTTTCTAATTGCTCTATCAAGTTATACTAACTTTCCTCAGGGGTAGGTACAGGATCTGGTATGATTAAGCGGGCATGTCTTGTCCCGACTGCGTAGCTCTTTTCTAAGATTTGAATGGTGTTAATCTATTCGTTAGATGAGTTAATACATCCAATGAGGGAATCATAAGGACTATCATTTGTAGGGTACACATAGGCAAAAGGCATCCTATAGTCGTTAGAAGTTTTCCCTTGATCTGTTTTCTTTTTCTTTTTATCCGCATGGTCAGGAAAAGGTTCCTTGTAAATACCCATTTTTTCATTTGAACTTCTACTGGCCTCTGGGGACTCTACAGCAATCTTCCCTTCCTCTATGAGGTCTTGGATATAATGGCGTAATCTCAAACATCTATTTGTTTTGTGTCCTTTGACACGGTGGAAGTCACAATATTCATTGTCTTTGAACCAAACCGGTTTTGGAGTGTCTTCTGGGTAGGGCATTGTTGTCATTGGATATTCTACCATCTTTGCACCATCTAACTACTTTAGGATGGTAGATAAGGATTCTGTCAAAGATGTGAACATACGTTTTGTAGGTGCTTTGGGACGAGGCCCTTGTGAAAGTTTCAAGAGTGGACCTGTCTGTACGGCTTGGACTCTCTTGGAGTCTGTAATGCCATCACCAACAACATGTTTATTCTTATTGAAGAATTTAGGTTTGTCTGTGGATTTGGCTTCATGTTTGTTTTTAATAACTAGGTTTTAAGCGTGCCCTTGGCAATGATCACTTTCTCAATTTGACTACCTTTCTCTATGACTTCTTCAAATTTGAGAGCCAATGCATTTGTAAGTGAAAGGCTATTTCTAAGTTCAAGTTAGGAAAAATATACTCACTATTTTTCGGGTAAGGCACAAGGAAAGCGGCTAGCTAACCCGCGCCATCGTTGTAAAATCCTCGTAAATGTCTCATTGGGTTTTTGTTTTGTGTTACATAGATCGTTCATCATGATGTCACTCTCCATATTATAGGAGTAATGTCTTACAAATTTCTCTGCTAGCGCGGGCCATGTTGTAATGGAGCCCTTAGGTATGCTATAAAACCATTCCAATCCCACGGCTCCTAGGCTACGAGGAAAAGTTGTATCAAGAAATTATCGCTATACGTGACCTCTTGGCAAGCCATGTAAAAGTATTTTATATGATCGCGAGGATCACTTTTGCACTTATACTTATCAAACTTGGGAACAGTGAAATGTTTCAAGAAAGGCTGTTGTAGCATGTCCTTATCGAAGGGGTAAGGACATAGTTCTTCATACGAATATTTTCTGTTTTGGCCTACATTTCCTTGTTGTAATGTTGATCTTTCATAGATTTCAATTCATCCTGAATGAGTTGCTCCTTAGTAGGCGATATTGACCTTTGAGCCTAAGTTGCTTTAAAGGTATAGTTTGTATGCGGATCAAATTGAAACTCGTTAAGTTTGTTTTTGTCTCTGTCTTTACCTATGTTTCTTTTTGAAGAGCCTAGGTTCACTAATTTTTGACTCAACTTCAAGATATATTTTTGGAGGATCTCCTCCTCAACCAGGGGATCCTCTTCTTCATCGAATTTCGGAGGAGGGGAGGCCTTCCACTTAGTTTTCACTTTACGAAGCCTTAAAGTGAGGTTTACGTGATGTTTCACCTTTGAAAAGTGGCCTTATGTTGCCCAAAAGTGGATGCATATCCCACATCGAAAGGATTATCTGTGTCTAAGAAGAATCTTCACTCTCCTAAGTTAGGGTCAATGACCTTTGTTTCTTCTTCGCACTCATGCGGAATTTTAGCTCCTAATGCTAAGAATCTCACGAGTACTTGATCTTTGTTATAATATAAGAGCTCGTCAAATCTGTTTAGGTCTAACCTTTGTTGTTCTCCGAAGATTCTGACTCTTCTCCACTATGATCAATTAACATCTCTGTATCTTTGACTTGAGAGAAGAGTGGTCCTAAATTATGACCACTGAATGGGAATGTGTCGAAAGGGTTTTCTCCCATGTGTTTCTCATTTGATTTGGCTACCATTTTTATGATTTTAGGCATCACTAGCGGACATCTTTATGTAACTAGCATAACGTCTTTATGTAGCTAGCGTAACCCCTAAGTGTATGGTTTTCTGCAAGCCGTTTAAGGGGATGTTGGAATTATATCACAGTGTATCATAGATGTAATTTTATGCAATCATTTTTACCAAGAAACATTCATATGCACATCTTATGTTATGATTCACTCAATTTGTTATTGCCAAGCCTATACCCTAAGATAGCAACAAAGATGTACCAATATGTAAGCCAAGTTAGAACCCCAACAAGGTCTAAGCACTGACGTGATGTTGTCGCAGTCCCTTGATAAGGTATACTTAAAACTAGTTTGAATACCGATGAAAGCCAAACCTTCAAAAAAATGGAAGTCACGAATAGATATAGCGTAATAATTTCACCGTGATACATTAACCAAGAAAAAAAGGTGTTAGTACCATGGTAAATTTATTATGATATATGTAAGGCATTATCAACACTCTTTAAGAAGACTAAGATGACGTTGAGAGTGAAACCGAGTAATAAGTATAACAAGGAGTTTTTAATTGTGTGAGCAGCGTAACCATGCAATAAGGGGACTTATACCGTTTCCTCACAAAAAATGAGAATATGATGTAAGTACCAAGATTGTACGTCTAAGATGCAAACAAGACTATTAACTCAAGAAGAGACAAAATATTAATTGAGTACACAATGGTGAAGATGATCTTGAAATCAAGATGAAAGGACTTTTATCAAAGATGCAAAAAGTACACCGCGACTTTAGGCGTTTAACAACCGACCCACAAGCATGAATGGGCGTAAACGGACAAAAAAGTGACAAGCACTATCTCTGATAAAAATGCACGATGTATGCACCTTTCTCACCCTGAATAATGGGCAATGAGAATGCAAGGGTACTGATCAAAAGATGGACACAAGCTAAGCAACACTTAGGCAGAGCTTCGCCTCATCTAAAGACAAGAACAAAACTAAGCAAAAGTGGGATGTAGCTTAGGTCCGTGATGAAAAGACACTCAGTTTGAACTCACAAGGGTTCTTTTCCTTGTTTCAACAAACAAGGTTTAGATTCCAGATGAGCCGTCACTTTGTGATGGCTTGACGTAACAAGGACTAGTAAAGTGGGCTCCTTGACAAAATGGCTTCCTAACAAGTTCTCTCAACTAGGTGTTACAATATTGTCTAAGAGTGAGGTGTGATTTACCCAAAAAGTTGCAATGACTAGTTTGGGAGTATCTCAGCTTTATCCCCTTTCAAGTACAGTGGGCAATGAATGCATCCATTGTGTACTTCTACTAAGGTCGCAATATGGACAACTTACAACTCTAACTCACAAGGCGTACTAGTCAAGTGGGTAAGCGGAGCGCTTCCTATTTCATCCACGAGGTTACACAGCTGGTGGACTACTTTAGGGTTCTGGAACCACCCCCATTGTTGTAGCTTAAGGCGTTATGCCAAAGGGGTTATGTTCCAGTTGAGCGGATAGGGACGTACCCTTTTAAAACCTACAATATAATGTTTTGAATATGGTGTGTTTTTTATCTTGCTTAGCTTAATGTGGTTTTAAGTAGCACACCATTTGGAAACCTATAAGAACACGTGTATTAGAAGGTTTTGTGTTTTGTCTTAGCTCCTCCTTTCTTTGACAATCGTTAGGTCCTATAGACAACAAGTTTCAGTAATTTTCTGATTTGTAGGTTGATGTTTAAGAAAGAGAGTTTTTCACTTTGCTTTTGATTCCTAAGATTGCAAAAGGCACGAAGGAAGAGCATACACAACGTGAAAAATTCCACTGAAATCACATGAAATTTTTACTCCAAACTTTTATAAAACAAGTGTTTTTGCACAATTTATATGAGTTTTGTATTGGTGTTTTTGATCTCCAAGATCGTCTTGGAAGACGCAAGGAGAGAGCATACACACTTCTACAAAAACTACTTCTAAGTCAAAAAAAAAAAAACACTTTTAATCTATGCAACTGAAACGTTTAAGAAAGAACCCTGTTTTTCCAATTGTTAGTCTTAAAACCTACAATGATGGATTAGAATTTTTTTTTGTAGACTGTAAATTTTTTTAGTTTTTAACACAGACACCTACGCACCTATACTGACACCAGCGCTCCCTAACCGATGGATACGCGCCTACCTGATGAGTATGCCTGCAGAAAAATATTAATAAAACCCAATGATGTAAACATAGATGCTCACAATATGATAGAGACATGCCTATATTGACATGGATGCTTAGGTTACGACGTGTACGCGCCTAAGCCTAAACAGAGAACTGTAAATTTTTTTCACAAATGATCTTTTACACTTGCATGGCAGAGAGACGGTTATGTGCCTCATACAATGGAGACATGTGTGCATCCTTGTATGGGTTATTTCTAATTTTTTACTCGCTTAGGGAATTTACGCCGCGCGTTTAGAGAGATGTATATGCGCCTAGATGACGCGGAGACACGTGCGCATGTAAAGTTTTAGTTTGCAAATGATGGGGACCTTCCGACAGGTACACACCTGATATGATGGGTATGCTGGGGTTCCGACATGTACGTGCCCCTTGTTGGACACCTATGCACACCCTGTGAAAACGTACAAAAACATGGATTTTAAATTTTCGAGAAAACAACAGTTAGTTGTTAGTCAAAGTGTCCTATTTCTAGATCAAACCCACAAAATGTATATAAATGATGGTCATTTATCTAGGTTTAGAAATAAAAATGAGGAAATAACAAGTGATTTGAGCAAAAACTTGAAAATGAACTTTGAAAACCTAAAAGACCTCCATTAATGGAGGGTGGACATAAGTGTCCCACCGGGCATGCCAAATGTGTTCAATGAAAAGTTGTAAAAGCCATGGATTTGGGGTAAGAATCTCTAAAGAAACCCAAAAGATTTTAACAATATGATCAATGGACCATGTGATAAGAAATGAGGAAGGTTTCCTTCTTTGCATACATTAATTTGAAATAAACATGCAAACTAAGCAAATGAAGATAATCTCTATTCTTTGAAAGCTTGAAACAATGAACCTAAGAGGATCTAAGCATTTTGTTTATGTGTTAAGAGAAAGAGGTCTCCCCATTAATGTCTTCAAGGCCAATGGATCTTCCCTTTTACTCTATGTTAATACTATGAAATAAAAGATTAAATGTTTTTAGCTTAAATGAAAGAAAATGAAATACAAACTAAATCCTAACCAAATTCCTATAATTTGTGCTGGAAGAAGAGAGAATTCTTAGGAAATGAGGGAGGGGGTATAGCCATATTTATAGTTTTTGGTTTGGAAGAAAAGGAGATTTGGGTGTATGTGGGACAAAGCCTAAAGTCCAAAAGCACTTTAGCAAGTAAAAGTGTGATTTGACTATGTTAGAGGGTAATTAACCTAGGTTATACTAATTAATCTCTCTTATAGAGTAATTAGGGTTATGGAAGGGTTCAAGAAGGGTTTACTCAATCCAACGAAGTGGATTGATCTTCCAGGAGCTAATAGAAGCAAGATAGAAGAGAATAAGAAGCTAATGTAGTTATAACGAGGCTATAACTGCCTGTTTAAATGGTTTATAAGAGGAAAAATGACCAAAAGGGTGTCATAGGAAGGGAGTTAGATAGGCCTAACTGGCGGTGTGTCATCAATTTGCAAAAGGAAGAAGCGTTAGTGCACTATTAGAAATAATAGTGTATTGATAAAACTACAGGTGTTTACAATTTTGTTGTCTCTTCTTACCTCTCATCGTTGGGGTATATTGTCCATATTCGATGTTCGTTGCAGTCCCGGGAGTCGTGTTTAATGGGTTTTGAAGTGGTGTCATGTGAAATCTATCTTTGGTCCATGGTGTATTCTATCCACCCTATCTTCTTCCCACCTCTCTCCACTTGAAAGGTCGGGTATGTGATTCAACCACTTCCTTTTCTGGTGTATCACCGCTTAGTGTAGGCTCTTTCACCCTCTCTCTCTTTCTCCCCTTGGAATGGTTATATTAGGATAGAATAGGTTCTACTTGCACTAGAGTAGCTTGTGGCAGGTAGATTAGGAAGCAAGAACTAGCTTTCTCCAGAAGGTCCATCTCAAGTTTTACAAGTCCCACAGCTTGAGAGATGGTCCCATGTTGTGCAATCACACCGAATGCCCCACTTCACACCGGGCCATTCGAGGGTGCTGTGATTCTGCACTAATAGTTTTGGCACGCCCGGTGGGACACTAAGGTTAGATCTTCCATCTTTCCAAGGTGTCTCATTATAAATTACAAATCATAAGCCACCGTGCGACCGCACTAACATTTTTGCACGCTGCTCGGTGGGACAGTCTAAAGCACCTTACCACTTCATTTAGTAGGTTGGTGTGTTCTTGTTAAATTCAGCCTTTTGAGGCACATGCAAGCACATCTAGTGACTCCATCTGGTCAATAACCCATCCTCTGAGTTGCTAGACCTTTTCCATCCATTTCCACTCATTTTCATCCATTTTATTCTTCCATCTCTTTCATTTTCTCCCATTCCATGAGGTTGTGTAATCATGACTTCATTCCCTTCATGGAACTCACACTTACAACAATGCAATCCACTTCTAATGCATTTCCCAACTCCTCCAAATCAGTATTACAATCATATCCAGACCATTATGCTTACCCATATGAGCAGGGTCAAAGACATTTTTTCCATGGAGCTTATCAAGAACAAGGGGATGCATACAATGGTGAAAACTATGTGGAGAATGTTGGTTTATTGAAGAAAATTCAAAAAATGGAGGTTGGCGTGGTTCAGGCTTAAGGGGCATAACACAATTGAAGGCATTCAAGATTGGTTGCAGGAACCTTATCCATGGGAAGGCCCTTTTCCAAGACATTACAGACCCTCAGGAGAAGCTTGGCTTCATGGTTGAAGTGTTGCCTCAACTTACACAGTGGATTGAGGACATTGAGGCTTATGAGAAAAGTGCAAGACAACCTTGTCAATGGGTAAGTCCACCACCTCTTAGCTCTTCATTTTCTCTTCCTCAGTCTTTATCATTTCAACATGATCAAGAGTCAAGCCCCTTAGTTGCTGCCCCAAGTGTTAGTTTCTCTTCTCCATCCCCGATCTTCCACCTCATCTTAGTTCTTCTACCCTTTTCCCTTCCAAACAATCATCCCCTCTAAACAAACAGAATTTCCACCTCCCTCCCCACCAAAAATAATTACAAAGCTGGTTGAACCCCAACCTGTCACTCCTCTTGCTTTCCCCAGTCCATGTTGGGAAGAGACTCAAGAATCTAGTCAAGGAAAATAGCAAGAAGAGGAGCTCAACAGTAAAAGAAATAATGCATAACTCGATGAGTTAGGCTGCTAAATTTGGGTTTACAAATATCCCCTTGATGGTCAAGCTAATAGAGGAGGTCAAGGTTGAAGAGCCAATGGTGGCTGAGTTTGAATTTGCAATAGAGGAGGAGGACCATACACTTTCAGAGGCCCCAAGTGTGGAGCAGGCTATAGAAGAACCTTCAGTTCTTCCTCCCACTTCATCCCCTTTAAGATCTGATGTTGAAGAAGAGTTTTATCTTTCAAACTTCATGTTTGAGGAAGAGGGAAACCATGGTGAGCAAGTTTCAAATCAGGAGGACACCATGGAGGAGGTATAACACATGCAACAGACAACAATGAGGCATATTATCTCTCGACTTGGATGGAGAAAAGCCCATGGAGATCACATCATTTTCTCTTCCATCATCCATCTTCCAAGCATATGAGCCTTCTACCATGAAGGAGGGCATTCAAGAGTAGCAACCTATGTCTCACAACATATCTCTGGAACCAAGGTTGGAAGATATGAGTCTTCCATGTTCTTCACAAGAGAAGGAAGAAGAACATCCGAGTTCAAGCCTAGTTAAAAAGAAGCATATGTAGGTGACCAAGTCAAATTAAGAGGCACTAAATCATGAGTCAGTTGCACAAGAAAATAAAGCCCCTCTCCCATTCAACCTCTCCAAAATTATGATCTTTTGGAGGAGCTGAACTCATTAGCTTCATGTTTAAAGATGAAGCTTCATATGGTGAAGATAACGAAGATTTTAAGATCACCATGCAAAAGGGAGAGACCTTATTACAGCAGAGACAATAAAGAGTTTGATTTCCTACCAGACTCAAAAGAATGTTTTGATAAGAGGGAGCTAGTTGAAATTGTAATCTTTTCTCCCCATCATTCATTCTTCAATCACAAGAGCCTGCTGCCATGGAAGAGAGCGTGTAAGCACAACCTACAGTTTGTAACATGCCTCCTGAATCAAAGTTGGAATATTTTGATCTTCCAAAATTCACACTTGCTGCAGAGGAAGAGAAAGAGTATGAGGCTATCATTCCTCCCACACCATCCATCCATGAGGGTCAGCAAGAAGGCTCCATTCTTGGAGTTAGAGTTCAAAACCATGGGTAGATTCAAAGGACCATACCTTTCCCAATCAGATATTTGGCTTCATTGGAGCCAAGGGAGAAGCCAAAACCAATCATGCCTACTTCAGGGCATGAGGATGAGTATCAAAGCACCAAGGGTCACCATCAACACCTCTAGGAGTCCAATGCAAATCAGCTTGAGGAGGTATTTTCCATTAATGTTGATACCTTGTTGATATGGGTGGAGGATCGGCTTAAAGTTAGTTTTTCACTCATACAGCAACCATATTTAGTGTCAAATCATTTTCATGGCTGCCTCTCTTGAGAAAGGGAAGCTACTTCTCCCTGCCTATAGTAGGATTTGTTTAGCCCCTTTTCTCTCTGGTTAGTTTAGGAGTAGGAGTAGACTTTGTTTCCAAAGCAAAAGAAGTGCTTATGCACACTCTACATGTCTCATTTGAGGCATGTATGATTTTTTTTTTGTACATAAGTTTTGTTCGTATTGCTCCAGAGCTACTGAGGCCAGGCCCTTCACTATTCATGGTAGAAGACTCATAGTTTCCTGTAACAGTTGTAGATTTCAAAATAAAACAAATGTAGAGCAACTAAAGCCATCTTCGAAACAGTCCATTCAAGGACAAATGAAAGCCCCAGGTCAAAACAATTTTCTACTCTCAGAAGCCTTGTTTCAAGATTTCTTATGAAAATTGAGAGTGCGGACACGCGGGTAGGTTCAGGGTCACTAAGAACAAGCAATCGGGCTCAGTAGCGGCTTGGGGATCATATTTTCAAAGCAAAAGGATCAATATCAGGCTATTATTCTTGACTCCATGCCCAATGGATGCTTCAAGGCTATTGGTCCCTTCATCTAGCAGCATATGCCCTACGAGTCACCAAATTGTTATCCATATTTTTCCCCTCGAGTAAAATTGGTCAACCACGACCCGCATAGCAGAAACCAGAGACATCACATTCAAATCCTATAATCAGTGTAATGAGGGGCATATTCAAAAGGTTGGTTGTTGTTTCTCCTCTTCCCCCCTCTCTCTTTCTTCCTTAGGGTAGAATGTGGAGTCTACGCCTCCTCCCATGGCTCTATAATGGTGTTTTTTTGCCTATTGCCCATCGATGATGTATTGTGTAACATTTTGGAGCAATAAAATATGTTTTTGATGCATCTGTCCATCCTTGATTGTTTTTTTGGGCAAGTTCACCAAGTTGGGGGACAATTAAGTGGACATCAAATCCTGAATTTTACATTAAAAACAGAAAAACATCAAATTTAGTCTTCCACGGACTTGAACCATGCCGAAAAGTAAAAAATATGTCATAAAAATGGTACCATCACGTAGGGGAGACTGTTAGCTTTGTATAAATACTGATTTTAAAGTGAATAGAATAGGATAAATATCATTTTATAATTTTTTACTAATAGTAGGTCTTTAAGACACTTTTTCCGTGAATGTTTATGTCTAGGTTTAAGACTGCAAATTTTGTTTCACTTATTAGAATGTGATAAAACTTATACCATCCCAACTATGGTGAAATTATATACATGTTCAAAAAAAAAATTATTTGATTTCAATATTTTTTGATGAAGTTATGGCGGGCAAACGGAAAGTGCTCTGTTTTCTTTATGTTTTCATACCACTTTCACGGAAAAAATCATAAAAAATAAAATATTACTCAAAAAATAAAAATAAAATCCATCCCAAGATAGATAGTGGCATCTAACTTCTCACCAAAGGAGAAAAATATATATCAATTTTTGGTCATCCAAATCATGGGCAAACGGACTATAATTTTATAGGCGTTTAAAAAAAAAAACCAAGTCATTGAATTTTGAGTGTTTAATATAGCTAATATTTTCCATTTTTAAAAAAATAGTATTTTAGAAACTAGATTTTGGATGCTACGATTCATATTAATATAATTTTTTCTAATTTTGAGTGTATGTATTGCTAATAATCCCTACAAGTTGATATTATGTTGTTATTTACAATATGACGTCCACTTATGACCCCCTTTTGTCCCCCAACTTGCTGCACTTACCCTGTTGTCTCTTCTTACCTCTCATCGTTGCAGGATATACTATGCATATTTTGATGTTAGATTTGCAGTCCGGGAGCTGTGTTTAATGGGTTTCAAAGTGGTGTCTGTGAAATCTATCTCGTCGGTCCGGTGGTGTATTCTGCCCACCCTCTCTTCTTCTCACCTCTCTACACACGGGTGGTCGGGTCCGTGATTAAACCACTTCCTTTTCTAGTGTATCACCACTTAGTGTAGGATCTTTCACCTCTCTCTCTCTCTGTCCCCTTGGAATGGTTATATTAGGATAGAATAGGTTATGCCTGCACTGGAGTAGCTTGTGGTAGGTAGATTAGGAAGCAAGAACCGGCTTTCTCCGGAGGTCCATCTCAAGTTTTGCGAGTCCCACAACTTGAGAGATGGTCCCATGTTGTGCAATCACACGGAATTACCCACTTCACACCAAGCCATTCGAGGGTGCTGTGATACCGCACTAACAATGTCCTAACAAAGTTCTAAATGGAGTAGCAAAGACACATTTCTTAATGTTGAGGGATATCCTTAATTGCCGACATCTCTCAAACATCAGCCTCAAATTGTCACAATGGTCTTTTACCAACCCATACATAGTCTAGTCATCTAGGTAAACTTGAAGAAATTTATGGATGAAGTCTTGAAATGCTTGTACCACGATGCGCAAGAACACAATAGGCACATTATTCAATCCAAAAGGCATAACCATGTAGGAAAAATTCTCCATTTAGTGGCGAAAGTTTTCTTTCTTTGGTCTTCCTTTGCAATCCTGACTTAGTGATACCATGAGAACCCATCTCGTGAAAGAGTATACTTCACGCCCAACTACTCCTTCCAAAATTTCTTCAATAAAGGGGTTGGAAAAGGATTGATGACACATACTGCATTCAAATCCCTATAGTCA
Source organism: Taxus wallichiana var. yunnanensis (assembly GCA_018340775.1). Taxonomy (NCBI): domain Eukaryota; kingdom Viridiplantae; phylum Streptophyta; class Pinopsida; order Cupressales; family Taxaceae; genus Taxus; species Taxus wallichiana. Next base: position 302,077,552 of record CM031235.1, read on the forward strand.
ACACAAATTCTTATCCTCCCATCCTTCGATCACGATGACCATTGGGCTTATCCATTCTCGATTCTTCCACTACCTTAATGATGTCAAATGTTATCATCTTGTCTATTTTTCCTTGACCCATACACTTAGATTTGGATTCATTCGATAAGGTCTCTTATGAATGGGCGCAAACCTTCCTTAAACTTGATCTTCATCTCCCCTAAGGAATGGTGGACACCTTTGAGTTCATGATACCCACGAGGGAACAAATCCTGGAACTCGCAATAGATCAATGACCTTTGAAACTTATTTTTCTGACCAATAGTCCCCAATGATAGCTTCCTTAGGTTTTGTTTCTCCGTATTAACCTTATTTGTTTTCAAGGGCTCATGGTAGGCACGTGCTTGCTCATCAGTGCTATCTATGAATTTGCACATACCTTTCGAATGGTTAACATCCAAAGTTTCCATCTCTTCACCGTCTACTACATAGACCATTTTTCATTTTTCTTTTTCCATGCACACGTGCTCAAGTTGTACTTCCTTTGATTCTTCTTCATTGAGGCACATCCAAATAAGGCTCACCCAAAATTCTAGTAGCCTATCTTCTACCATAGAACTATCTCCCATTGTAAGGCACTTGATTACTTGTAAAGCCTTATCCATCGAGATCAACCGCCAACTCCTGTTAATTACTTGTTTGACGATGGATCTATGAATGAATATACCAACTATGCACACAACCTTGTAAGGTGGAATACAACTTATTCACCTATAAAAAGGCATTAATTCTTCTATGTTTCCCATACAGGCCTTCTCACATGCTTGGATATGAAATGAGGCGGTCTCTTTGCCATGGTAGTATTTTATGAAAATGGGCATGTTACTCTTGGAAAACCTTACTAGAGAATGTGATTCTTACCCCACACCATTCTAGGAGGCTCTCCGATGTGTAGCCCACTAGTGTGCTGCGCAGTTTGGAGTAGGTTATAGCTGAGCATTCCCTTCTCCTGTCCCCATTTCAGACCGAGCCTCCATTTCTCGTTAGAAAATTTTAGGGTATGCTACTTCGAGTAACTTGGAAACTTCTTGCCTCCTAGGCGCCCTGACCTGAATGTGCCTTTTTCACCCTTATTACAGATCATTTCAACATCACCCAATCAAATCATAAGTCCCATGCACCCAATTGTCGCATGCCATGCTAGTGGTATCACTCAAGGATCGAGCATCTTCAAACCTGGATAACTCCCTCCGTGGGATGAATTATCCCAGGATCTCTGATGGAGCACACATAGATTTTGTTGAGGAATTCCCCTCCTAAGGGCTTAGTATAGGGTGCTGACTTCCCATATGTTAAAGGAATAATCACCATTTCTTCCTTTTTCTCAAATCTGATATACCCCTTGTTAAACCACATGTCAACATTGTCTTTGTAACACCATGGGTGCCCAAGTAATGTTGAAAAGTTATCTACCTCGGTGGCGCCAAGAATTCAAAGTATCTAGTGAACTTGGCCCCTTGAATGGTGATAAATGAATCCTTCAAGACTCCAATGGGCATTGATTTTGTATTGTTTTCCATATAAAACACATTCGAAGATGGTTGTAGCATGGATCATCTCATTTGATGTGTCGTATCGAAGGAAATAACATTTACCTCTGCTCCCGTGTCGATGAGGATATTGCTTAGAATCCATCCATCAACAACTACGTTCAATGTAATTTCCTTATCATAGTCAAGGATGTGAGGAGGAAGGTTTTCTTTGAAAACCTACCTTTTGGCTCTACTCACGGCGTGTGGTACCTTCTTCCTAAGCCATTATCCTAGCAAGGAATGCTATTCTCTTTCCTTAACATCCTAAATACTTCCTTAACCTCATCAAGGTCATCCTTTGGATTCTTGGCATTCTTCCTTTGTTCCAACTACTTTGATTACTCCTTTAGACATTGGATATCCCTTGCAAACTCCGAATCAGGTACATAGTCTCTGGATACACCTCCTTTTGATGAGCATGGTTTGGATACTTTCCACATTCCACTTCCTCTCTTGAATCTAGTGTCCTTTGTATTGGATTTTCCCGGCACGCGTGACCTCTCGATTGCATCATCACCAAGATAGGTTCTAGTCATGACTCACGCGCCACTCTTCGCATCCACTGTGAATTGGATTTCTTAATGTTTACCATCCTAGCGCCTTTGTCCTTCTGGTGTTGCTATTTCATATGCTCATAAAGCTCTAGACACTCTTCATACTTATGTTTATTTCCACACCACAAGCATTGTAATAGATCAGGAAACTCACGTTTATAATGCTCTGTAGATCCATAGTTATAACAGGTTCCTCATGGGAATTCACTTTTCCTCCTCCTACGGTTATTTTGACCATGAAATCCTTCGCGAAAAAATATTCCACACACTCCTCCATCTACATGCCCTTCATAGTGATGATCATCATCCTTGGAACTGATTGCAAGACTAGTCTGACGCACACCAAGATCAATAACATCATGGATATGATCAATCAGTCTGTAATCCTTGGTATCATGGGTCGTAGAGGTACAAATATTACAATAGCAAGAAAAATTCTTACGGATTGCATGTTATAGTAGAGGGCACCTACTTGCATCATGATCCCCATGGAAAATTTCACAGTTTACCACCATAGTGCGTATCGACTTCCGAGGAAAATATCCGTGCATATGCCCCTCTACTGATCTGTGCACCAAATCCCACTACAAACCTCATGTGTTGATTTTGTATATAGATTCTCCAATGACTTGGCCATTTTAGAAATTTGAACGTCTAGAAAAGGACTCACACTAGTATCAACACTCCCAATGGCCTCAGACGCAAGGAAACTTCTAATGTGTCACTGGGTCTATGAAAGTCTTATGTGATAGAGTCCTCCTAAACAGTGTTATCAACCCTCCAAAAAACCATTGAGCATGTTGAGAAGGGTGGATGCCATAGGATATTTTAGATAAGAGAGTCTTTAAATGAACGTCATACTCTTGCACACTCTCATCCATTCCTTGTTGGATCTCCTTCAAAGCACTGATGCTCTTTGCTCAAATTGGGATATGGAACTCTACTAGGAAAACATTCTTCAATGCAAGTGTAGTCTACCCCTTGTCTTGGGGTCATACTTCCTATACCAACTATGCACACGCCCTTGCAATATCGTTGCAAAATGACTTTCCTTTCACTCCGAGGTAGTGATCCCTTTCACGTGCCATATTAATTCACACTTGTGCACATGCTCTGCAACATCTTCAATACCTTTGTAGTCTGGTAAGTGCAATGAAATCTCAAAAATACTTATGGAGGTGGTTGAGGCCCTTGTCCTCCTGATCTAGAGCCTTGGTTTCCTCCAGTGTTTCCTCCTCCACTAGATCCACTAGATCTACTAGGTCCCATTCCTCCTGACCCACTAGATCCTCTAGATTTGCTAGGTCCACCAGCTCCTCTAGCTCTGTACCATCATATCCACCTTCTACGTTAGAAAATGTCCTAAAGTGGTCATGCCTAGTGTTCCCAATGTCCCACTAAACTGCTGCACCGATGGTTTGTGATATCATCCCACTACCAGTTGTGTGTCCCACGCCACTCCCAAATGTGATACCCAAACCTTGCATACTTGTACCTTATCTAAAAATTCCTCCAAATACTAAAATGGTTTACGCAGCCATGGATGTTCCAAATGAGAAATTATATCTCTTGGGCATAGATTGGTTACTCCCACCAATACCAACTGGGTTAACAATACTTCTCCCTTGATATGGAAAACCAAGTGCCAAGGTTTGGTCATCGCCTAGGTTTAGATGCGTGTCTATGGCTCTCCTTTCTCCATGCATCAAACTCTCATCGAAGTGAAGGGCTTCTCTCCTTTACTTTCCAAGATGGGGTATAACAGATTTCTCAGTTCCACGTCCTCTGCGTATGAACCTCAAATCCTTCTCATAATGTCTGCCTCTATAGATCCATCACACTTGCAACCTCACATTGTCTAGTCATCTCCCTTTCATGAGCTTTGTTATACTTGAGTCATCTCTCCTCCCTTTCCTTTTTAGCCACAATGTCTGCCATCTTCCTCCACCATAACTTCCTCTCCCGGACTCGTGAGAAGATTAGATGGCTATGGGAAATGCCTCTAAGCTTAAGGTAAAGACCAATATCTTCATAGCCAAAGGAATAGCAGACAAAATTGATCCTCTGGGCTCCCTACGAAAATCAAACTCAAAAGCACGGGTAAGAATACATGGAAATGGTGTATTTTAGAGTATAAGCTGGTCAACACTCCTTTCCACCCGGTGATCAAAAACACACGTCCAAGTCGGATTCCGCATCCTGTATCCTTTGGTAATCATCTTACATCCATATGTGCAATCTATAGTACTAGCTTGATTTGGATAAATATGCTGAAATCCATTCATATAGTTCTACTTGGAAAACGATACATGAATTTCTCATACAACTCGTGGTATAGGTTCTCTTCTACCCATCTATGTGCATCAATCTCAGATCTAGTGTTGAATATTTTAGAAAACTCATCCTCCGCGCTCTTTGTTGTCACCCTCAAAATTCCCCTCATTTTTCAAGTCAAGTTTCAAAATTTTGAGTTGGTACTATTATCCCAATTTTGCCCCTGGCAAAATTGATCAAACATGACCCCACACGAATAAAATCGAAAGGGGCAATTCGGTCATGCAAGCCACATTCCAAATCCAACAATGAAAGGGAAGGGTGGTGGAAGCCTCCACGTGCCTCATCGCCGGTGCAACTTCAAGTGAGACCCAAGGGACAACCAAAATGAGCGTCAACCGTCCATGTGGTGAGCCTCAAAAAGTTAAATCGATCGTTGAAAAGTATAAGGCTAGTGGACGAAGCCACGTGTCTCATCAATGCACCTTCAAGGGTCAAAGCCAAAGGTGGTTCCCCAAACAAGAACCAACTCTCCACGTGTCTAGGGTCCCACAGAAGTCAAAAGGGGCAAAACCGACCATTGAATCAGCTAAGGAAAGGAGAACCAGCGGAAATCCCCACGTGTCCCTTCGACGCTCTTTTAGGGGGTGAATCCAAAGGCACGTCCCAAAAGTGCACCAGCTCTCTACGTGTCCAATTAGTGCAACTTCGAAGGTAAGGTCTAAATAGAGTCTTCAAATGATCGGGAAGCCTCCATGTGCCCCGGGTCAAACATAAAGCCTTCACCAAATAGAGGGACTCAGTCAAAATACAAAAATACAGAACATGCCCGCAAAGGGACACATGGCCATGTTTCAAGTGGTGGTGGAAAGACGGGCCCTTTTGTGTTTTTATCTTTTGTGAAAATTCAAAAGTAGAGAGGTGTGTTAGTGGGACACTTTAGGAATTTTACCTTTGTGTCCAAAAGGGCTTAAAGTTATAAAGTGACCCGTAACCCCGCTCATGCCTAGGATAGAGTCAAATGTTTAGCCCACATCAAAAGTCAAAGTGCAAAGGTGGGCCGCCGGATCAATTTGGGAATTTTTGTTTTATTCCCAAAAAGAGAGTTAAAAGTTATAAAATGATCCACGACTCCGCTGGGGTTTTGAGCCCGTGTTGAAAAGTCAAAGCAGGAGGTGGGTCGGCGGAGCACTTTGAGTTTTTGAGCTTTTGTTGAAAAGAGTTAAAATTGTAAAAGTGAGTCGTGACTCTGTCCCCACTCAAGTAAAGCCACGTGTCAGGCCTATATCAGAAGTGGATGGGCGTAGACCAAAATGTAAAAAAATGTAGAATCTCTACAAAATCATAAAATGCAAACAAAGCCCACTTTAGTAAATCTCTTCCATGTGGATGGATCAAATTCAAAGTTGTAAAATTAGGTTAATGGTTGTGATATGATGAATCTGGTTTTACCACGAGGCATGGAAATTGTCGAGGCATTAGAGAAGGTCGGACGTCGGTTTCTTGAATCCACACTTTGAAAGTTGTACATTTGTCTAGGAATCCACACTTTAAAATTTTTACATTTGTATAGGGAATCCACACTTTGAAAGTTGTACGTCGGTTTCAAAGTATAGGAATCCACAATTTAAAAGTTGTACATTTGAATATAAGTTTTGCTATTTGCTTTCAATAAGGGAACCTCTCCCATTAAAGAGGAGGGACTTGTTATCTCTGATGTGGTTTTTAAAGTATCATTTTAAAACCCAACAGCTTTTTTGCCAACTCTCTGGGGATTTCATTTCAAACATATCCCTTTCTAAAATAACAACTTCAAGATCATTTTCGATTTGGTGACTCTAAGATATACTCGTGGTAAAAAGGCTCTCGGAATAGAAGATTCCCATTTTCAACTTCTAGAGCAACAAAACTTCTCTCTTCTTCTAGTAAGAAGGAACAAAGGAACTCGTTCTACAAGCACACCTCTTATTAAAGACAGAAATTCCAAGAATAACATTCCTCAAGAACAACTCAGTCCTAATCTTCATGCTTTGATACTTTCTGGTGTTTCAGTTCCCCTTTAGTCAATTTTTCCAAAGATGGCAGCCCCTTTGCCTTGGGGACAATAGGTTGGGCCTCTTTCTCTTCCTCATCCATTACATGAGTTACCTAGGGGTAACAAGAAAAGTTTTCCCAAATTCTAGGGTGATGGGAAGGTTCATCCAGATGAACACATTACAACCTTCATTATTGCATGTGGGATTCTTGGGGTTGAACATGAAGATGTCTCTGTCAGATTTTTGTGGAGACATTACAGAGACAATGCTATTTGATTGGTTTTATCATCTTCTTGTTGGGTCAATCACTAATTGGAATACCATGACAACTCATTTTGAGCAGTATTTCAAACCTACTGAAGATGTGCATGCTCTATTAGCTCAAATCTCTCATATCAATAAGGAACCATTCGAGCCCATGAGGGAGTTTGTGGCTAAATTCAACAAGATAATTCATAAAATTCCATAGAACACTCATCCTGTAGATCAAATCCAAAAGTGCTTCTTCCTCAATTCTCAATTACTCGAAGTAAGCTATGAAATAAGGAGAGCTAACCTTGAACTATGGATGCTAATCAATGTTTGAATATTAGTGTTGAGGAAGATTTAATCATGTCTAGTAAACTGAAAATAGAATCCTCCAAGTCTAAATCATCTTCTTCTTCCTCTTCCCCTGGAGCCAATTCGATTAGTAGAAGCTTTGCAAATGATCTCATTGCTATCAAGAAACAATTGGCTCAACATACTCCTTACCAAGATATTCCAAGGAAGAATTTTTAGCCTAGGAACCATTTGCCTTCTTCTTAGATTAGATTGGCTATTGAAGGCCCACCCATCAAGGTTCCAATCAATGTAACTTATGAAGTTCAAGAACTGATGATGAGGAGTTTAATGAACTCTATGAAGAACCAGAAGAAGAGGTTGATGAAGAACTGGAGGAGCTTGGTGAATCTCAAGTTCATTTCCTCACCACTAAAGGTATGGATGATGAAGATGAATATGATGAAAGAGTAGTAGATATGAATAGTGAGTCATATGTTGTTATGACTCAGGAGAAAATGAACAAAAAATAAAAATTGATGCTACTTACTGCTAGAAATCCAAGGAGTTTCCTATAACTACTCGTGGTTGCAAGAAGAGGAGATCCTATTCCCATTGCCTCCACACAAAAGGTGAGTAATGCTAATAATCCTTCTTCTACTTCTATTTCCAAAACTTCTTTTCCTTCAAATCCTAAAACTGATAAATCAAAAGTCTCTCAAGTTCCTAGCAATGATTCCCCATCACCTGGATTTTTGATATCATTGATCACCTCAAAAAGACCAAAATCCAAATTTCAGAGGTAGATTTTTACCAAACCCATCCAAAATATTTTAATAAAATGGTAAAATTTTTCAATTCCAGATCTAAAGCTTCATCCAATACTTCTAAGGTATTTTAACCACTCCCTCTTCCTCACCTCAACAAATCCTTGTTACTGCAGTCACTTCCCGTAATGAGAAAATTGAACCATTCTATGTGACTCTCCTCATAGCTTGCCATAAAATCAATAATTGTGTTATAGACTTAGGAGCATCAAACAATGTAATGCCTGCAAAAGTATCTCATGCTTTGGGCCTGAATCTAACACGTGCATTTGGTTCATGTTATTCCATGGAGAGTAGAAAATTGCCTTTGGTTGGAAGAATTAAAGATGCACAAGTAGCTTTTTCTAATTTTCTAGAGAAAAGGGTCTTAGCCACTATTTTGGTAGCTAATATTCCTCCCTCATATGGGATGTTATTGAGTAGAAATTTTGTAAGGATGTAGGAGGTGAAATTTAGATGGATTGGTCGCATGCTTTGATCCTGGTCAATGGAAAAATGAAGAAGCTGCTACCTGAGAAACAAATTGAATACATTGTGCAAAAGAATGATGATCCAAAAGCACAGATACTCTATGAAGATATAGGGCATGGTAACTACATGATCATGTCACAAGATGAGGCAAAACTTCCTAAGGGAGTGATTCATGATCCCAATGGCATTTGGACTCTAGAGTTTGATGGAAGCTACTCTTCAACTAGTTCTAGGGCTGGTGTGGTGTTAATCTCTCTAGAAGGGAAGATTCATCCTTTTTCATTCAAGCTTTGTTTTGAAAATACAAACAATATAGTTGAATATGAGGCACTCATACTTGGATTGAACATGGAAAAAGAAATGGGAGTGAAGAATCTTTGTGCTCATGGTGATGCAGAGCTGATTGTGAAACAAGTCAGAGATCTTTTTCAAGTGAAGAATAGGAGATTGAAGCATTATAGAAATCTTGTTTGGGATTCCATTGAGTTTCTTTATGCTTTCTCCATTGAAGTTGTGCTAAGAGAAAGGAGCACTAGAGCTGATTCTCTAGCTGTCTCTGGAGATTTGTGTTGATTCCTCACCCCATTTCTCTCGAGCAAAATTCACCATCGAAATGATTCATAGGCCCAAGTGTACAGATAATGAAAATAATTGGCATGTTTTCAATGATGATCAACACTTGCTCTCATTCTTAGAGCTTAAGGACACCTTCAACTAATTATATTTATGAAGGAAGTGAGACTTTTCATAGAGAGTATGTGCCCTCTAATGAAAAAGATATCAAGGAAGAGATGGATCAGGATGAATGCATAAAATTGAAAGGTAACAAGATCCCTAAAGGGTTGGTGAGTTTGGAAGATCTGTTTGATAAGCATGATAGGTACATTAAGTCTAAAGCTTCCCAATGATCTCGGTAGTCTCTTGAGTGTGAAAAATTCAATATTGGAAGTCATGAGGAACCCAAGATGGTGAATATTGGAAAATTTTGCACTCAAGAAGAGAGGAATAAAGTAGTTAATCTATTAAAAAGGTATGCTGATGTTCTTGCCTATTCATATGATGATCTCAAGGCTTTTCAACCAAAGGAAATGCAACACTTTATCCCTCTGAAACTTGGGATCAAACCTTTCAAGTAGAAACAAAGGAAATACAATCCCAAGGTTGCTGACACTATTTTTCAAGAGATCCAAAAGTTACTAAAAGCAAATATTATTTTCCCTATACATCATTCAACATGGATTGCCAACATTGTGCCTATGTCAGGAAGAAGAATGGTGAGATTCACATCTATGTGGATTTTAGGAATTTGAATCAGGCCTCTCTGAAATACAACTATCCTCTCCCCATGATGGATCAAGTTTTGCAAGCTATCACATAGGCTCTGAGATGTTTTCTATGCTTGATGGATTCTCTAGATACAATCAAGTGGAAGTCAATACCCCAGATCAACACAAGATTGCTTTTACTACTCCTTGGGGAACCTTTTCCTACAAGAGAATGCCTTTTGGTCTTATCAATGTTGGTGCCACCTTTCAGAGGGCAATGGATTTAGCTTTTGGTAGTCTAAAGGGAAAGTGTATTTTTGTGTACCTTGATGATTTGACTATTTTTCTCCAAAACAAGGGCAGATCACTTTCAACATCTTGAAGCAGTCCTCCAAAAATGTAGAGAACATGGAGTTTCTCTCAATCCTAAGAAGTCTGTATTTTTTGTTATTGAAGGCAAGTTTCTGGGGCATATTTTCTCCAAATAAGGAATCAAGATAGATCTAGAAAGAGTTCAAGAATCCAGCAGATTCCTCTCCCACAAATAAAAAGGGTGTTCACTCTTTCTTTGGTAAGATAAACTTCCTGAGGAGATTCATTCCTGATTTTGTAGAACTGACTATGAGCATTGCTCACATGATGAAAGGAAAGAAAAAAATTGGTTGGAATTCTGAAGGTAAAGAAGCATTTGAAGGTATCAAGAAAGCCATTGCTAAAACTCCCATCTTAGCATGTCCTGATTTCAGCAAGGATTTTATCATCTATTTCTATGTTACAGAGAGTACCTTGGCTATTGTGCTAACTCAAATAATTATGAGGATCATGACCTTCCAATTGCCTTCATGAGATATGTTCTAGAAAGCTCATGAATTGAAATATACTATGATGGAGAAACATGCTTTTGTAGTGGTCAAAGATGTCAAGAGTTTTGTTTTTATATTCTTAATTCTCACTCTATTGTGCTTGTACTTGATATAACCATCAAGTCTATTCTTACACAACAGGAGTTTGGAACTAAGAGAATCAATTGGGTAGAAAAAGTCAAGAATATGACCTTGATATCAAGCCAACTAAGCTAGTCTAGGGTAAAGGCTTATGTGAGCTTATTGCTGAAGGAGCTGATGCAGAATTGTCCAAAGAAGCAGTTGATGTTCCTGTTGTCCTCTTCCTTAGTTCAACAAATGAATGGTATGCTGATATTGCACATTTTATTACTTATGGAGAGTGTCCATCCCACTTGAGTTCCAAGGAAAAGAGAGCTATTAAGTTAAGGTCTGCACAGTATGTATTATGGGAGAATGCTTTGTTCAAGCGAGGCATAGATGGAAGATTCTTGAAGTGTGTAGACAAAGAGCAACAGAAGAAGTTGTTCTCAGCTTTTCATGATCAGGCTTGTGGAGGGAATTTCTCTTCTATTGTCACTACCCATAAAATCCTTTGTGTTGGGTACTATTGGCCTACATTGTTTAGAGATGCATCAAAATGGGTAGGTAAGTGTGAAGCATGTCATACTTTTGTTGGGAGACCTAAGTTGGCTTCTTTGCCACTAAAACCAGTAGTGATTGATGAGCCTTTTCAACAAAGTGGGGATTATATTTCATTGGAACTCTTAACCCACCTTCCAGTGTTGGACATACTCATGTGCTAACTACTACATATTACTTCACAAAGTGGGTAGAGGTTATTCTAGTCAAAAGCACTACTTTTGAGGTGGTGTGTAATTTCATCAAAGAGAACATATTGATAAGGTTTGGGGTACCAAACAAGATTGTGACTTATAAAGCTTTGAATTTTTTTCTTCTCGACATGATGGATTTCTACTATGGCTATGGAATTTCCCTTGCTCATTCTTCATATTATTATCCTCAAGGTAATGGATAAGAAGAATCAACAAATAAGAATCTGGTAACCATCGTTCGGAAGCTTTTCAATGACTCTCAAGAGGAATTGGCACAAGAAAATTTATGATGCTCTTTGGGTAGATAGAATTACACCCAAAAGAGCAATTGGGATGTCTCCATTTCAAGTGGTGTATGGTGTTGAATCTCATCTACCAGTAACAGTGGAATTACATTCCTTGCACTTAATGAAGGCTATTGAAGATTCAAGCTTTATCAATTCCTTAGACAAGAGGATCATGTATCTCTAGAAGTTGGATGAAGACATGTTGCAAGTTTTTGATAGAATATCAGCTCATCAACTGAAGGTGAAAGCTTTGTTTGACAAGAAGGCTAGACCCAGAGATTTTCAAGTGGGAGACATTGTCTGTTGGGGAAAAAGACATGAACCTCAAGGAAGCCATGGTAATTTTTATTCTCTTTGGCTTGGTCCTTTCAAAATCAGGCACTTTGCTAGAGAAAATTCTTTCTATTTGGATTATATGGATGGATCTCCTCTCCCACTTCCTTATAGTGGGTAGTATTTGAATTTGTTCAAGTCCTAGGTGACTAGGTAGTCCTTCTGTATATTATGTACAATTTTTTTTTTGGTGTTTCCTTTTTGGTTTGTTTCTTTTCCTATTTTTGTGTGTGTTGTCTTCTGTATTGGTTTTCCTTTGACTCTATTTTCGCCCAATGGATAAGGAACTAGTTTCCTTTCCCGAGTTTTTCTACGGTTCTTGATATTTCCGCATTCCTCTATCCCTACCAAGTCATCCATGAAAGAGCCAACTATTGTCACCCTCAAAATTCCCCTTATTTTTTCAAGTCAAGTTTGAAAATTTTGAGTTGGTGCCTTTGTTAGGAAATAAGAGATAAAATATGTGGAATAATCCCTTGAGAATCGCAATAGTAGAAACTAATATGCGAAAATAATACTGAGATCTCAAATAAAAGTGCGAGAATAAATAACACAACACAGAGAGACAAGATTTAAAGTGGTTCACCCAATTTGGGCTACATCCACCAAGAATCACTTGCTCGATTTTATTACAAGCCTCCACTCTCTCAATACAATACCCAGATCCATTTGGAGCTATGCTCAACAAACTCTACAAAATTCACACCCGAATTCAAAACTCATCTACAATACATTTGCTTGTCTATCTATCATATGCATAAGACCATATAAATAGACAATTGCTTAAGCATTTTTACAAAACTGTGGGTATCAAACAATGGGTAGAAAACAAAGCTGTCCCATAAACCTATGGGTAGCCGAAGAGGCGGTTTTACAAAACAATGGGTCTTGAAAAACCATGGGCCCAAAAACAGCCCATAACAATTACCCATTACCCATGGGTTAATAAACCACCCATGAAAATTTGCTTCGGGGCTTTGCCCTCGAGCCCCCTTCGATCGGGGGCTTCAACCCCGAACCCCTAAACTCGCTCACTAGCGAGTGGGACCGGGTCATGTAAAAATACCCGAGTGTAACACATAGAAGGTGTACCACACTCTAACATGAAAATAGGCTCCACAAACATAACAGGTGCATGTTATCCCAATTTTTCCACGATAAAATTGATCAAACACGACCCACACAAAAAGAAAATTGGAAGGGGATTCATTATACAAGCCCACATTCCAAATCCAATAATGAAGGGGAAGGTGGTCGGTAGAATCCTCCACGTGCCTCATCGATGCAACTTTAGAAGTGAGACCCAAGGGACATACCCCAAATGAGCAACGCCCCTCCACGTGGTCAAATCCTCAAAAAATTAAATCATCGTTGAAAATTCTAGGGCTGCAGATAGCGCCATGTGTCTCATTGGTGCACCTTCAAGGGTCGAAGCCAAAGGTGGTTCCCCAAACAAGCGCTAGCTCTCCATGTGTCTAGGGTCCCACAGAAGAAAAAAGGGGAGCAGGCCGTTGGATCGGTTAAGGAAATGAGAACCAATGGAAATCCCCACATTTCCCTTTGGTGCTCTTTCGGGGTGAATCTAAAGGAAAGTCCCAAATGTGTATCAGCTCTCCACGTGTCCAATCAAGTGCACCTCTAAAGGTCAGGTCCAAACAGAGTCTCCAAATGAGCGGGAAGCCTCCACGTGTCTTGGGTCAAGACATAAAGCCTTCACCAAATAGAGGGACTTAGTCAAAACACAAAAATACAGAACTGAACCGTAAAGGGACATGTGGCCATGTTTCAAGTGGTGGCGGAAAGGTGGGCCCTTTTTGTGTTTTGATGCTTTGAAAATTCAAAAGCGGAGAGGTGGGTTATCGGGACACTTTAGGAATTTTACCTTTGTTTCCAAAAGGGCGTAAAGTTATAAAGTGACCCGCGGCCCCGCTCATGCCAAGGGATAAAGTCAAATGTTGAGCCCACATCAAAAGTCAAAGCGTGAAGGTGGGCCATTGGAGTAATTTGGGAATTTTGGTTTTATTCCCAAAAGAGAGTTAAAAGTTATAAAATGATCCACGACTCCACGACTGGCATTTTGAGCACGCATTGAAAAGTCAAAGTGGGGAGGTGGGTCAGCGGAGCACTTTGAGTTTTGAGACTTTGTTGAAAATAGTTAAAATTTTAAAAGTGATCCACAACTCCGTCCCCACCGAAGTAAATCCATGTGTGGAGGACCTATATCGAAGTGGATGGAAGGACCAAAATGTAAAAAATGTAGAATCTCTACAAAATCATAAAATGAAAAAGTCACCCCTGTGACTGTTATAGCAAATCTCTTCCACGTGGGGCCGGCTCAAATTCAAAGTTGTAAAAGTGGGTTAACAGCTTGTGATATCTTTGTATCCTGGGTTTTCCGTCAGTGCATGGAAACGTCTCGAGGCATTAGAGAAGTTCAGACGTCGGTTTCTTGAATCAGTTTCATCATTTTTGTAACCAAATGTAACCATTTTTAAAAACTATTTAGTGGGTTCTCTACGTCATTGTTCGGGTTGGATCCTGGTACTCTGTAGATGTAATAGATTTGAAAGTAATCAATACAAAAGTTTTTCCCTTTCTTCCTCTACTATTCCTTCTTTCCTTGTCTGAAATTTGTGAATCATTAATCTTTTATGATAAGAAACTTTGTGTTCTTGTTTATATGATTTCTAGAACTTTGCGTCTGTGGAATTATATCTGTTATGAAAGTGAATGATTCTATTATGCATCTCCCTGGCTCAATACATATAAGGTTATACTCTACTATCTATATTTCCTAAAAGTATTGTTATGTTCTTCCTCTCTTATCGTATTATTGATGATCTTTCGGGCATGAAAAGTTTCAAAGTATCAGGAATCCGCTCTTTGAAAGTTATACATTTGTATATAAGCTTTGTTGCTTGCTTTCAATAATGGAACCTCTCCCATTAAAGAGGAGGGACTTGTTGTCCCCTGAATGTGGTTTGTTAAAGTATCATTTTAAAACCCAACACTCTTGAAACATGTTTCAACAATTTTTAAGGTCGACGTTTTGTCATCACGCATCACGCATGCCATTTCTCACAACAAATTTGAAAATAGGTCCGTGCAATGGAACCAAGATGTAGTAATTTTTGTACCCTTAGATTAATTTTTATACTCAAGGCACACGCGGGTGTCGAGCCTCTCCTTTATGTGAGTTTTGTGAGAATACATCATCTTATGACAAATATTCAAGTGTAAAAGAATAGAAAAGAACCGTGCAACATTCTAAGAACCTAGGACAAGTTATCACATCAATGCATCCATAGAAGAGAAATAACCAACAACATATAGGAATGGTTCATACATAAAGGAAATGCACAAGGATCATACTCATGAACACATATATGATTCAAAACAGAGTCTTATATTCATATTGATGAGTCCAGTAACCACATTACAATCCTTGAGGTCATGAGACCCATGTAACAATGCGAGAGCAAAGTCATGCATAAAAACTACACTATGTCCTTCACACTATGAAGATGAGTACAAACCCATCCCTTTAAATATGTCATCACCCCTATATTTTCCTAATCCCAACCCATATAATCCTCCATGGTATTTCTACAGAGCTTCTCCTCTTTTCCAACGCACTATTCTCTCTGCATCTCTTCTCTTAGTCCCCTTCTACTATCCGCACCCCTCAATATATAGCCCTTCTACCTTCACTGCCATGCCTTATGAGGTAATAGATTGGCTGCCAAGTGTCTAAGTGGTCCTCCAATGGAGCATGCCTCCTTTGATCCGAGCTCTCCACTCTATGTAATGATGTTCTTCTGGAACCTTCCATCACATGCATGGAATATTCCCTTTTGATCCTACAGTCACCAGTGACACCTTATCCACTTCACATGTTAGATGGGTCATGCTTTTCTCGTGTGCTACCTGGGACACCGAATATGGCTAAGTTTCCAAAATCTATCTTTCCTTGCGTGCATGTTGTGTGTTTTACAAAACCCTACTAGAACCCTTCCCTACGCACCTTTACCCCATGTGCCCATGTGCCTTCTTATACTTAGCCAATGTTATGCACGCTCTCTAAGGATGGTTTGAAAATCCTCCCAAGGAGGAATTTAGGCAAATGGGAGGAGTAATAAGGAGGGATGATTGTTATAGAGGGATAAGGAGGATTTTGAATATTTTTTAAGTGTGCATCCTATGGTTGGACCACACTCTATGACACTATTGGATGTCTCATCTACTCTTCCCCTTGTTGAGGATGAATATGGTTTTCTCCTCTTTTATTTAGTTTTCATTTGTTGTGTTTTGTGATGTATAAGCTAGTCTTGTATGTGATATTCTTGTGATTACCTCTCCCTTTTCTTGTGCACATTTGTGGAAGCTAGCTCTCTCTCCTATGGCCTTGGGGAGGCTAGCATGTCTTCCAACCTTTGGAAAGACATGTAATGATGCCTATAGGTTGGGTGGTAAATCGGGCCTTTCTCCTTGTTTTTTTGAAGACTTTGTGGATGGCATGCAAATTGGAGCTTGAAGCTTGTTAGAGAGGATTGAAGTCTTGATATGTGGTTCCCAAATTTGAGATGTTTCTTCATTTGGGTTTTGTAAATGTGGTTGTAATCTCTTTTGTGAGTCTCCCATATTGGGATGTGTTGTATCTTACTTTTAAAATATGTATCATTGTAAAGTTTTCCCTACCTTGTAAGGAGTTTGTTGGGTTTCTTTTGAAGGAGTTTGAACCTCTCCATATGGGGGAATGTTTGTTGTGACAACAAATTTGTCTTCATATTATTGTAATAATCTCAAACTTGTTTTATACATGTTTCATAACCTTTATTTCAATGAAGTTGCAAGAATGTTCTCCTTTGAAAAAGGGGTAGTCTAAGAGCTATAATCTAGCATGTGAAGTTTGAAATTATTACCTTGTAATACAAAGGAAAATAAGATGGAACTCTAATGTGTTTCAAGGAATGATTGTATTAAAATTTATGTTTTCATATTAAAATGATCATTCCATTTCTTGTACAAAAAGGGTGAAAAATTTAGTTAGAAGTTTATGGAAAGCTTTGAGAAATTGGAAGGAAGTTGTGTTGAAATATTTTTAAGTCATATTTCAAAGGAAGTGTAAATATGTATAACAAGTTGTATGGTAATCACTTATGATTTAGAAAATGTTGCATTCCTTCTCATTTTACTATAAAATCCTTTCTCTTATTTCTCCTGAAAATGTAATTTAAAATAGTAGCAAATGAATGAGTTAGTTTCTTTGATCTCCTCTTGTGAAGAAATATTATTGTAGTATGATGTTGATTCGGAATGGTATAGAAATATTTGATTTTGGCTTATATGTTGGTTGTCTTAATAGTGTAAATGAAAGCTATGAGAAAACTTGAAATTTTAACCTAGTTCTACAAATGAGATAAGGTAAAATTGTTATTCCTTCATGCAAAAAAGTAAATATAAAATATGAGTTAAGTAGATGAATCAATTTAATCTAAAACTTGAATTTATTTTCTATAACAAATTTCACTTACATATCCACTTACACATTTATAAAAAAGATATATCTACAAACCTTGTTTAAACTGTTAAGATTTATTGTCACATTAGGAGAGAATTTATTAAAGCGATACTATAGTCAATATTATTATTAAACCCATATATATATATATATATATATATATATATATATATATATATATATATATATATATATATATTGATTGTTGTGGAACCTAATTATATAAATGTGTTTTCTTTTGTTTTTATTAAAAGAGAAATATATAGCAAAACTCTGCTACGACTATGCCCGAGGAGAGGAAATAAATTAAAAGAATGGATAAGGTGTGCCTGAGAGGTGATAAAGTTGGCCTAGGAAGGAATATACTAGGAAGGGATGATGGAAGCTTCTAGAGAAGACCATCAAAGGAGTGGAGAGCTTAGCCGGAGGAGCATGCTCCCATGGAGGACCACATTCTGGACACTTGGTGATGGATCTGAAGCCTTAGAAAGGTTGGGTAGTTTGGTAGTTCAAGAGGCCTATAAATACAAAGCCCAGAGAAGAAAAAAAGAGAGGAGATCAATAGAGAGTGGAGCTCTACAAAAATGTTGTGAGGAGTTGTATGGTTGGGTAGATAAAATATAGGAGAAGGATGCATCAAGGGGCTTGGGATTGTAAATTTTCTTTTTGAGAGCTAAGGGATGTAAATCTAGTTATGATGTATGACTTCGTCTTGCCATACTGTGATGTTCTGTAATGGATCTAATGGATGTAATGAGGTTACCAACTTATTTGAATATGATCATTAATGATTTTGGTCCATACATATATCTTCATAGTTTTGTTTCATGTATGTTTATGGAATGAGTATGAATCCTTATGCATTTTCCTTTCTATTTTGGTTCAGTCCTATAATCTATTAAGTATCTTTTTTATTTGGAATGATTGCATTGGTCTAGAAGCCATTAGAGCTCTATGATGATTGCATGTCTCATTTCACTCACTCTCTTTAAGTTCCTATCATAGATGATGTTTCCCACTAAACTCACATAAAGGAGAGACTCGGTGCCCGTGCGTGCCTCGGGTGAGTGCCCAAAGTGCCCATTGGGTGATAGGCCGACATGTGCATGGGATTCCCTTGTTCTTTGGTGGGTGTAAAAATGACTACATCTTGGTTCCATTTTTGGGACCTCTTTTCAAAGTTGTAGTGGGAAATAACATACATCATGATCTATGCAATGAGTGATGATGAAAGAGTGTTTAACTTTGGAAGGTGTTGAAACATGGTTTAAGAGCACATGGAGGATGAATTTTCTAGAGATTCAACACATTGGACCTGAGTTTGATGCACGTAGATGGGTAGAAGAGAACCTCTACCATGATTTGTATGAAAAATTTTTTTATTGCTTCCCAGTAGAGTTGTATGAATGGCTCTCGGCATATGCATCTAGATCAAGCTGGTATTATAGATCACATGTGTGGACCCAAGAAGAGTACCAGAGGCTACAAGATGTAGATCTGATGTGGACTCATGTTGTGGATCATTGGTGGAAAGGAGTGTTGCTAGCTAGCTACACCTGAATACACTATTTCCACATATTCTTGTCTGGAAGTTGTTGAGTTTGAGTTTTTGTGGGAGCCCAGAGGATCATTTCTACGTGTTATTCCTCTGGAAATGAAGATCTTGATTGTTACCTTGAGTTTAGAGGCATTTTCGATGGCTGGCTAAACCATTCTGAGTGTTGGGTGAGGAAGCTAGGGTGGAGGAAGATGGAAGATATTGTGATTGAGAAAGAAAGGGAGGAGAGATGACTCAAGTATAGTGAAGTGTGAAAGGGAGATTGCTAGACAATGTGAGGTTGCAAGTGTGATGGATATATGGAGGTAGATGTTGTGGGAAGGATTTGAGGTTCACGCAGAGGATGTGGAACTGAGTAGTCTATGTTACCCCATCTTGGCAAAGCATGTAAGAGAGACCCCTTTGGCTTCTGATGAGATTTTTCACGATGGAGAGAGAAGAGTCATGGTGCATGCATCCGAACCCACCTAGTGACCAAACTTGGTGCTTGGTTTTCCTAGATCAAGGAGAAGTATCGTTAACCAGTTGGTATCGGTGGAAGTGACAGATCTGTGCCCAGGAGATATAATTTTTTCATTTCCTACTTTATATGGCTATGCACATACTATTCCTAGTATTTGGGGAATTTTTGGACAAGGAGAAAATACACAAGGCTTGGGTAACACATTGGGGAGTGGTGCATGGGACACACATCTGGTAGTGGCACAATCTCACAGAGATTGGATTGCATGTAGTTTAGTGGGATGTTGGGGACCCTAGGTGCATGACCACTTCAGGCCCCATTACTGAGGAGATGGATGGGAGGGTGGATCTGGGAGGTGGGCTACTGGTGGATGGGGGCACAGGACCTGGTGGATCTAGTGGATCGGTGGAGGAGGAAACATTGGAGGAAGTCAAGGAACTGGATCAGGAGGACAAGGGCCCCAACCACCTCCTCAAGTCTTCTTTGAGATGTCTTTACATTTTCTAGATTATAGAGGTATTGAAAGATCTTTATGGAGCATGTTCACAAGTGTGAGTTGTTATGGCATGCAAAGGGGATCACAACCCCGAGAGTGGAAGGCTAGTCAGTTTGTAATGATGTTGCAAGGGGGCACACATAGTTGGTATAGGAAGTATGACCCCCATCAGATGGTGGTAGATTACACCACATTGAAAAATGCCTTCCTAGTAAAATTCCACATCCTGAGTTTGAATAGAAGAGCATCAATCGCCCTTAAGGAGATTCAATAGGGAATGGTAGAGAGTGTGTGGGAGTATGATGCATGGTTTAAAACCCTCTGTCAAAGTTATCATATGACATTCACCCTTCACAACATGCTCAATGGTTTTTGGAGGGTTGATAACACCATTTAGAAGGCTTTATCTCATAAGACTTTCATAGACCCTGCGTGAGGTGTTGGAAGCTACCTGCACATTGAAGCTATTGGGAGCATTGACACTAGTGTTAGCCCATTTCTGGAAGCTCAAATCACTTCTATGGCTAAGAAGTTGGAAAATTTATCTGTGAACTCAGCTCATGAGACTCATAGTGGAATATGGTGTATAGATTGTGAAGTAGAGGGCATGCCAAGGATAGTTTCCCCTAGGAAGATGATGTACATGCTATAGTAAGTAGTGGATTGTGAGATTTTCATGGGGACCATGATGTGAGTAGATGTCCCTTACTACAATGTAATTCGGAAGAATGTATCTTGTTACTATAAGATCTGCACCTCTATGACCCATGATACCAAAGGATTGTAGGCTTATTGACCAGATCCATGAGGCCATTGATCTTGTGTGTGCCAAACTAGCCTTGCAAGTGGTTCTAAGGGTGATGATCACCATTATGAGGAGCGTAGATGGAGGCATGCGTGGAAGGGGATTTCATGGAGGATTCCATGGTCATGGTAACCATGGAGGAAGAAGTGAGTTCCCATGTGGAACCTATTTTAATTGTGGATCTACAGACCACTACAAGCGTGAGTGTCCAGACTTATTGTAGTGCTCATGGTGTGGGAAGAAGCACAAGTATGAGGAGTGCCCTGAGTTGTTTGAGCACATGAGTCAGCAAGCAACGAGAAAGAAAAGGGTGCTCTGTAATGGTAAGCATTAAGAAGGATGACACACAATGGATGCCATGGGTGACACGTGATGTAGGCTTGGAACTATGTTATGGTAACAACAAGAGCAGAGGCCATGCGTGCGTGGAAAGGAAATGCCAAGGTAGAAGAACCTGGTTTCAAGGGAAGAAGTGGTACATGGGAAGTACCCAGACCCTGTGCATCAAAAGGAGGTATATCAAGAAACCATGGATGTCATTTGGAGTTTACAAGGAGAAATCCAGTGTCTAAAGGAGTAGTCTAGGAGGGAGGAGCAAAGAAGGAAGGTCGAGGTGCAAAGGATGACCTGGATGAGGTCAAGGAAGTATGTAAAATGCTAAGGCAAGAGAATATTATTCCCTTGCTAGGAGCATGGTTGAGAGAGAAGGTACCACATGCAGAGAAGAGTGTGAGAGGTAGGTCTTGCATGCAAACCTTCCCCCTCACAAGCCTTGACTATGATAAGGAGATCACGTTAAATGTAGTCATGGATGGATGGCTCCTTAGTAATATCCTCATTGACATAGGTGTGAGAGGTCAATGTTCTCACCTTGGATGCATGGCATCAGATGGGAAGACTGCATACATTACAGCCATCTTTGAATGTGTTGTATATGGAAAAAAAATGAAGGCAATGCCCATCGGTGTCTTAAAGGATGCAGCTATCACCATTTAGGGGGCTAAGTTTATTGGGGACTTTGAAGTCTTGGTGCTCACCGAGGTAGACAATTTCCCAGCATTACTTGGGTGCCCATGGTGCTATAAGAACAATGTGGATCTTGGTTCAACAAGGGATACATAAGCTTTGAAAATGAGGAGGAATGGGTCATCATACCCCTGGCTGATGGAAAATCAACACCCTATATTGAACCTTTGGGAGAAGAGGTCTGGATAGAATATATGTGTGCTCA
Source organism: Taxus wallichiana var. yunnanensis (assembly GCA_018340775.1). NCBI lineage: Eukaryota > Viridiplantae > Streptophyta > Pinopsida > Cupressales > Taxaceae > Taxus > Taxus wallichiana. The sequence continues at coordinate 302,099,462 of CM031235.1, forward strand.
ATCAGGGATCCAGAGATAATCCATCCCATAGAAGGAGTTATCCGGTTTGAGGATGCTAGTCCTTAAGTGACACCACCAGTATAGCATGTGATAATTGGGCACATGGGACCTATGAGTTAATCGGATGACATTTGAGAGGATCGGTGACAAAGGTGAAAAAGGCATGTATAGTCCAGCACCTAGGAGGAAAGAAGCTACCTAAGTATTAGGAGGAGCCTTCCTTGAGATATTTTTGTAGGAGATGGAAGCTCAGTGGAAGAAGGAGAATGAATGAAGAGGGATGTTAAGTTATGTCCTACTCGGAAACTATTGCATTGCACGCTGGTGGGACACATCGGGATAACCTCTTGGAATGGCGTGAGGTGAGAATTTCCTTCTCCATAAGGTTTTTAGGAGAGCAAATGCCCATGGCTATAAAAGACTACCATGGTAAAGAGACCACTTCCTTCCATATCCAAGCATGTGAGACAACTGGATGGGAAGCACGTAGAAGCATTACCACCTTCATTATGGGTTCACAAGTTATACTCCACCCTACAAGGTTGTGCATGTGCATGGTACATTCTTGAGACATCACCAGACAGGGGTAAATTGAAAGAGTTAGTGGTTGATCTCATTCAAACATTTGAGTATCGAGTACAAAACCCTTGGTGGATAAGGCATTGTAGGTTATCAAGTGCCTTACCATTGGGGATAGTGCTATGGTAGAAGATAGAATACAAGATTTGCTAGGTGAACCTGGCTTGGAGGTGTGCTTTGAGGAAGAAGAAACAGAAGAGATACGGTTTGAGCGCGTGTGTAAAGAGAAAGAAAAAGGAAAGATGGTTTATATAATTGATGGGGAAGAAGTGGAAAACTTGGATGTTGACCATTTTGTAGGGATGCACGAGGTGTTAGATAGTTTGATGAATGGGTGCATGCACCTATCATGAACCTTTAAAGACAAAGAAGGTTAACATCGGCTCAGAAGAAGAGCCTAAAGAGGCTATCATTGGAGACTATTGGTTGGAGAAGGAAGTCTCAAGATCATTGATCTTTTATGTGAGTTTGAGGATTTATTCCATGCGTGGGTATCATGAACTCAAAGGTGTTCACCATTCCTTGGGGAAATGAGAATTAAGTTGAAAGGAGGGTGTGCCCGGTCTGGAAGAGACCATACCGAATGAATCCTAACCTGTGCGTGAAGGTCAAGGAAGAAATAGATAAGATGATAGCATCGGGCATCATTGAAGTTGTTGAAGAGTTAGAGTGGATAAGTCCAATGGTAATTAGCATCAAGAAGGATGGAAGGATAAGGATCTGTGTTGATTACAGGGACCTGAATGTAGTGTGTATCATTGATCCTTTCCCAACCCCATTTACTGAAGAAATCTTAGAGGAGTGGAGGACGTGAGGTCTACTCTTTCATGCAGATGGATTCTCGGGCTATCACTAGGTAAGGATCATGAAGGAGGACCAGAGGAAGATGAATTTTTTCCACTGAGTGGGGAATTTTTTCCTATATGATCATGCCTTTTGGGTTGAAGAATGCACTGTTGTGTTCTCGTGCATTGTGGTACAAGCTTTCCAGGACTTCATCCATAAATTTCTTCAAGTCTACCTGGATGATTGGATAGTATATGGGTTAGTGAAGGACCATTGTGACAACTTAAGGTTAATGTTTGAAAGGTGTCGGTAGTTGAGGATATCCCTCAACATTAAGAAATGTGTCTTTCTTAACCCATTTGGAACATTATTGGGACACATCATATGTAAGGAGGGCCTACTAGTAGATCCCGTACAAAGTTGTAGTAATTGTGGGATTGAGGGAGCCTACTAGTCAAAGCATAGTGCGTGGATTTCTTGGGCATATGGGTACTACTAGGAAGTTCATCAAGGGATATGCCAAGATCGCCACACCTTTAGAAGAGTTTCTTAGACATAAAAGTGCCTTTCATTGGGGAGAGGTGCAGAAGGCATTTGACACTTTAAAGGATAGGCTTGTCACCATGCCCATACTATGATTCCCCTCTTGGGATAAGCCCTTCCATGTTCATGTTGATGCCTCAGGAACCCCATTGGAGTAGTACTTACACAACCTGGTGAAGGGATTGTTGATCATCCTTTGTGCTTTGCAAGTAGGAAGTTGACACCAATGGAGTAGAATTATACTACAACTGAGCGCGAGGCATTATCAATGATCTACGTGCTTCACAAGTTCGAAATATATTTCTAGAAACCCTTTTATATTTTACATTGACCATATGGCATTGAAATATTTAGTGAACAAGCCCATTCTACAAGGGTGCATATGTCGGTGGGTACTATTGTTCCAAGAATTGAGTTCATGGTGGTTGTCAAACTAGGAAAAAGTAATTCTGGACCTGATCATTTGTCTAGAATCGATTCAGGGGAGGATGTGCAAAGCATTGAGGATACCATGCTAGATGCACAACTATTTAGGTTGTGGCGTGTGCCCTCAGACTTAGAAGATATTGTAGTATTTCTCAAGATAGGTGTAGCGGAAGGGATGAAGGCATTGGATAAAAAGTGGTTAGCTATACGCTCCATGCCCTACATGTTGATTAGTGGGGATTTATACAAATTAGGACGTGATGAGATTTTTGCCGTGTGTGTGTGCTAGAACATGAGCACCTAGCCATAATAGAAGAGAGGCACATGGAGGTAGTGTAGGTGGACACTATGTAGGTGATGACACCACTACACGTAAGATATTAATGGCCGGATTATGGTGGGAGACCCTATATCAAGACTGCAAGGAATATTGCAAGGTGTGTGACCATTTTCAGTGCATTGGAAAACTAGGGTGAAGAGATGAAATGCCTTTTGCACCCTATTCCCAAGCACCGAGCCATTTGAAAAGTGGGCTATAGACTTTGTAGGCCCTATTGCACCAGCCATGCGTAGGACTGGATCATGGTATATAATCACTTACATATATTACTTGACAAGGTGGGAAGAAGCAACACCTACTAAGGATTGTACAACAGCTACTACTAGCAAGGTTCTATGGGAAAACATTATTACAAGGTATGGATGCCCTTTGAGTTTGACTAGTGACAAGGGTACACATTTCTTGAATGAGACAGTAAGGATTCTATTATCAGAATTCATGGTGGCTCATCACAAGACTACCCCTTACCATCCACAAGAAAATGGAACCATGAGAGGCATTTAACAAAATACTTAGTCACACGTTGACTAAGATCTGTGATGTTGGTAGACAAGGATTGGGATGAAAAGTATCAGCCATTCTTTGGGCATATAGGACAACCTACAAGAGGTTAAATAAGGCCACACCATTTCAATTAGTGTTTGTTTGGCATGGAGGAAGTTGTCCTACCAGTTGAATTCATGTTACCTTCTCTGTGTATAGCATGCATGTAGGAGGATTAGATGATGAACAAGCGTTGGAAGAAAGAATTGACAAGTTAATGCAATTGGATGAAAGATGATCATTAGCCAAGGTGGAGCCAGAAAAAAAAAAAAAAAAACAAAAGGCATGGCATGATCATCACATTAAGAACAAGAAGTTTGAGGTTGGGAAGATGGTCTTACTATATGATTCAAAGTTTTGCGCCATCTGGGAAGTTAAAAGGTGCATTGGTTGGGTCCCTACATCATCTCGTACATCCTTGATTCGGGTGCATGCCAGTTACAAGCGTTGGATGGGATGAGATTTCAGGACACTTCAATGGGAGTAGGTTGAAGCCCTACTATAAATAAGTCTTCTTGGTGTTTGTAATAAGGTAGTATTGCCAGTTAGTTTAGGATTTCCTTTAATGCATTTTCTTTTCTTGTGTTTCCCTTTCTTGTTGTTTTTTGTGTTGTGCCTTGGGTGCCGGTAACCTCATTATTTTTCAAAGGTTGTGAATGCATGAGAGGACCACACATCATTTTAGTGTGGGGTAGAGTAAGGTGGAAGAAAGTGCAAAGTGTGAAGAACCAGGAAGGATTGTGTTGGAAAGCCTGGTTGGATGGCCCTAGGAAAGGAAGTGCATGGAAGGAAAGGTGAAAAAGGATGGTTGGTGTCAGGGTAAGGCTACATTGTGGATCCATGTACAAGAGAGGAAGAAGCACAAAAAAAAACATGAGGTAGGAGAGAAAAAAATCATGATGGAAGTACCTTGGCATTGGTGATGTGCACAAGAGTCTCTGTCAAGATGGATTGGTTGCATGCTAGAAGGTTGGGGGATTTGTCCACGCAAGGTGGGTGCACGTGAGTTAAAGTGCTAAAGTTGGGTTTTGTTGAAAAATCCACATTAAGTGTTGAAGTATGGTGGTAGGTGAGGTAGCATTTAATGTTAAAAAGTGGGAAAAACTATAAATAGAAGGTTGAGACACTTCATTATTTACATTTACAAATATGAAGAAGGAAGAGATTTTGTGAACTAGGGTTTCTAGAGTTGATCCGTGTGAAGAAAAATTGGAAAAATTTAACTGTGAGTGACTAGTTTGGATCTGCAAACTAGGAGGGAAATAGTTCATGGGTGTAGAGAGAGTTGTGGAGAAGCAGTCATCTTGTGAAAGGGATATTCAGTGAGGGTTTGGTAGCTAGGGCATGGGTTGAAAAGGATTTTCTTCACAAGTTTGAGATCTAAGCTTGGAAAGGGTAGAAGAAGAGAAAGAGAAGTTGAAGTGCAAAGATAACCTACACAATGGCACCCAAGAAACCAGTTGTAACACCTAAGAAGGGAAAAGGAAAGGGAAAGGGAAAACAACAAGAAACTACCACAAGTACCAATGAAGAATGGTATGTAGAAATGTAGTACCCAGATGGGGTTTTCTTGGAAAGGAGTGGGAGTCCCATTTAAGAAAATGATAGTAAGTGATTATAACCATCACACAAATGTGACTGAAAAAGAAATGGGCATTGGAGTTAGTGCTGCAAAAAACAAGAGGACCGAAGGGTTACCCATTTATAGCGATGAAGTAAAAGTGAAGTTGGAGAAGGTGGGATTGTTGCAACTCTATGAGTTTCCCTACTTTGGGAAGCTGAGCACCTCTATCAGTGGCTGATGTCACACGTACATGAAGACCACTTTCACTTTGTGGGGTGCAAGATGTGCATAACTCCTCAGCTGATTTCAAAATTCATAGGTCTCATATGTGAAGGAGAAAGTATAGAGGATGACCTATGTGAAAAAGAAGCCATCAAAGAAACCATCACCACATATGCATACAAGAAGGGGTCAAGGTACTTTGATATTGTGGATATCAAGACCCGGTGATGAGAATGGTGCGTGCCTAGTAACCAAACTTAATGACCAAGAGAGGTGGATGCAAGTGAACAAGTCATGGCTCAATGTTTGTAGAAGGATATCAGAAGGTGCCATCTACAACTTGTCCATGTACATCATGGATGAGATCATCATAGCAGTGTGCGTAGGAAGGTGACAAGATACTTTTTGGAAATGTCCTCTTAACTATTGTGTTTTTAGAGATCGGAGTGCCAGATGTGGTAGATAAGTTCATTTGGGAGTACCCAGAGGAAGACCCCTCACCCACAAAGAGATTCAAAAAATACACTTGTGATAGCATGCATGATGCCATTCACAAGGGTCTTGAGAAAAGTGGTATATGTGCTTGAGGAATGCATTTGGGGTAGAGTGGAGGATCCCAAAACAACTACCAAAGCTCACAGAGGAGAAGTTGAATTCATGTATATACAACACTTTTGCATTGGCAGATTTAAGTTGGTTGATGAAAGCATGAGCCCATGGTGTAAACTTCCATTTTCCTTCACCACTCAGTACTTCCAGGTGGGAGTAAACAGATTCAAGGAATCCAAGAAGCTGAAGTTTGACCTTGGAAATATGGATCGGGACCATAGGGAGATGTGCAGGATGTTGGTCTACCCCAACAAGTGTGCGTACATGGAAAAGTATGTATCACATGAAGTTAGATGATGAAACCTCTGACTCTACCTATTGTAGGGAGGTCCATGTGCATGTGTATACCTTTGCATAAGGCCCAAGTTTGAGAAGGGCACTTATCTTGAAAATGAGATATCTATACCTGAAGACCCAACAGGTAGAAAGAAGACCACACCCAAGAAAAAGGAGATGGAAGAGATAAAGAAAAAGGCACCAAGTGTCCAAGATACACAAATGGTGGGCACCCAGGAACAAGTGCTAGAACAAGTACTTACATGCGTAGGAAGAGGTCCCCAGTCAGAGAGGAGGTGCCAGAACAAGAAAATCCTATCACATAGAGGAGAAATCACCAGAGGAGGAAGAAGAAAGAAAAGAATCCCCTATACTGGAATCCCCAGTTAGGAAGAAACAAAAAGGTGATAAAGGAGGTTGATTCAGAGGACACAAGAGAGCTTGGAGAAATATAGGGGTGAGAGGGATGATGATGAAGAAGATGAACCTGAAGGAGACCAAGAACCACTTGTTTTCAGTGTGCATGATTCGGGGAAGAAGAAGGAAGAGAGAGAAGAATGACTATCACTTTGTGTGAAGGAAGGGAAGCCAGGAGGAGGAGGGTGCCCAGGACATGGGAGGAAGTGAAGAGGTTAGCATGAAGGATCAAGAGGACTCCAAGCCTCACTAAGGATGAAGATAAATGAGGTGGTAGAAAAAGAGAAGCAATGAAAATCATTGAAGCCTTGGTAGAACAAGAGTTGGAGTGCAACATGTTGAAAATAGTGATGAATGAAGATAAGGAAGAAAGTGTAGGGAAAGATCATGGCAAGTGTGGGAGGCCCCTAGTCTAATGGTAACTATTCCTAAGGGCACATGCGCACAGGAGGAAAGTGCATGGAGATCCAGAGACCAAGAATGAGCTATATTGATGATCCAAACAAGGTGTTGTGCATGTGCTTCCAAAGCATAGTCCCAATAGATCAACTCTTGGCAATGAAGTCATTTGATGAAGAAGGTGCATACCCTCGGATGAGGAAAATGCTTTCTTGGGAAATTGAGTCCCACATCGATGAGCTAGAGTTTGAGGTAAGCCAAGGGGAAATAATGAAGATTCCTGAGTCAAAAGGAGACAACCCCTTGGTGAGCGCTCAACAACTTTTGGATGAACAAGTTTGTAATGCGTTGAATAAGGTCTCGGTTGAACTAGAAGCTAGGTTATTTGGGAGGAATGACAAGGGTAAAATTTCTAGAGGATAGAGCTAGAAAAGAGGGAAGAAGAGCTAGAAGAAAGGACCAAGGACTTAAAGGAGGAACTAATTAGTGCGCAACTAAAGTGTGAACTAAGGAAGAAAAAAAAGGGTGCGTGAGGTATATAAGAAGGTAGAATCCATCACAGATGCCATTGTTTTGAAGCATCCGGACCTACACCCCCACGAAAAAGTATGGATCTTCCCTTGAGTGCCTTGAAGACTTAACACACATCCTCACCATGGAGAGGAAACCTCGGCCTTAGAATCCATGGAAGAAGTAGCAGTGCCTAGAAAAGGAGGAAAAATTGAAGGTTGTAGCAATCATTTTCGAGTACACAAGGTTCTTGCTGATGTGAAAATTACTACCCATATTGTTGAGGCTGCGTATATGAAAATTGTAGATAGAGATAGAGTGGTGAGTATTCTAGTTCACCACTCATGAGGTAGAGCTCAAGGAATTCCAAGAGAAGAACAAAGGAAATAGAGTGGAGTGGGAGAGGATCCTAGCCGAGGTTGAGAAGAAGTTAGAAGCTATTGAAACCTTATGAGGTTCAATTAAAAACTAGTTGAAGGAGTTGTACCCATAGATTACAAGAAGGATGGATGCGCTTGAGGATGTGGGAAAGGAATTGGAAGGAATGGTTGAAACAATGAACACTCGAGGAGATGGACTGGGTTTTGAGGAGGTAAGCACCCTAGTCGGTGACCTCTCTAGAGAGTGCAAAATGAAGTTGATGCCTGGAACAAGTTGGAGGCTGACTTGCAAAGAGATTTTCCTATCTTGTTGCAGTAATGACAACACTTCCCCATTCTTTCATTTTCCCAATTCTTCATTCCCTTATTCTTTTTCCAAGATGTTAAGTCTATTGTAATTTTTTTCTTTCTTTCTTTGAAGAAGTGTTCCGAGGGTGGAGAATAGGTAAAGTGTGGGGTGATGTTGGGCCCCTAAAATATTGACTAAGTACAAAAGGTGCATGAGCGCACAAGGCCTAAGTTGAGGGGTGGGTGTAAGAAGAGAAGTGCACAAGGTAGGGTTCTAGGAGGGTTTTAGAAGGACCCGTGATACGCGCGAAGAAGAACAAGGTCTCGGGACTTAGCCATATTTGGCGTATCGGGTAGAGACACGAGAAAAGTGTGACCCGACTATGCATGATGAATGGATAAGGTGCCAGCCTAGTGATAGGTTGGCCTAGGAAGGAATATACCCTATGATGGAAGCTTCTAGAAGACCATCATGGAAAGGAGTGGAGAGCTCAGGCCTGGAGGAGCATGCTCCCATGGAGGACCACATTGGGACACTTGGTGATGGATCTGAAGCCTTAGAAAGGTGAGGTTGGTAGTTCAAGAGGCCTATAAATACAAGCCCACAAGAAAAAAAAGAGAGATCAATAGAGAGTGGAGCTCTGCAGAAATTTGTGAGGAGTTGTATTGGGTTGGGTAGATAAAATATAGGAGAAGGATGCATCAAGGGGCTTGGGATTGTAAATTTTCTTTTTGAGAGCTAAGGGATGTAAATCTAGTTATGATGTATGACTTTGGTCTACCATATTGTGATGTTTTGTAATGGATCTAATGGATGTAATGAGGTTACCAACTTATTTGAATATGATCATTAATGATTCTGGTCCATACATATATCTTCATAGTTTTGTTTCATGTATGTTTATGGAATGAGTATGAATCCTTATGCATTTTCCTTTCTATTTTGGTTCAGTCCTATAATCTATTAAGTATCTTTCTATCTGGAATGACTGCATTGGTCTAGAAGCCATTTTGAGCTCTATGATGATTGCATGTCTCATTTCCACTCACTCTCCTTAAGTTCCTATCATAGATGATGTTTCCCACTAAACTCACATAAAGGAGTTGGAGGTCCAGCGATTTCTAAAGCCCAAAAATTAGGTTTTGGAGGTCCCTTTGGCTCTTCCTATCGTCCATGTCCGGGAAATAAATTCAAGGACTTAGAAAAAATCCAAAAATGGCTTCTTTAGTGTAGTGTGGAAAAAGTGGAAGTTTTTGTCCCAGGCTGCACAAGTTCATGCGGGGACAGTTGGGACACGAAAACCCAAAATGTCTACATTCCTTTATTGTGGAGAAAAATCAAAAAAATATGTCCCAAGCGGACAGCGGAACATCGGGACATCCAGGATATGCATTGCCAAAATTTCTATAGCTAATTCAAATCGGAAAAATTAGATATTTTTGTCCGCGCGGTCCACGGGACACACAGGATACAAGTACGTGTGGGACCCACAAATGTGAAAAAGCTGATCACAAAGGGATGCGAGGTGAAGCGGCGGTCAACGGCCACGACGGCCCGTTCAACGGCAGAACACGCGGGACACGAGTTCATCGAAAACCCGACTTTGCCAAAAATGCCACGAAAGGAATCTTACAAATGGAGCGGATATTTTTTCCGGGACATTTGGGACCTAAGGACCCAATTTTACCGAAATAGATGCACACAAAGGAAAACTCAATGCTTGACCCTCCCAAACTTCAAATGGCCATAACTTTAAACTCGAGCTCGATTTTCATGAAATTTGACTTTTGGAGCGAGCATGGCGTTGTCTACGCCACAAAAATAAGATTTATTAATTTTAATCGGTGTAGGTATTTTTAAATTAAATAATCATCTCCATCTCGATAAATTAAATGCTTAGTCCCGTCAAATGACATAAATGCCTAGCAGACCCAAAACAATTGTCTACACTCAGAAGGCCATAACTTTTACATTTCTCAATGAAAACACACAAAATTGGTACCGTTGGAATCATGTTTCCAATCCCAAAGCACAACAATCTATAAATCTAGATTTTGTTGAGGAATCAATGGAGATGTTTCACAAAATGTTCCCAAGTTTAGAACAATTATTTTATATGGTAGCTGGGATGCATTAATGAAGCATGGGCTGACATATCTCACTGTTGCAAGTTATGGGACAATATGGGGGCCTTTTTCAAGCAACATAACATCATTTCACTTCATTTAATACCTCTTGCAAGTGGTTGAAGGACATATTTTGATATTTTCATTTTCCCTCTCTCTCTCTCCTCTTAGAAATCTATAAATTGGAGTGTTGGGATCATTGTAAAGAGAGATAGTTTTGAGTAGCAAAACTCTGCAAAAATTGTTTTGTGAAGCCAATGTGCTATAGGCCCTTGTAGTGGACTCCTTGCATGGTGATCCAGGCCCTTATTCTGTAATAGATTGGATTGTGCATATCAATGAAGCAATAGATACAAGTTTGTGGATACTTCTTCCCCTGTTGTGTTTGTTTGCATTCTTCTTTCCCTTTCAAACTTATTACAAATATATTGTGTCTACCTTATACTTTGCAAGGATTCATTCTCATTGTGCATGTATGGAATATTGTTGTGAATGCATTTTCTGGAATGTGGAGAACTATTATCACCCCTTCTAGTATGCACTTTGCTTCTATTTTTCACTCGTTGGAAAGTTATTCTCACTCCCTCCTTCTCTACGGTGTATCACCGCTTTAGTGTAGTCTTTGTTTTTATGTACTCTCTCTCCCTGGTCCCTTGGAAAGTTAGATTAGGATTAGATAGTTTTTCCTATATTAGAGTATATTATGACAGCGGTTTAAGAGAAAGAACCCACTTTCCACGGAGGTTCATCTAAAATACCAAGTCCCACAACTTTGAGATAGTACCCATGTTATCCAATAACATCGTGAACTCAAGCACACACACTTGTGAAATCCATAGGTGTCGTGATTTGGAGATAAAAATTAGAAGAGCCCAAATTTGATAACCTACATATAGGAAACAAGAACAAAAGAAAGGAAAGATTTTAGCTTCATGACATCTCCTCCAAACTACCTACAAACAAAGTGAAACCAAAATGAGAGAAAAAAGAAACAATAGAAGAGAGAATAAACCAAATGAAAGAAAATAAAGAGAGAAATAGACAAAATTAAAATGGATAAAGAAAATATTAGGGAAAACCTAGGGCTTTGAAAAATCAATGGTCTGGTTGATTAGATCCTACGACTCTTTTATGTCCTATAATTTGCCACTTCCCTAATAGATTATTATTTAAAAATACATTTGGGAACTAGTGTGGGCATTACTTATACCCATTGGTATTTTTAAAAATCAATAATTCCTATCTCTGTCACATTGAAAATGGGAATGGAATTTAGTATTATAGGAATCTATTTAATGTAGTGATTTGATCACTCCACTAGAGATCGGTGAGAATCATCGATGATAAAGAGTATGTTACAAAAAGAATAGGCGAAGTCACCATTCCACTAGAGATCGGTGAGAATCATCGATGATAAAGAGTATGTTGCGAAGGAATAGGAAAATGGAAATGGAATTTAGTATTATTGGAGATAATTTTGTTTGTGTAAGGAATTTTTTTAAGATTTAAGTGATTAAATTTATTTAAATATGATCTTTACTACATGTTAGGCTATGATCTTTACTACATGATTTAATTAATTTAATTAATTTAGGTCTTTAGTAAATACATGTTAGGCTATAAGAATCTATTAAATGCGGTGTGAGATCACTCCACTAGAGATCGGGTGAGAATCATCAATGATAAAGAGTATGTTGCGAAGGAAAAGGAAAATGGGAATGGAGTTTAGTACTATTGGAGATAATTTTGTTTGTATAAGGAATTTTTTAAGATTTAAGTGATTAAATTAATTTAAATATGATCTTTACTAATAAAAGATTTTAAATTGTGTAATTGAGGTGAAGTTTTAATATTTGACTAGATTTAAACTAATTTAAATAGGCTTGGGTATATAGATGGATATTTATTAAAAGTAATTTAAATCGCCTCTCGAGGATGGACTAGATGGCTTGGTTCCGTAACCTAATTAATATGTTCATTACCTTATAATCACGTGCATTGATAAGTTCACTTACGATTCTTTTCCCCTAACCTTGGTATACAGAAATCTAATAGAACTTGTTGATTGATAAGACCATAAATTAGGGATTGGTTGTAGTTCCTAACTCGTTTGACATCCTCAATTAATTCAAAATCCTCTATTAAAAAAAAATCCACAAAATTTTATACTTCCATTCGACCACTTGGTTTTTAGGCGTATAACTGGGGCATTACATAGAATCCTTTTATTACTTTCTCCATCACAATATATCCCACCAATCAAGTAATATTTTCCTTGCGAGTAGAACCAGTATAATCTATATAGTTGTGAGAAGGAACTCATGACCAAAACATTTGAAAAATGTATGTATTTCGTTGTTGTAGGAAACTTCTTTTCTATGGTAGTAGAAAAATATCGATGCTTTAAAAATGGGAGGAAAAAAACCCCAAGCCAAAAAATTTAAAACCCTAATGCATTGTCGATTAGCGTGACCAAAAGATCATATGTGTTAGAAAATTAGGACTCTATCTTAGCGTAGTGGTGGCGAGGTTATAACTAGACGTATTGGATGGTAGTTCATGATAGAATAAGTGGTATACTAGTAAATACTTTTAGGAACTTGATAAAAATCCTCTTTAGTTTTGTATAAATCCCCCTCCATGATTGAGAATAATCAATAAGAATTGTATGTTTTCTCTTAATCTGGTATTACAACTTAAGATCTAAAAACATGTGACTTGTGCATATATCTATTGGAGAGGAATCATGATTCTCAAGAGATATCACTGGGTGTTATTTCTCCTGTGAGAAGCCCTCCATGGCGGAAAGAAAGCTCAATGAGCTCATCCAGTAAAGGCCTTTTTGAATACTTCTTGTTTGATGTATATTTCCAAGTAAAGAGAATATGAGAAACACTTGAACCTGGATATAACGTAGACTATGAAGATGAGTTTGAATTCCCCAAAAAGAGTCCCCTTCTCTTAGCTCATGAGTAATAAACTCATCTCTAAGCTCAATTCCCTTACCCGATTAGTCAAAAGTCTTGTAATTTTCTCCCATAAAGCAATAAAATTGAAAAAACACAATGTGTCCTCTAAAATTACTTATGTCGACCTCCAACTTCTAAAAAGGCCAAACTATAATGCCTTAAAAACCAATATACATGCCATCCTTTAGTTTGAGGAATATTAGGCATCATCAAAGGGTCTATTCTAGGTCATACTAATCCTAATGAGATGTTGAAGTATGAAAATTATGATGTCATTGCCATGATATTGATTAAATTAAGCATCAATAATGATGTGCAACCACATGTTTGGGATACAAAGAAAATGAAGGCAACATGGGATAAATTGGAAACCATCTATGAGGCACAAAGACAAAGATCATCCATTTGTAGTCAATGATTCACCAAATTTCCATGGGTTACGGGACGAGAAAGTCGAGGAATTGTTACATCGAGTAGTTGAGCTGCAAATGGAACTATTAGTACTGAGGAAAAAATATTGGTCCCAATCACCTTGAGAGATCTTCCTTCCTAATACTGAGTGTTCTTCATGATATTTAATGTCTACAAGTGATTCAAAGAGCTTATGAACCTGCTACAACAAGAAGCAATCATAAAATCAATCCATGATGAATTGAAATACAAATCCCTTATCTTAAAGCTGCAACATGGTTATAAGTTCCAAATGGGACCCTCGACAAAATAACCAAAGAAATAATAACAATAGTCTCCACTGATATTAGAAATCTAGGAAGTGAAAGAGTTGGTGTCATATATGTCAAACCAACACCCATGAAATGGAAACATTATAGCATAATAGCTTGAAACAAGGCTCTTCTAATCAAGAAAGCACATCAATGTGCAATAGTTATCAAAAATCAAATAGATGTCCCCACCGGTGGAAGTGGAAGGGACATCTTGTAGCTCAACAAAATGATGGATACGATGAGGAGACACTGATGAAGCCAATTTTGGTGCACATACGAACATAATACTAGTCTCCAAGAACTTTCAGCCAATGAGGAATATCTATTTGATAGATTTAGGTGCCGGTAAATACATGTTAGGCTATAGGAATCTATTTAATCTTTGTGATGATTACTCCACTAGAGATCGGTGAGAATCATCGATGATAAAGAGTATCATCAATAAGTAAATATGTGGTAGGAAAATCAGTGTCTACCACGTGCCACCTCCAAATTCCAAATTTCATTTCATTTAAATTCACTTCAAGAAAGGTTGGGGGAAATGAACTCACCATTTTCTTCATGCTTTTAGAGGTCCATAATGTCAATTCGACCCAAATTTGGAAAATATGGAGAACTTGGAAAGCTGAATTGCATTTATAAAGATAAGCTTGAAGTGAAGGAATGCATTTCGTAAGTAATTCCAATCAAAATTATTTTCTTTTTTCTATTAATACCCGCTAAAACTATCCTTGTTATTGTATCCTGGTAAGAACAAGTTCCTAGGAGCCGAGCGAATTTTAAAATTATCAAACAAGCATGGGAGTTATCTCCGATTATACTAGAAAGGCTACCAATGATGCCATGAGAAAAAACCAACAAGGGCACAACCCCACCTTCCACCAACCGAATTCCGTAGTGCACCTGCACTGCTTATCATTATCATTTCCAACAATCTAAATAGGAGTAATTATTCAAGTGTGGATTCCTTTCTTGAAACTTCCATATTTGATGACCACAACAATAACGAGAAATCAAAATAGAAGCAGGACAAGGAACACGACCTAGACTCGGCAATTTGAGAGTATTTCTCGAGGTTCAATTTTATTTTCCAAGATACATTAATCTAATGTTTGAGAATGTTTTCTCCGGATGCAACAACATTCCTATTCAAACACTCGATGATTTCGAATGTCCAATCTTGAAATAGAACCCGGTAGTCCTTGATCTTTAGATACGAGGAGACACCGTTGCTTGGCTTCCATTTATAACGATAGATTTATTTGTAAATTCATGTTATGACCTCTAAATATGTTTGCATTTCAATTTTTTTGGAAATCATATCACTCCCTTCACTAGGATTGATGAATACACCTATCTTTTTGAAGGCACTTTTGAAAGCATCCATGGGTTTATCATAGAAGGAATTATCAATGAATAGAAGGTCACTAAGCTATAGACCAGATGAATATCACTCAAAACTAAACAATAAATATTTACTCGGTGATTGGTAAACCATTTGTGTTCTTAGCCATTCCCATGTTTTTATTCTTATTTTATCACAAGTAGATTCAATGATGGTTCTAGGCACGAGACTAGGAAACATGGTCCTAACATTTTCATGCCCTCTAGTCGAGTGTTCGGAAGCCATATTATTCTTGTTGATACTTAGTACTAATTACCCATGAAATAACATTATCCATATTTCATTTTCTTTTCTTATCTTCCACATCATCTTGAATAACCGATTTGACAAGGAGCTTCCCTCTTCGGCGGTGATACACCGAATATAAATATGATCCTCAAGATTCAACCCTCATCCAACCATAATACCAGTACGAACTCCTTTGTTGGTAATGTTGCATGGTTAAGGGTTGAGTGTTTAGGGTTAAGGGTTGAGGGTTTAAGGTTTATGGTTTAGGGAACTTAGGGATAAATATTCATGGTTTAGGGTTTAGGTTTTAGTGTTTATGGTTTATGTTTTAGGGTTCGGGGTTTAGGGTTTAGGTTTTAGTGTTTAGGGTTTATATTTTAGGGTTTAGGGTTTAGGGTTTAGTGTTTAGTGTTCATGGTTTAGGGTTAAGGGCTCAATAATTAGGGTTTAGGGTTTATGGTTTAGGGTTTAGAGCCTAGGGTTTAAGGTTTAGGTTAAGGGATTAAAGTTTAGGGTTTAGGGTTTAGGGTTTACATTTTAGGGTTTAAGGTTTAGGGTCCATGATTTAGGGTTTAGGGCTTAGGGCTCAGGGTTTAGGATTTAGGGTTCAGTGTTTAGGGAAAAAACACTCTAATGGTATTGATCTTCTGTACTTGATATTCAGTCTACAATAGTGATTACAAAGTGAAAAATGCTCTTGATCTTCTGCACTATAAGGATCAACAAACCTTATATATTACACATCTTTGCCAAACATGTTTCTCCCCACATATACTTGCACTATTAAATGTTTCTTGATATTCTACATATAATTGCACTATATAGAACACTCTTGGAGCTCTAAATATTTCACAAGCTATAGAAATAAGGAAATAGTTGTATTGGGTAACATTTCTTTGTACCAAATTATTCTTGGATATCTAGAATTTCCCTCCTTCAAAATATTAACAGATGAAAGGCATCAAATTATGATGAATCTCTTTGAATGTTATGCCTATGAAGCAGATGAACCCTTTTTAGTTGAATACTCTTTGTCAATACTAATAAGAATGGGTAAGACACAAAACATTACAGTGAGTGAAATAGTTCCCATGTGATGGGAAAAAGAAGATAACTCTATTGGGTAACATTTATTTGTGCAAGCTTCCCATAGTAGTGATTTCAAAGTGAAAACTACTCTTGATCATCTGCACTATAAGGATCAACAAGCCTTATATATTACACATCTCTACCAAACATGTTTCTCCCCACATATACTTGCACTATTAAATTTTTTCTTGATATTCTACATATAATTGCACTATATAGAACACTCTTGGAGCTCCAAATATTTCACAAGCTATAGAAATAAGGAAATAGTTGTATTGGGTAACATTTCTTTATACCAAATTAATCTTGGATATCTAGAATTTCCTCCTTCAAAATAATAGTAGATGAAAGGCATCAAATTGTGATGAATCTCTTTGAATGTTATGCCTACAAAGTAGATGAACCCTTTTTAGTTGAATACTCTTTGTCAATACTAATAAGAATGGGTAAGACACAGAACATTACAGTGAGTGAAATAGTTCCCATGTAATGTGAAAAATAAGATAGCTCTATTGGGTAACATTTATTTGTGCAAGCTTCCCACAGGGAAGGGGTTCTTAGAAAAGGGTTGTACCAAATTTTTCTTGGATATCTAAAATTTCCCTCCTTCAAAATTTTTGTACCAATTTCAATCATTCTCATTAATATATTTTTTAGAAGTCTTTCCAACAAGTATTTTTAGTGTTCAAGGTTTAAAATTTAGGGTTTAAGGTTCAGGGTTTAGGGTTTACAGTTTAGGGTTTAGGGTTCAAGGTTTAGGGTTTAAGGTTTAGGGTTTAAGGTTTAGGGCTTAGGGCTTAAGGTTGAGTGTTTAGGGTATAGGTTTCAAGTTTCGGGTTCAAGATTAAGGGTTTAGGGCTCAAATTTTTGTAATTAGGGTTTAAGTTTTAGTGTTTATGGTTTAGAGATTAGGGTTTAGATTTAGGGCTCAAGGTTTAGGGTTCACGGTTTATGGTTTAGGGTTTAGGGATCCGGTTAAGGGTTTTGGAGGAAATGAACTCTCCATTTTCTTCATGCCTTTAGAGGTCCAGAATGTCAATTCGCCCCAAATTTAGAAAATATGGAGAACTTGAAAAGCCGGATTGCATTTATAAAGATAAGCTTGAAGAAAAGGAATGTATTTCTTAAGTAATTCTAGTCAAATTTGTTTTCTTTTTCTTGTTGATACCCTCTATAGGACCAAGAACCCGACCTAGATTGGAAATTTAAGAGGATTTCGAGGTTTAATTTTATTTTCCAAAGTTCATTACTCCAAATTTTGAGAGTATTTCTCCGAGATGCAACGACATTCTCGATTCGGACACTCCATGATTCATGAATGTCCAATCTTACCATAGACCCTAGTAGTCCTCGATCCTTGGATACAAGGAGACATCATTACTAAGATAAACCAAGGACTTTTAAGGAAGAAGAGGTTCTTGTGAATATATAGTTTTGACACATCACATCACAACCCTCATTAGGGTTGATGACTATCCCTATCTTTTTAAAGGCACTTTTGAAAGCATCCATGGGTTTATCATAGAAGGAATTATCAATGAATGGAAGGTCACCAAGCCATAGGCCAACTAAATCCCATTCAAAACTAAACAAGAAATATTTACTAGGAGATTGATAACTCCTTTGTGTTCTTAGCCATACCCTATCACTATGTTTATTTTGTACAAGCAGACTCAATGATGGTTCTAGGCATGAGACTAGGAAATATGGTCCTAATATTGTCATGGCCTCCTAGTCAAGTAGTCGGAAGCCATATTAGTCTTGTTAATACTTAGTACTAATTACCAATGAAATATAATTCTCCAGCTTTCATTTTCTTTACTCATCTTCCACGTCATACTGAATAACCAATTTGACAGGGGAGCTTCCCTCTTCGATGATGATACATTGAATATGAATATGATCCTTAAGAGGGGAGATGCACCTAGAAAGGTATCGTTAAACCCTAAGCCCTAAACCCTGACCCTTAAACCCTAAATCCTAAACCCTAAATCATAAACACTTAACCTTAAACCCTAAACCCTAAATCATGTTCCCTAAACCCTAAACCCTAAATCGTAAACCTTAAACCTAGAGCCCTAAACCCTAAACCCTGAGCCATAAACCCTAAACACTAAACCCTAAATCCTAAACCCTAAATCCTAAACCTAAAACCTAAACCCTAAACCTTAAACCCTCAACCATAAACCCTAAACCCTTATCCCTAAACCTAATACCGAACCTTAAATATTTATTTTTGTACATAAAATCATGCTACAAACACATATACCCCATAACACTTTGAAACGTGAGTGCGTTATAATGTGCTTGTGTTTCACCTTTTTGGGTTTGAAATTCCCAATCCATAGGCTTGGATTTGCCTTGGATTACCAAACCAAAGGTTTGGATTGTTTGCGTGTTTCAAAAAAACATAAAAATTTCACGTGTACACCCCAATATATCATGCATTAGAACATAATATTCAAAAATAAATTCTACTATGATGTCAATCTCGATTTTAACTTGATGACAATATAATTCTTTCTAAAATTCGATTAGTTTAAGGCTTTCATCCATATTTTTTTACTAGTACCTTGTTTTCTTGCAAAACCTATGCATACATTTTGGTGCACAATTTATGATTTTTCATCCAAATTAATTTTTTTTTTTTTTTAAAACTCCATTCTACACGCACTAAAAAAACTAAAAATGAATTTTTTTCTCAAAGTTATGTGGGTGTACACACAAATATTTCATTTTCGGGATATGTGAACTTTGAAAATTAATTAAAAAATTATACATTCATTCAAAAATTATGAAAAATTAATGGCACCTCGTACATGGTCTTAGCTAACTTTATACGAAAGGGATTATATATATATATATATATATATATATATAAAACTGAAAAATGGGGGCACACACAATAGGTTCTTATCTTTTTTACACAAAAATAGACATACTTTGTGTGTGCACCACATTTGACCCTCTTAATCTCAACCATTTAAAAAAATTAGTAGTTTAGAAACTAGATTCCAAGATCTACGGTACTTATTCTTATCACTTTGTCAAATTTTGAGCATAGGCATGCCGAATTATTTGATGAAGTTCAGGTTTCGCTGATTTCAGGAAAAAGGTGTCCCTTTTTTACCCCCTTTTTATCCCCCATCTTTTTGCACTTACCCATACATAAAAACCTCACAACCTTTAGCCTTCTAAAATGTTCTCCATCTCATCAAAACATCCCACAATAGAACATCCCTTATCATCAAAGTATCCCTCAACAAAATATTCCTTATCAACAGAATATACCTCAACAAAACATACCTCAATAATACACACCTCAACAAAACATTCCGCAATACCACATCTCACAACATCAACATAACATTCCCCCGAAAAACATTCCCTACCAACAAGGAATTCCTCAATAGTATCAGACATACTCACAACCTAGCCAGTCTTTATTTCAATCGGATCATCCTCACAACAAACACAACTTGATCCTCTCCAAGCCCTTTTAAACCACATATCCAGTCTCAAAGTTTCTTCATCCTCATCCAAGAATGTGCTCTCTTATGATCAAATTTGTAATGAGCCCATTCATCCCTCGGTACCATATAAACCATATCCACCTCACTGGGAACCTCGAAGTTTATCAAGTTTTATAGCAAAAGATATCCCAATGACATATATGTGCCTTTCACTTACGCTTTGTTATCTAATAGCTCACGACCAAGACCTGATGTTGAGGACCTTTCCCATGTCCCTCACCATTCCTGCCTTACATTGGTACAAAAACATTCTGTAACATTCCCTATTCTCCTTTGCTCAAAGCATGCCCACCTTTTGTTATACCACTTTTCCATAAACATAGCACATAAAATCACTATCAATGACCTATATGCCATTAGACAATTTGAAGACGAATCTATCACTAACTTTGTCACCTATTAGAGGGGTGTCACCAATCAAATATCCTTTACATTACCAAAAACATAATTAATTAAGGTTTTATGTCATGTTTGTGCCAAACACATCTCATCTACATTACAAATCCAATCATTTCAAACTTTTTATGAGGCTTTCATCATGGCCCATAAATTGGAATTGTGAGCTTTAGAAGATGGACAAGTTAAACTTCATCCTAAGAAACCAAAAGTTAAATTCTCATCTAAATCACCATCCAACAATGATAAGTCTAAGAAATTAAATCCAATGCTTTGTCATATTAAATCCACTCCCAAGGAAATACCCGTTGTCGAGCGTCCCCATCAACAACGTAACTACACACCTATAGGAGATAATTATAGCCCATTTTTTGACAAATTGCTTTCTTCAACATGATATATCTCCCACCTATTTGACCCATCGACATATAAGTATCTAAACCCATTTGGTACCAAGATAATGACTATTGTAAATACCATAAGGTCAATGGACATGACATCGAAAGGTGTCGCACATTTCGCAACGTACTTCAATATTTGATTGAAAAGGGTGAAATCCACTTAGATAATCCAAATATACCCCCAAATAAAAATCTTGACATATTTAAAAAACCTTTCCCAAACCATCCTTCATTTTTAGATCAAGCACAAATGAATGTTGTCCACACCATCAATACAATAACCAAAATAGAGCCTATCCTTCGTACATTCCTGTCACTTTTCAGAATCAAACTGTGGAACCAACACCAAATGTCAATGAGCCTAAAAATACAACTAATGATCCTTCACCTAATAGAACATCACTAAAACCCTTCCTACATCCTCATCACTTAATCAAAACCTACAAAATCAACACCAAAATCCAATGAGCCCAAAGCTACTGAGCCTCCATCTATTAAAAATATTACTAAAACTACTCTTATGCCTTGTCACATGTCATTACTATATCACACCACCCATCCTCTCTGTCTCCCAAAACTACACCTAAAACCACATCTGAAAAACAACCCAAAATACCTACTACCTCAGGGAAATCAGACCCTCTACTACGTCCTCATCAACCACACCTAGTTCATCCAAAACCACAAAATACCTCATAAACAAGGTGTTTTTCAGGTTTTTAAAAGCCCTCAATATATTTTTCCCGATCAGATTCCTTTGCGCGGACCTCACTCCCTTATACATGTTAATCACCCTATTATTATAGGATCAAAATCCCCAACCAAACCCCTACACTAATTCCATACCATGCACTTTTACACGGTCAAACTATCCTCACCAATAGCCACCCATACACGGTCCTTGTCCTTTACCTACCACATAGTTTGATTATTTGCACCAATGACCACCCTTACACGAGATTTTTGTCCACCACTCATCGCGATGTCTAGAAAGCTTCCACAACCAATGGATAAGAAAATGGTGACTAAACAACCCATCTTACCTCCTCTTGAGAGAAGTAGAGATGCGACCTTGTCCCCATCTACATCTACACCTAAGGGGCGTTATGCCACCATCCTAGATGACCTCCTTTAGTGGTCACTTATCACATTACCATCTCCTAATCCATCTAATCATTGGGGATGGAAACCTTCTTGGTATGACTTCAATATATTTTGCGATTACCATATAACATGTGGCCATTCCATAGACAATTTTATGTCCTTTCACTTGAAAGTACAGGAACTTTGTAGTTTGTTCTTCCTTCCTTATCAATCAAACACACCACCATCATCAACATCATTTTCATCAAAACCTTAAAAATATATCCTTAAAGCATATTATCATTGATTCGATGTTATAAACATCACCATCCATTCATAAAATTATGAAAAATATTTATCTAAAACTAAGAAAATTAAAAAAACTTGAGAAAATTAAAAACTTCATCATAAAGTATACCCCACCTCCTAAATTATCAACTTCATCTGATAAACCTAAGGTATCTATTTCCTTATCTCCTGAGGAATCTAACCAAACACCATCATCAAAATCCAAGATCTCTATACAAGCAGCAACACCCCCTTTCACCGCAATCTCAGAAGGTTGTTATCAAAAAATTACACCAATCTCTGTCAGGATGTCACTCTACGAGCTAGTTTAGACATCACCTTTTCACAAATAGGATATGATAGAAGCCCTCCAATCCATAACCATACCATTTAATGATCCAATTCCTTTCACAAATTTTGTGGGTGCTCTTAAAACATCCACCGCTATATCATTTGAACCATCTGAAATTCCCTCCCTCGACCAAAAGACCATGACCTTCCACTTCTCATTACTACTCAGATCAATGACATCTCCATCAAGAGGGTCATGATTAATAGCGTGTCACCATTAACATCATATCATCTCTCACCTTTTACCAACTTAAATTACCCAACACTATTATCTCCCAAACTCGGTTATATTACGATCCTTCAACAAGCGACAACTATCATACCCACATTAGGGGCATCATACTTCCACTTAAAGTCAACGTCAAAAGCCTTCCCGAACTCTTCTACATTATATAAGGATATTTCTAATATAATATGTTATTAGGATGTCCTTGGATACGCACCATGCATTGTGTTCCTTCCACCCTCCATCACTATCTCAAATACAAACATGAAGGTTGGACTTTCACTGTCCCCATTTGATCCAAATCTTTTCACCGATGCTACATGATGTATCACCCAAACGACATCCTTGTACCTAAATCCACATCTGATCCATCTAATGAATCATCCACTAGCACATTTATCCCTTCTTCCAAATTACCAGATGATTCCTCTCTTGGTGAGGTTTGTAAAGCACCCGACGCTCGGAGAGTATCATCTCCTCATGCTTAACTCCATCCTTTAACCTAAAACATATAGCCTCCTGAAAAGCAACCCATGTATGACCCAAATGTAGGAGATGTCATATACTATGGTCCGTCTTATCTTAAAAACAAACCTCATTTATGGAGAACTTGAAAATCCTCCATTCCATGTCATTAATTGACACCGTGCTATGCCATTCACACTAAACTTCAAATCTCTCGATAATCTAAACTTCTCCACATGTATCTTCATCATTGTGCATGGAGAGGTTTTTGCCTCGAGTGTTATGAACAAGGAACCCATGATCAACTTGTCATGTGTTCCCTTAAATCCTATGAAAAAAATTAGGTTATAAAAGATTAACTTCCAAAATTTGTAAATCCACTACATCTAAACTTGCCACATCCCTAACTATTTCGAACTAGCAATCATCACCAACAAACCCGAAGATCCCATGGATATAGATGACACTTTTTGTACCCATCTCGCCTAACTTTTTTTAATCAATGTTATATCTTTAGGGCCACTTACTTATCAATCCAATCACTCCACTAAATCATTACCTCTTGTTTGGCTAGAAATGGTTGAGGAAGATTCACCTACCATAGATATCCTCCAATGTCAGGATGACTAGGATATCCTTTCCCATATGGGAGCTGAAGACCATTTCCTTCAGAAATCCATATCGTATGACACCAAATCTCCTTAATAAATCCACCATCGACGTTAACTTAGGCACCCCCTCAGATCCCCACATAGTTAAATTGATCAATCTCTAGATCCACAAGAATTAAATAATTTCACCTCATTCTTAACAAAATATCACCAATCCTTCACTGATCATATAACGATATGATTAGAATCGATCTAAAATTTTCATACATAACATAGTCACATATCCCGATGCTAAGTGAATTAAACAAAATCTCCGTAAGATACATCCCCGTATAGATATTCTTATCAAGGAAGAGTTATAACGCCTCTTATCAACCAAATTTATTATTCTCATTGATTATCGCAATGGGTCTCTAATATTTTCCCCGTAACTAAGGCTTCAGAGAAAACATATGTATGTATAGACTTGAGGATCTCAACCTTACTGTTTGAAAGATGATTTCCTTTTCCAAACATAGATTGGCTAGTCAATCTAACAAGTGAACCATGAAATGCTTTCCCTTATAAATGGTTTTTCAAGTTATAATCAAATCCTCATCACCCCCGATGATCAACATAAAAAATATTTCATTACCCCTTAGGGAACATTCTATTACCGTGTCATGTCATTTGGTCTTTAAAATGCAGAGGCTACCTATCAACGCATTATGACATACATTTTATGTGACCTCATCCCCAAAATTGTCAAAGATTATGTTGATGACCTTATAGGAAAATCCAAATCATGAAATACCATCTTGACGTCCTTGAATCAATCTTCACTCTTCTCTTTCGAGTTTTGTCTTCATCTTAATCTGTGAAGTTTTTTTGGTTTCCTCACTTTGGAAATATTTTAGGGTTCATCATATCTATTCAAGGTATATAATTGGACCCAGTGAAGGTTAGAGAAATCATCGAAATGCCTCCACCTTCTAATCTTAAACAATTGCGTAGCCTCCAAGGTAAACTAAGGTCCATTCGACACTTTATATCAAATTTGTCTAGCTGTTGTCAACCATTTCACCATTTACTCGCAAATATGTAGAATTTCATTGTGATTATGATTTTGAAATCCTTCAAAAAAATCAAATAGTATCTATTATTACCACATGTGCTTACTCCACCGTGTGAAGTATAACCATTTAATCTATACATATCCACTTCAGAGCATGCTCACAGGAGCTATGCTCGCTCATCACAATAGTCAAGGTCGTGAACAGGCCGTATACTACATTATTCGCACACTCCATGAGTATGAAACACGCTACACCAAAGCTGAAAAACTATGTTGTGTGTTATACTTCACCACCTCTAAACTTTGACATTATCTCCTCAATCACAAGACATATGTCATTACCATACTTTAATCCACTTAAATCCATGCATGCTAAACCTTATCATAATGATCACATAACTCAATGGCTTATGCTCATGACTAAATTTTACCTCAAAATCATATCTCAGAAATCTATTAAAGGTCAAACCATTGTAGATCAGCTCGTTGATGCACCCCTTCAAGATAATCAAATACCTCATGAACATTTTCCTAACGAATCCATCAACAACATCGATGAATTTGATTTTTCCCTATTCAAATGATGCTCTTCTTTTATGGTGCTAAGTTCAAGAAGGGGAGGCTCCACCATCATTATCATACCTCCCTAGAACATTCCACTACTATTATCCTTCAAAATTAACTTCAAATGTAATAATAATATGGCAAGAAAATGAAGCCTTGATCATAGGTCTAAATACCGTCGTTCTCTTAGGTGTTCACATCCTAAAAATATATGGATATCTAAAACTTATTATCAGTAAAGTCAAAGGAGAATACCAATGTAAGAATGAAATCCTTCAAAAATATAAAGTTTTCGTTGACTTTCTCCTTAGCGCATTCGATCATTACACTATTAAATCCATTCCACGATCTTCTAATAGGTTTGTAGACACTATGGATTTTCTCGATCCTTTATTCCCTTTAAAACAAAAAAATCAAAGGATAAAACCAAGATGTCTGTAGTTGTTCAATGTTTGGATCATCCTTCACATCAAAATGAGTTGCCTTCCATTAAAATTATTGAAAACAATCCATTGGATCTATGGTACACATAGATATATGATTATCTTGTTGAATTTAAACTCGTGTTAGATTTATCACATGGTGTTAAACAATCATTTCTCTAACGTATCACTCACTTCGTCATCATTGTTGTTATACTATATAAATGTAGCTTCAATGTAATCCTATTACGATGTCTCAAATCATATGAATCAACTAGAGTAATCATATGAATCATACGATGTCTTAAATCATATGATGGATTTTGTGGTCGTCACTTCAGTGGTAATGCCATCACTAAACACATCATACAAATAGGGTATTACTAGCCTACCATCACCAAAGATCATTGTGTGCATAAGTAAATAAATGTGTCAAATGACAAATCCATTAAGATCTCATCCACGTCCCTAGTCAAGCATTACATCCGCTCGGGACTTATGGACTTTATCTCAATTGGGGTTAGAAATCATTAGTGCAATTAATCTAAAATCATCCTAACAACATCATTCCATCATCACGCAACTGAATAATTTACTAAGTGGGTTGAAGCCATCTCTTTAACCTCAACAAAATCATGACCTATCATCAATTTCATATATCAAAATATCATATGTCATTTTGGTATCCTGCATAAACTCATCACAGATAATGGAAAATCCTTCAAAAATAAAGAGGTTAAACAACTCTATGATGTATTCAATAAAGCAATCTCAGTTTCTATTATCCTCAAGAAAATGGATAGGCCAAGGCACTGTAACAAAACACTTAATAAAATCCTCATGAAAATAGTAAATGATGTGGGTAGGAATTGGCATCTCCAAATACCATTCACTCTCTCATCATATCGAACTAGCATTTACATGCCTATAGAAGCGCAACACCTAATCACTTGTCTATGGCTTTGAATCCATCGTGCCTCTTAAAATTAAAATTCCATCACTTAGTGTATCTCTAACATATTTCATCACCCGATGAAGAATATCCGAGACCAATTAAGACAACTAGAATTGTTAGATGAAAATCATCTAAAGCAGCCCTTAAACATCATCAAGTCTATCAACAATGTATTAGCAAAGCATACAACAAACATGTCAAATAATGTGATTTTAAAATTGGTGATCTTGTACTTAAAGAAAATCAAAATGTCACTACATTAGAATGGAGTAAATGCGTGGAAAATTTTCCATACGTTATCACTCACAAGTATGGGTCAAGAGCGTATCATCTTACTTCTCTTGATGGGGAACCTGAAAGGGAACCTTTGAATGCTTCACACTTGTGACCTTTCTACTATTAAATAATTGATTATCATGACAGTAGTTACCTCTAAATCCTATCACTTCATTCTAATGTCTCCTCCCTTTTGTGGAACCCCTTAAATCACTATTCTGTCAATCAAAGACCATGACATGGGGTATGTGTGTGTAGGTTGCATACACATTTTATCCCCTCCTCAAAACAGTTTATTAGGGTTTTGACCTTCATCTCAACAATAAAAGGTCATTTGGATGCGTCTCTTATCAAAATATCATAATATAATAGATTGATCCCTCAAAGGAGAGCTATTCATAAGTCTTAAATCATTATCAAAAACAAAATTAGACTGCTCCTTGAAGGACAACTACTAGTCAAAATGATGGACCGATCCCTCAAAGGGTGGCCATCTAGTCAAAAAATCAAAATGTAAACCATACCCTCGAAGGATGGCTACTCATGTGAAAAGGCTTCCTGCATTGATCAACCTTCAAAAATACAACAATCTCAAAAGCATCTAGGAAAGCTTCCTGCATCAATAAACTTTCCCATCATAGAAAACTTCCTGAATATATCGGTTTGCTTTAAAAATCAAAATATAAGTTGGGGCATATTATCTATAAACTTCTTGAAGAGGAGATCCCTTTCTCCCATGTCAACCTACATACACAAGGTCCCTTTTGTCATCCTAGTAAAATACAATTGTTCAAACCCACATTTCTATTGTAATTTGAGTAACTACCCATTGATGATCTTACTTAACATTTGAGAAGGCCACAAGTGCAAGTGTTATTTTGAGAACACATCACATATACATATCAAATTCATCGTGGGACAATTTCTCCATTTTTACTTCATTTTTTAGTTACATTTTTTATGATCACATTTTTAATTCATTTAAATCAATCAAACATCTAACCACATCCAAAAAATATTTAACCAAACATTTTAACATACCACATTCATCAAAATCCATCTAAAACATTAACACATTTTCAAATAGAAGTATACAACATATACCACATGTAAATTAAAAACACAATATAAACCATGATCTATCCGTATGAAGACCACACACACACACACACACACACACACACATATCCAAGTCTGTATACATCATAATCAATGTCTAAAAAATCAATATATATCATCATACAAAAATGGGCTTCTATGAGCCTATCACATCATATACAATCATGTAGTAAAATCCACATCTCCAAACATGCTAGCACCACCCTCTCCTCAGGAGCAAGAGTGCCTCCAACTACACTAGTATCTCCACCTCCTCTAGGAACACTCGTGACAATAACCTCAACTCTAAATCCTCCATCTCCACCCTCCACTCTCCCTAGCCTCTAAAGGCGGTCGTCCCATGCTCGCCACACTAGCCTAGGCCTCGTTGCTGATGTGGCTCCCCTTCGCAACCATGTGATCTACATACAATGTGGCATCTAGGTAGTTCTTGATGATCAGATCCACATAGTAATCTCTCTCTACCGCACTACATCATAATGGGCTAATCAAATAAAAAATATGGGGAAGTGGTCTAGATATTCCCCCTACCCAATAGATTGACCATCCCGATAGCTCTTTACCAAAAATAGAAGGCCCTATAATCCCCAAGGCGTTCCTCGATGAATCCATGTGTCTCTTGTAGTTATCTCCATCAGCAGAGACATGTACAAATTGTGACTAAAGGCTATCTATCTACCCCATCATCATGTCTCTCTCTTCTTTCACAGTATCTCTTTCCATAATCAATCCATATATCTATCTCTAATGAGAGTATCATGATTGCCGATCAAATCATTGCACTCTCTCTACGAGCCACATCTCTCTCTCCCTCCACCACGGCCTTCTCGGTCTTCAAAACTGCAATATCATTAGCTATGTCATCATCACCCTTCTCCTCATCTTCATAATCGTGGATCTACTTCTCCTCTCCATGTGCACCTCCCTTTCGCAAAAAGCACATACTCGTCTCATCAATGAGTATCCTGTATGCCACTCGAGACCTTATCAAAAACTCTCAAAGTTGGAGCCCATCATGCACT
Source organism: Taxus wallichiana var. yunnanensis (assembly GCA_018340775.1). Taxonomy (NCBI): domain Eukaryota; kingdom Viridiplantae; phylum Streptophyta; class Pinopsida; order Cupressales; family Taxaceae; genus Taxus; species Taxus wallichiana. The sequence goes on from CM031235.1 coordinate 302,128,653, forward strand.
ATACTCTAGGATAACCCTCGCATCATCAAACTAAAAATAAATCCCTCCTCATTGGGGCATGTAGCCCCTAGTAATTCAACAATACCAGTAGCCAAGACCCACCACTGCTGCACTCGGGAATCTATATCCGTCTCCTCCCATCTATACTCAATGGGCTCCTTGGGGACTCCATGTTGTAATCAAAACTTCCTCCTAATATGATCAAAAATCAGTATCTCATGCTCGCATGCCCTTCGTTCCTATATCCACATAGGTTTCTTCAAACGTAAGTTATGAGGATACTCAAGCCATGTAAGTTAATCCAAGTAGGGTATCCATGTTGTATCACCCACCGCATCCCGAGTCAACAAATCTCTATAAAACCCTATCCTATTCCTCTTCCCCACACATCCTCTATCTAATCTCCACCTCATAAATCTAGGGTGCTAATCACCAATAGCCCATGGTAACCCTACTGGTCGAGCAATAGCTATATGCTCCATAGCCCACCTGATAGCAGAAAACCAACATCTATACCATACCACTTGTGAGCCCTCTAGCCAACAAATCTACGAATGTAAGTACCAATAGGGTGGTTATCCACTAAAAAATGATCGATACTCCATCATCTCATCTACAACCCCTATCATCATCCATGGGAAGTGGCCACTCCTAAATATGGCAAGGCATAACACATGATGGCCATCATCATCATCATGGTCATCTAAATGCAACCCCTCTCTCTCTCTCAAGAAAATAAGCACAACCATAAGAAAAACCTCCGACTCATAGTGGATGTTTGCCATATCCTCCCATAAAATCTATCCATCACACCATCCCTCTCGGCCTCCGTAATGGTATATACTAATGCTCCACATATTGGCGGTCTCGAGGATGCACGATGCACATCCTCAAAGATATAGTAATCTCTCCAGTGGGTAACCAAAATGTGTTGGTGGAAAATTTCCACCTCTCTAGCAACGCCAAAATAAAACCTAAGAATCTATGAATCTATCTATAATACCTCATGGCACTAAAACCCACGGCCTCTACATGTGCCTAGTCATCATCTAACATATCCTCTCTCACCTTCTCTAGAATCAGTGGAATGCGATCATGGATATTCAACTTCGCCTCCACCTACAAAAAATAAACAAAACCATCAATTAGTATCATTAATAAATATAGCAACAATATATCAACAAAACTCACACCCATCTTTTGCACCAACAAAATCTAAAACATTAAACATTCATACTTCACAAACTATTGTCTAAAATTCAATTGAATCACCAATAATCCACTACGATCATGCCGATTCGATTCAAATTGCCAACAATTGCATAAATCGCCGTAAATTCTAGTTAGCACATCTATACATCCCAAACACGGCCCTAAGATCCTAAAACTACTAAAAAACACACAAAAACATATCAAAAGTTAACTCACCTAAGATGTTGGTGGTTTTCATTTTCGCTTTAGAAGACACATAAACCGCTTCAAAACACCTCAATTTCCTCTAAATTGCCTCAAAACACGTGATTTCACTGCAAAGTCATTTTCATGCTATGGTTGAAATAAATAATCAAAATAGGGGTAAATATAAAGCCCTTTTTTACCCACGATCGATGTTGGCATTTACGCCTCTAATCGTGTGGTGATTACCCTAAATTCCTATGATTCACCCTATTTACAATAGCTACCACCATTTACACCCCTAAGCACAACAAAACCATCCTTTACACAAGTTTTTCACTTTCAAAGGACTTAAGCACTCAAGTCAACAAACACAAGCAAATACCGGCTTCCAGGACTAGTCATATGTATGTGGGATCGTGCCCTTTGGTCCCCATCACTTGACGCTTCCCATTAAAATTGCTTTGTCCTGGATCACACATCTATAGGCGTAAACCCCTTGGTTTCCTATTAAGTTGATCCCTTGGTAGCACTTTTTTGATACCCCTTAAACTAGGGCAACCTTTGAAAAATAAAACAAAGGCAAACAATTGGTGTTTCTTGTATTATCTTATAGTCAAATCACCCATAAAATTACAACATTCTTGATTGTTTTCATCTAATGCCTTGTTAAGACGTTAGACAAAAAGGGAAAATGTAGACACCAAAAAATCACACACCCCATTCTCACACAAATAATATCATACACATCTTGTTTTACAAATCAAGTCCTCCATTGAGTTGCCAAGCTTGTCATCACATCATTACGACATCCCTAAACCTAATTCATTAACCACATACCCTTTAATTAATTAATTTACCTCACATTCCTTAAAACATACCACCCATCTTGAAGTTAATTAATTAATTAATTAACTAATTGGTTAATCCACTCACCCTCACACCTCACCATGTGAACTCATCCTCACTCACTAGTTGTAACTAGTTATAACTAAAGCAACCTTCTAAAAATACTACCCTAACCACCTCTAACTTATCCCTATAACCACTTCTCACTTCTCACTAGTTAGGACTAGTTTAAATTAGGCAACCTGCCAAATTATCCCTACTCTATCCTAACTACCCTATCCACCTCTAAACCCTCACACTCGACCTCTCCAAGTTATCTAGCTATGATTCCCTAAATCCCCACATCTAAGTTGGAAATGGAAGGTTTATCACTTTGTATCTCACCCTAACTCCAACTGCCCAAAAATGTCAGTGATTCCCTTGAACACTAGCGATCTATAAATACCAATTCTTCTTCCTCTCTTCGGGACCATTCATGACCATCTAGACAAACCAGAGCATTACCAGTTTTCTCAAGCATTCAAACAACGTTACCAAGATCTTATCAACATCATTCTACATCTAATACATCCCTCAAGTGTTTTGGGAGCTGTTGGAGGGCTCTTTCATCATCCAAACACAACCACAACCAGCTTGTCGTCACCACTTATCGTTCAAAGGTTCATCTCCATTGTTTCTATTTTGTTTTCATTCTGAAATAAACTTGTTAGATCATCATCTATTTCTCTTTTACGTTTAATAGATTGTAATTTCATTTTAGACAATCAAATCATTTCTTTTTAGCAGTCTATTATTATTTCATAGAATCACTGTGATTAGCCTAATCATCTGTGATTCCTATGTTTTTTTGTCAACTTAGTAATCAATTTTCATTAGAAGTTGTTATTAATTACTTTAGTCTTTTGTGTTACTAATCTTTGTGCCAAGTATGGATCTTGTAGATGGCCATATCAGAACTAATCATCCCATTACCAACATCAATTCCCTTCCAATTTTCCAACACCCATTATTGCGAGCAATACAACCTATGGCATGATCGGAGTTGTGTGCCATTCACGCAGTGCCTCTTGACAGGTTGGAAGCCATATTTGCATCTTCCCAAGGAATTCGTGAAGCCACCAAAGAATTTTTGGAAGCATACTACGAGGTACAATGAATCTAGACTGATCTTGCATGGTTTGAATACAACTATGAAGTAGACCTGGACATACCTGAAGACACGAACACCGCATCTGAATCTGACATTGAGAGTAACATCAGCCTTCTAGACACTTATTCGACCTTGCACGCTTATATAATACGAAGGAGGAGATCTCTAACTTCTTCATGGAAGACTACATCTCATAACCTGATTCATACTTCACCAAAGATGATGATTTAGCCTACTCAGTAGGCTCTAACTTATTTTCTTAAAACTTAGATACAAACCTAGATTTCAAATTTGGATTCTAGGCTTATTACTTTTCATTATTGTTATCGACTGATGTATGTAATAATCTAAATAAGTGATAATACATTTGATCACATTTTTATATCACATATTGTACACCATTTCATCAATAAAATCTTAAGTGTTTAAAAGTAGGTTGACATCCACACAAGGAAGTCTTTTGGCTTTTGGGAGATGGCCTTTACCAGGAAACCTGCCTACCTATTTTACTAATTCCATTTTGTGTAGTGTCTTTGATTTACAGGTCTAATTGCAGGGAAAAGAGCTTAATTCATTAGTCACGGAGCATAAAAAAATCAAACACCTATCACATCCACAGGTACCTTAGAAATCCCACCATACTCGAGGTTGAGTAAGTTTTTCCTCATTTTCATATCAAACCAACTGCAAAGGAAAAATTGTGCTCAACAATGTTGATAGCATGGCCCTTGACCATTGTTTAATATGAATTACATGTCATGGAATGTGTGGGATCTCATATAATCCAATCACAAGTATATCATTCATGATTCTTGTAAAAAAATCCAATTTAGACGTGTTGTATCTGCAAGAAGTGAAAGTTATAAGTTGTAAGTTTGTGATGGTTTGTAAATCCATCTCGCTCGATAGCCTAGAATTCACCGAGTAATCATTATGGGGCGTGGGGATTGATCTCCATTTACTCTAAATGGGGCCCTTGTTTATGGACTAAGGTGTTGATCCCACCAATTGTGTCATATGAGCCTTACTTAATATTGAAAAATGCCTTTTTGTTTCATCAACATTTATGCCTCTAATGATGCATTTGAAAGAGTCAATATTTAGTGGTGGATAGAAAATGTAATTCTTGATGCTTATTGGTTCATATAGGGTGACTTTAATATGTTGGAGCTACCCTTAGATAAGTATGGGCACCTACCATGCGATGGACATTTAACGAAAGGGATGTGTGGTACTATATTTGTAATAAATTTGGTTTTAATGAGCCCCGATGCATCTCGCAAACCCACCTCTAAAGCTTAGTTTACTTGGTTTGATATATGAGGCATATTGGATTGGGTTCTCAAACAACTCAATAGGGCCATGTTGTCAACTCAATATTTCTTTGAGTTTGACAACAGTTATTCCTTTCCTATAGAAGTGATGCTAGAATTCATCCTCTCGGACTACTCCCCTATTTGATTTCGTATCACTTAGCAAAGATAGGTGACATTTTTGTCATAAAGCTCAATTTTTCTCAATACTTCCTTAATGGAGCACATGGCCACACTCAATCACATCAAGCGAGTGTGGAATTTATCACCTTGGCCGTGTCATTTAAAAAATTATCATCCGGCTCTTAGTTCTAACTGGATGTAGTAGTGGGAGGATGTGAATATTGGGATGACCAAATTTATTATAATCTACGATCGATAACTAGCAAAAATTTGGTGCTAATCCTCCTCTGCTACCTCCTTTGATCTTAGGCTGAGTGGTGGTGGCACTTAAAAGAAATCCTTTTTCTAAAACTTTGAAACTCAGAGTGGCGAGATCTCTATCAAAAATAAAAATCAATGATAACTACAATGCTTGAGGTACTCAAATCCGTGCCTTTCTCCACCTGGGCTTAAAGTGGGGGATTGTGTCTCGAAATAATATTTTATTTCCCTCAACGCCAAACATTATTCTTAGCAAATTGGCATCATATGTGATGGAATATCTTGGCTCATGGAGCCCCAACTTATCTTTATAGACCTTTGTCAACCATTATAAGCTAGATCTTCAAGCGCAAGTACCCTTAGAAGAGCGATGAGTGTCATTGATCAATGCTTGTCAGCTGCTGCATTACCATGTAAGCTTCCTTAGGCACACAAAATTTACTACGATTACAAGCTCACCCTTTATGACCTTCACGAAGTGGTCATACAAATGTCAATGATAATCCACCCTGTTGCGATGGTTTTCCCTACGAGTTCTATAAATTTATTTGGGATACGGTTGGCCCGAACCTCTACTAGGTCTACCGAAAGGGTTTTGAGATCCAGATGATTGGTGCTCACATTAACGCAGGGAATATTAAGTTCATCCCTAAGCCTGTATACCTCGAGTTGATAACCAATTGGTGGCTTATCACCTTGTTTAATGTCTCCTACAAGATTATTTCCAAATATCTTGTGATTGACTCCACCACATTCTTCCAACAATTATTCATCCGAAGAAAACCTACTTCATCCAAGGGTTACATCTTTGGATAATATCATAGCCATCTAGGAGGGAATAGAATGTGATCGTAAGACCAATCAACCTTCCTGTTCATTAAAATCAACTTTGAGAAATCCTACGATAAGATAGAGTGGAATTTCATTCTTGCACACTTCACGCATTGGGCTTTGCTCCACTATTCATACAATCTATCAAGATGCTTTTTACAAGAGCCTTGGCTCAAATCACCATTAATGAGAAAACCTCGACTCTATTTTTCCTTTTCAAATCCATACGAGAGGGTTTCCTTTATCACTGCCCTTTATGTTCTTGCGGCAAAAGGTTTTGGTTATTTGTTTGCCCAATCTAAATTGCGAGGGCTTGTCGGGGAATTACTTTTCCTTCTTCCGATAATTCCCAATTTTTCAATGGCCACTTTGTTGTGACTCTTTCGTCGCACTAATTGATGATGAAAGTAACATTTACAATGCCATGAAGTTCCTAGACACATTATTTTTAGCTTTCGGTTCATCCATTCATTGGTGAAAATGCGGTATTATAGGAAATCCTTTCTCCCGCCCTCTGGATGACATCATATGATTGGAAAATGATACACCATGGTGAGATTTTTAAATTTCTTTGCATTCCCTTTTCCTTTCAAGCATCACCTATAGATATTTGACAATATGTTGTTCAACGGGTGACAAAAAAACTAGAATATTGGATAACCAAACCGTTGTCCTTAATGGGTAAGTTCCATATTTTCTCCAAAGTTCTTGAAGCCACACATGCATATTATTCCTCTTGCAACGGTTTCCCATCCAAAAAATCTGCATAGAATTTGGGAAAGATTCTCAAATATTTTATTTGGGCCAATGTTTCCTCTTGTAACGGTTTCCATAGAGTTACTTGGGAGACTGTTTTCTGCACAGAGAATCTGGAGGATTGGGCCTTATTGATATTTTGTGTCGGGAAAGCACTACGTGCTAAATGGATAATTCACAACATTGAAGGTTAAGAAGCTTGAAAAGTGCTTATGTGTCATGACATTGAGGAGGGATCCCCTATAACCGTCCAACACGGAAGGGTTTAGGTTTTCCAATATTCTCATTGCTCTTGTTCTTATCAAAGTGGTGAGAAAATTTACTCTCAAAAGTATCTAGAAATCATGGGAGAAAATCAAGCCATGGATCTAATGGAAGGGAAACAAGTTTAAGTAATGGTTTTCTATTAACTAGAACTCATTGTGGTAGTCCTTTGGTCATTGAAATCCAAGATCGGTGTCTTTCGAGAGGTCCCTAGGATTCCTATACTTAGACTATTCAAGTGTGGAAATCACTCCATTTAGGACCTTTTTGCATACGTATCCAATCTTGTTGTCCATGGAATGAGGTTAAATCTCAATTCAACCTTGCCTCACATAATCGTACCTCTATCACTAACATCATCTCTTTGGTTACTAACCATATGAGAAACAAAATTTATGTTCTTTCCTCTTTTCCATGGTGGAAAGACTAGAAATGGTTCGTGGATACCCACTTCCAGAACTACTCTGTTGGTAAATGTTATAGTTGGCTATCTCCACATTTTCCCATGGTTGACAATCTCAACACTCGGTGGGGACTACATTCTTATCCTTTTAGTTGGAGAAGGAGATTCAAAACTGTTTGGTCCACTTGTGTGGAACCCAAAATTGCATACTTTTTGTGGTGTGTCCCGCACCAAGGCCTCCGTTGGTACCGTCTCGGTTCATATTGGTGTTTCAACTCCCAAATGTCCCTATGGACACTTGGAAACTTTATCCCACTTATTTGGGTAATTTAGTAAAGTGCAAAAGGCTTGCAATTGGATTCAATCATTCCTTCTCCCCTTTAGACTAGAATGTTTCACTTGGCACCATATTATTTTAGGAGACGATCCAATAATGCTTCACTTGTTTTCCCAAAATTTGTATGCTTCCAGAAGGGAAATTATTTTTTGGCTTTGGAAAGAAAGGAATTCTTGTTTATTTTCTAATGATGAAGTTGATCAACATTTCTCTATATATAATAAGTTGGTGGTTATCTCCAATGTGTTGCTCTGCAAATCCAAGTGCAAGCAAACAAGGTGGCCCTCGAGGTGGAGCACCTCTAGACCCTCCTCCAACACTAGGATGACACCGGTAATGCGTTTCTCGGGAGCCACCTTCACCTTCTCGACGCTCTCCATCATGCGGTGGTCATCCTCGAGGTGGGCGTCCGAGTTGCTCCCAACATCGCTCGTTGACCATGCTTGGTCTCCGCATGCCAACCACCACAAACGTTTTCTCCCGGCTTGCCACCGGGGTTGGGGCTCCTCTCCTCTATCTCATCATCTCAATACGGCTCACTAGTTGCCCCAGAGCCGCGCACCCAAGATGGGTGAAGCCTCCCACCTCTGTTAGATAAGTTCCCCATAATGGCTCTCGTCATCTCATCCACTCGAGATCTTATGGAAGAAAATGAAGAAGATGGCCACTTGGGCTTTAGATGGGAAGTGTCGGAAAGTACGAGGATATTCCTGAGTCGGATGGCAGGATGATCATGATACGCCCTCTTTATGTCAACTTTTTGTAGCGGCAACATAATTGTATTGCTTCACTATTTTTGTTAAATTGCTATAGTTGACTTTCCTAGGCCCGACCTAGTTTGTTCATGGCTTTGGGACATGTTTTCATCATATAAGCTTTTTCGTTGAATTATCCTGTATCATTTTATTTGTTTTTTTTGAAGGCAAAACTTGGAAAAGGCTCCGAGGGCCAAGAACAAAAGATATTACTATGAAGCTCACAAGAAGCAAAAAGACATTAAAAAAATGAGTGAAAAAAATTTGACTCTTACAAAGCTTGGACAAGGAACCAAAAACATAAGTTCATTTTACTTGTTACCACAAGAAACCAAAACATTACAATAAAGTATCATTTTACTTGTTATTATAATATAAGTTCATCTTATTTATAAAATAAAATAAAGATTTATAATAATCTAGATTATACGTTCTTTTAAGATTATTATATATATTACATTTTGTTTTATTTGCAAAATATAACGTAGTTTACAAGATTTTGTGATCATATTTATTTTAGTTGTAATATATACTATAGTTTACAAAATTTTGTAATTAAATTGTTTTGAATTGATTAAATTATTTCTACATTAATGATCGAGTATTTTAGAGTTGTAAAACCAATATGGGTTTTAAGGGATGTATGTCTCTCTCCCATACTTCAAAAAAATTACGTGGCCCAAGGATGTTCAAGTGAACGACGTAAAATGCGGGCGCTCAATTTAAAGGTTTGTACAAAATATTGAAAATATTTGCCATTTGATAAATCCTGTTAAGACATAAAACAAAGCATACATTGAACGGTTGTTTAACGTGAGAGCATATTATGCATTGAAATAATTGAATAGGGATGACATATACACACTTTCCACCTTAAACTGTTGAAACCAAATCAAGCAAAACATTAGAATATGCGAGATTCACACAAACTGTGAACACAAGAATTAGTTGAAGATAAAACGCAGCAGTCTTGCTTTAGAGAGGGAAACAAGAGATTTTACATTAGGAAGGTGAAGACGAACGAACTTTATATAAAAAAATAATAGATAATGTTTTAGTTTTCTTATTATTGATGAAGTGAAACATTTATATGAAAAAGTGTTTCTCCCGTTTTATTGTGACAATACACTTTTTGAAGCACGAGTATTCTCATACTGGATTATATTTCGTTTGATTTTACGTTTATTTGAAAAAAATGAAGTTATTTTCATATCCAAAAAAAAAAAAAGTCATTTGAAAGCAGGGCACATATAAGTTGGAGTAGGCAAGAAAATAGTTTAATAGTCCAAAAAAATAAAAATTGAAAATTGCGTCCTATGAAGCAACCATGGTAAATGGGATTTGGAGTCATATAAATTGATAACTAATATTAATATTACCAAAAGCATCCATAGGTGCTTGTGGAAGGCCAATAGGCACATGCCTAATATTTAAAAACGAAATTTATAATAACACTCCTTTGGTCCATTTGTGAAGTTGTTTGGCTCACATATAGCCCAATAAGGATCAATCATTACTAATTGTAAAGCCCCTTGATGCCTCAACATAGAGAGTCAGATAGTTGAACTTTTTAATTTTATGTGCTACTTGAAAATATGGATGTCGACATTCTATTTCAAAATTATTGCCCAAGGTAATGTTTCAAGTTTAACTTGCAAAACAATAAAGAATGAATAATTATATACATTACATTTGTTTGGTGCACTACATGAGCGTAATAGGTACATTAAAAAAGAGATACGTAAACTTGTCAAACATTGATAAATGTGCCGTTGTTGGGAGTGCAAGATTTTCCTAGACATATAAGATGCATCTTGGGATGCTAGGAAAATACAAGAGGTGGAAACCTCAAAGGGTTGCCACGGCCTCTACATGGGAACACTCTCACTCCATCTCCTTTTATACCTTCTCTCGTAGGAAATGATGAAGGTATCGAGGTGTCCAAATTGGTTGGTGCTTGACTCCATTCACTCTAATTCCCCTCTTAACTTGACTGCGCAGTGAGCCTTCTTGTGAAAGCTACGATGGCTCCATTTCGCTATGATAATTCAACATTACCTCGCTTCTGTATGCCATTATGGAGGTTTGTATGTGTTTATAATGCAAATTCCTTCCGCTCAAAAAACAAAACAGATTATTAATTTTTGCTCTTAAATATTGAAGACACATATTGATATGGAGTTTTTTTATGCTACCTTCATAAGCTTGAGAGAATGGTGGGTCAAAAAAACTGGGGAAATATGTTACTCTTGAACGTTCTTTCCAACTGCTTAGGGGTTATCTCCTCTCTGTTTTTCTTATAATCTTGTTTTATTGCGTTATTCACCAAAATTTCAATTCAAATTTCTAGATGACACAGTGTACCATGCACTTGCACTAATCATCGAAGTTTATTTGCATTCGAACAAGCAATCACATTTCCTTCCCTAGGTTATGTTCATATAACATCCAGTGTTTCTTCCTTATCTATCTCTTCAATTTCTCCCTTGTACACAATGGTCATGTACGCGCCTTCCAAAGCATAAAGGCATGTTACAAAGCAAACTGTTATTAGAGATACTATCCATCGGTTTCCCTATAATTATTATTTTTATTTTGGTCACATGTTATTTCTCAATGAAAGTGATAATTCAAGAAAATGAAATTGGTCTATATAAATTGGCCATATTACTGTCGGTTTGTAAGAAGTAGAAAAGAATTGTGGACGGGTCTCCATTTCATGCTCTACGCACTGGATGTTGCTTTTGAACCCATTAAGTAATTACTTGTTTTAGATTTTCAACCACGTTGCTCATTTTCACGATCTTGAATGATATGGATTGTAAAATGTAGGAACTATGTGCTTCGTTAAGTGAAACATTTTACTCGGATCATTTTTGATATCAAAAGTTCCCTAAACATCCCTAAACTATGTTATTGGGAGCTCTAGTTATGTCCGGTCAAAGTTCAGTCAATGAGAAAGTCAACTCTGGTCAACAAGTCAATATTGGACCAATCACATTGTGACATGTGGCAAAAAGGCATTGGCAAAAATTGGAGGTTTTAACCACCGGTCTTCGACAATCGTAAAATGGAATAGCTCGTTGGAACAAGAGGCTCAACTTTTGTTATGGAGGGGAGCCCGACCGCCGTGAGGATGATTATATTATCGCGACATGGTGGGTCCTCAAACCACCACATGGCTTGCCACCATGAGTTTGATTTTCCAATCGCGGGTCGATAGGTGGTCTTATTTCATCATATTTCATGTGGGTGAATTTCATATTACTTTGTAATTATTTGCCACACATTATTCCCAAATGCCATGCATATATATCAACCTTCATATTAATGTTCAAACATTAGTATAACCACCACTTACCCACATAACCGCCAAACATGCTAAGTCCACGTGGTGGATAGGAGATGAAGTGGTGGTAGGGGGAAAAGGCCCATGCGTGGAAGCTTCCACGTGAGGAGAAGGAGGTGGGGCGGTTATGCCTCAAGTGGTCCCATGACCACTTTAACATGCATGGGAAAGGCTATTTAAAGCCTAAAACAATTATCTCCTCCACCAAATGTGGGATATACCCACTTAACCATGTCCGCTCCTAAGGGAATTAATCCCTTCCTAAGTGCAATCTACCCTAATATGGAGATAAGCCTATCCAAATGCTACGGTGAGGCTAATATTAGCCTTAGATAATATTTTAGGCATTATTTTAAGGGCCCTATTTTTGTATAAATAGGGAACCCATTTCATTGTAAAAACACATGAGCCCGAGAAGCTTATTATTTTGTTAAGCTTAATTGTGGGATGTGGGAGAATTAGTAATAGGGAAATTTTAATATAGTTTTGTAAAACTATATTAAAATCCTAAAATTACTATAGAAAAATATTGTTTATTGGCCTATTATTTTTTAGGCAATAGTAGATGAAATATTTGTGATTGGGAGTAAAATGCAAACTACCCAATAGGCCCATTGAGCCACACTAATCATTATTATAAAGCCTGGAATATCGACTAGAGTGCATAGGGCATTTGAGCGCATTGAAGGCTGATCGAGAACCGAGAGGATTCGGAAAGTGGAGTTAGTGCCATAGAGGAGAATACACCTAGGAAAGGGGAAGGTGGGGGCTATTTTCACCCTTGATCATTAGAAGTTCTTCTGAAGTTGGATTCTTAATAAGTAAGTTCTAAAAGTTTCCATTAGGTTTTCTTGTGAAAGTACTATTGTAACTTACAAGTTTTGACTAGTGGAATGGTTTGAAAGAACCCAGAGACGTAGGCAATTTCCGAACTCCGTAATCAATCATTGTGTAATTGTCTTTATTGTCTTGCATTAATTTTAAATTGATTACTTAAAAGGAGAAAATTGTTGGAAAATATTTAAAGCCTACAAGGGTCCGAGATCAGGTAGATAAAAACTTGATTATTTTCGGATCAAGTTTGGTATCAGAGCTGGTTTAGCTCCATTTTTGCTTCAAGTAAATCTGATTAACAGAGTGATTGCTTCAAGATTGGTGTAGTTGGTTCAGTTTGTGTGAACAAGGTACAAGTGCACTATGGGAAAGATGTCTAAATAGGAAAAGCTCGATGAGGAAATTGAAGCTTATAATCACCAGATCCAGGAAGAGAACTCTCTCTGTGATCAATGTATTACTCCTTGGAAGAGGAGAATGCTCGCTTGAAATCAGAATTGCAAACCAAGGATGAGCTCTTGGAAAGGTTGCAATGTGGTGATCAGAGAAAGGAAATACCTTCAACTTCAGATGTAGTGACCATGGCAGATGATTGCATTGTAAGTTGTTCACCACTGGAATCTTCTTCTTCCTCCCATTGGTTTTGGATTCAGGTAATGAAGTCTTTGGTTTGTTTGAAAAGCATACTAGAGGCATTGGATCCAAATTACTAGATAAAATGGGATTTGATGGAAGAGGCCTTGGTAAAAATGGCCAAGGCATTGCTAACCCAATACAAGTCGAGGATCATCCTCGTTTTGTAGGTTTGGGTTTTCCTAGTGTGGGAATGGATATTGGAGAATGCTCCAAGAATGTTGATGGGAGACAAGCTTCCAAAAGCAAAGTGAATACCCCACTAGTCCTGCAAGAAGATTTGAGCAAGGAAAGTTGTGCTTCATCATCACAGGAAGGATGTGGTAAGAGAAATCAGTGAAGAGGTAATGAGATTCCACCTCCAGTTTCTTACCATAATCATAAGCACAATAAAACTTTTGATCCACTTTTTCAGCTTAAGAAGTATGGTTATGATTTTTAGAAGATGTGGAATTCCTTTCCATGTACTTTTTGTGGATTACATAATCATTTTGTGGCCAGATGTTGGAAGAGAAGGACATTGATGAAGAAGTTGATGTCATTCATCAAGAACAAGGAAAATTAGAAAGACCAATCTCATCATGCAGAGTCAAGAAATGGCAGAAAGAGTTCCTCATCCTAGAAGAAGGAGATTAAGAGGAATTTTTTGTGCTCATTGCAGAGGAATGGGCACTGGGTGGAAAATTGCTGGAAACTGCATCCATCTCGCCATTAGAGTAATGGCAAGCCAAAGATGGAATGGAGGCCTATTGCAAAGGAAAAGGAGGTTTCTACTCCACCACTAGTTGAAAATTCAACCCAGGACAAGTAATACCTGAAAGTGAAAGTCCTTTAAAATGGGTAAGTCAACAATTTTTCAATTATATATTGCATAATTCAGATTGATGAATAGTATGTAATATTTGTTTGGAGATCAGATTTTGTGAGAAAATTGAGAGAAAGGTTTACCATACTCAGTGGATTTTCTTACTTAGAAAATTTGATTAATACTCCAAACATATCTCCTAATCAGCTTGTGAGTACTGTTACAACTTGGATACAAGATTTGACTCATATAAAGCTTGGAGATTGATCTACCATTTGTGTAGACAATAGAGTTCACAGAGTGTCAGCTCGGAACTTCATTTTATGTAGAGGCATTGTGACCGTGCAATAGAATGGTAGTTGAATCACCATTGGCATTTGACATGGGTCGGAACTTCATTCTGTGGAGAAGCCATCATGGGCATCTAGCAAAATGGTACCTGATATAATTTGTCAACAAAAGGATCTCTCAAAAGATTAGCTGGAACATCATTTGGAGTCAAGGCATGTGACCACACATTGAAAATGGTAGCATGATCATTGGACTTAACATCATCGTGTAGAGAGGCGTTGAGGTAAGAGAAAGACAGCAGCACACACAATGGAGGCGTTGAAATATAGACTTACAAGATTGACTACAAGACTTGCACACAATGGAGGTGTTGAGGTCTCTAAGAGACTTACTTAGCGGATTGAGGCTTGAGGTCTCTGAAAGAGACTTAGCACTACACACAGTGTCTTATCAGAGGCATTGAGGTGTAGAGACTTAAGAGATGAAGGCTTGAGGTCACTAAAGAGACTTAGGACACTTAACATGCATGAGAGGTGTTGAGGTCTATAAGAGACTTAGCACTACACAATGGAGGTGTTGAGGTCTAAAAAGGGACAAGTCATTGTCCATCATTGACATCGGATCAATCATAGCTCTAAGTAACATGGAGTTCCTTCAAACCAGTTTGGATTTTGTGGAATCAACTCGGAGCCAGGAGTTGTGTTATAGAGTAAAAGAAGATCCTTGTTGTTAGATATCTGGAAGCTTAGCACCACACAAGTAGGAGTGTTGAGGTTTCATTCAGAAACTTAGCACCATACAATGGAGGCGTGGAGGTCTTCTTCAGATATCAAAGTGGTGCAGCAGAAGCATCGTGGGCCCATAACCCATAGGTCTAGGATAAGAAAAATTTTCAAAGTGAGAAGGTTGCAGGAGGAAGAGACCAAAGGGTCTACTACAACAACACTTCCGAGGTGGTAGAAGTTTCCAGATTCAGGATGGGATGGCAAAATGTTCCAATATAAGCTTTTTGGGACAAAAATCCTTTCTCATTGGGGAGGTGTGATCAAGGGATCATTTTGATATCAAAATTTCCCTAAACATCCCTAAATTGTGTTAGTGTAGAAGATCATTTTGAGAGCTTTCCATCGACTATGAGAACATGAAAATGGACATTGGGAGCTCTAGTTATGTCTCGGTCAAAGTTCAGTCAAGGAAAGTCAACTCTGGTCAACAGTCAATATTGGACCAATGGCACTATGACACGTGGAAAAAAGGCGTTGGCAAAATTGGAGGGGTTTTAACCACCGGTCTTTGACAATCATAAAATGGAATAGCCCGTCGGAACAAGAGGCTCAACTTTTTTGTTATGGAGGGGAGCTAACCGCTGCCGTGAGGATGATTATATTATCACCGACGTGGTGGGTCCTCAAACCACCATGTGGCTTGCCACCACCATGAGTTTGATTTTCCAATCGGGTCGACAGGTGGTCTTATTCATCATATTTCATGTGGGTTGAATTTCATATTACTTTGTAATTATTTTCCACGCATTATTCCCAAATGCCATGCATTATGCCACATACCACACATATATATCAACCTTCATATTAATGTTCAAACATTAGTATAACCACCACTTACCCACATAACCACCAAACATGCTAAGTCCACGTGGTGGATAGGAGATGAAGTGGTGGTAGGGGGAAAAGGCCCATGCGTGGAAGCTTCCACGTGAGGAGAAGGAGGTGGGGTGGTTATGCCTCAAGTGGTCCCATGACCACTTTAACATGTGTGGGAAAGGCTATTTAAAGCCTAAAACAATTATCTCCTCCACCAAATGTGGGATATACCCACTTAACCATGTCCGCTCCTAAGGGAATTAATCCCTTCCTAAGTGCAATCTTGCCCTAATATGGAGATAAGCCTATCCAAATGCTATGGTGAGGCTAATATTAGCCTTAGATAATATTTTAGGCATTATTTTAAGGGCCCTATTTTTGTATAAATAGGGAACCCATTTCATTGTAAAAAACATGAGCCCGAGAAGCTTATTATTTTGTTAAGCTTAATTGTGGGATGTGGTAGAATTAGTAATAGGAAATTTTAATATAGTTTTGTAAAACTATATTAAAATCCTAAAATTACTATAGACAAATATTGTTTATTGGCCTATTATTTTTAGGCAATATATAGATGAAATATTTGTGATTGGGAGTAAAATGCAAACTACCCAATAGGCCCATAGCCACACTAATTATTGTAAAGCTTGGAATATCGACGGAGTGCCATAGGGTGTTATGAAGCATCTGAAGGCGATTGAGGAAGGAGGATTCAAAAGTGGAGTTGGTGAAGGAGCTTGCCGAATACACTAGGAAGGGAGGGGTGCTATTTTCATGATCATCTAAAGTTCTTGAGTTATTCTTCTAAGAGTAGTTCTAATAGTTTCCATTAGGTTTTCTTGTGAAAGTACTATTGTAACTTACAAGTTTTGACTAGTGGAATGGTTTTGAAAGAACCCGGAGACGTAGTGCAATTTCCTGAACTCCGTAATCAATCATTGTGTAATTGTTTTATATGTCTTTGCATTAATTTTAAATTGATTACTTAAAAGGAGAAAATGACTTAAAAAAAAGGTAGGGTTAAATGTGAACCCTAGGATGAATCAAATCTTGACCCTAGATTTGACTCATGCCCTAAAGTTTCCCTAACATATTTATGTTTTCTTTTCCCTTCTTTTCCTCTTCTCATTTTGTTTGGTTTTGTCTTTTGCAGGTGCAGGTTGAAAAGGAGCTTGGAAGTTTGCTTTCATGGAGATTTTTGATGAAGAGTCTCTATATTATACTTGCATATACTTTTTATTTATTTATAAAAATTTCTTACCCAAAATTCTTGGGTATGGGTTATAGGATACATGTATTTATTTATGAAGAAAAGAGGGAAAAAAAAAAGCACACACACATAAAAATTCACACATTAAACACAAACACAATGGGTAAAGACACACAGCGTGAGGTTTTAGAGGTGGAGGATTTTGATGTTTAAGAGGGCATTTTGGGTGCGCGAAATACAAGGAGTGGTGGGCGGTGGTATGTGTGTGGGAGGTGGGACATGCCGCACTGGGTGGACAACGTGGAGGGAGAGTGGGCTGTTGGGGAGGGCGGTGGAGTGGCGGGAGTGGGCAGGTGGGGAAGGAGGGGGGCGGCACGATGAGGGGGAGTAACATGTGGAGGGGGACAACGTGGAGGGGGAAGCGGCATGGGGAAGGAGGGGGTAGCCACGTGGGGGAGTGGGGAGGGGTTCAACCCTCCCCCAAATCTTGCTTTTTTGTTTATTTTTTTTTGGTTTATTTTCTTTTTATTTATTTTTATAACTCTCGTATGTGTGTGTGTGTGTGTGTAAATCGGCCCTCCACAAAAATATATAAACATACATATATATGCATATATATATATATATATATATATATATATATATATATATATATATATATACATACATATATACATATATATATATATATATATATACATATATAAATATATATATATATATCTATATATATATATATATATATATATATGTATATACATATATATATATATATATACATATATACATATATATATATATACATATATACATATATATATATATACATATATACATCTATATATATATATATATATATATATATATATAATACATATATACATATATATATATGTATATATATATATATATATATATATATATATATATTATATATATATATATATATATATATATGTTTTTAATATATTTTAATATATAGATTTTAATTATAATACAAGAAATGTAAATTTAACTCTACTTATATTTCATACATCCTAAAAAAACAACTATTATAATGTATAAACAAGAACTAATAGATTTAGCTTAGATATTGATGGAAGGATATTCAACTCTATATTTTAGTTCATTAAACCTATAACAAACTAACTTAATGGGTAAAGTGATAAGAAGGTTGTAGGCAAGTTAATTCACTTAATAGAACAAATTTTAGATTTAAGTTCATACTTAGAGAAGGAGAGGGCACATCCATGTTTGATCATTTTATTTTTGCAATAAGGAAAGAGAGAAAGACTAGTTGTATTCTATTCACTAACATATCAAAAAAACTAAGAATAAATGCATTACAAGAATGGTATTTTATTTACATTTAGTCATGCTACCAACATTTTACAAGAAGAGGATTTATTGCTAAAACTAGAGTATTTCCATTCAATGATAATCCTAAGGCTCAATGCTATGACTAGATTTCCTTTCTAATGCTCTAACAAGATACATATTTCAGATTTTTAAACAAGAAGGATATCCAACAAGTAATAATACTTTCCTTCTCAAACAAGGATTACAACAAGATTTTTTTATTAAAAGAACATTCATTACAATATTTTGTTTCCAAGAAGCTTGAACACAATATGCCATATTTTCAAAAAAATACATAACTACTCACAATAATTCCCATTACAAGTTTCTTTACAATGTTGAAGAGAGATTGCTCAAGTTTACAAGTAATACCAATTTACAAACAAGGAGGATTTACAAGGAAATGAAAGCTTCACATGGCCACACTCTTTAAGATACATAGAGAATGATGTCCATAAAAGAAGAAAGAAGAAAAGAGAATCCAAGTTGCCACCACATGATCTCCAACTTCAAAAGCTTCCAAGAATCCAACCCAAGGAGAAAAGGCTTGTTTAACCACCCAACCTTTAGGCATCATTACATGCCTTTCCAAGGTTGGAAGGCATGCTAGCCTCCCCCAAGCCCATGGGAAAGAGGACTACTATCCACAACTTTGCACAAGAGTAAGGGAGACAACCAATATTACATTCACATAAAAACAAGACAAATATTAAAACAAGACACCAATTTTGCAAAGATGAAAAAGAGGAGAAACCATGTTCTACCTCTAAAATGGGGAAGAGAAGAAAGGAGTTCTCCAAATCCAAAAGTGGTAACCAACATTGGTTGCACAAAACCAAGATCTCCACACCCTCCTTATTCCTCCAAAGTCATTCAAACCCTCCTTATTTCTCCACCCTTTCACCAAATCCTTCTTGGAAGGATTTTCAAACCCCAAAGGGGTTTCCTCACCAAGAATGGGGAAGGAGGTTCAAGCCATATGAACCACCTTCCCCACCTCAAACCATTTGAGGGGAGTAACTTAAATCCTACAAGGCTTGCCCATCAAGCCATGAGGATTGAGAGGAAAAATCCCTCTCTTCCCCCACAAACTCCAAAACTCCATCATGCCATATGATGGATGGAGAAAAATAAAGTAAAACAACAATTAAAATCAACATGCAACAACACACATTTTAAATAACCAAGACTAATATCTAACATGATATAAAACACACAAATGAGCTCAAGGAGCCTACCTCCAAAAGCTCTCCAACTTCTAACTTTTCCACTTCTTGACCCAAGCAAACTCTAGCTCCAAAATCCACAAGCCTCCAAGCAAAAGCTCCAAAAAAAGTTCTCTTCTTTCCCCATGAGGGAGAATTTGAAGAGGAGCAAGCAAAAATCCTCACAAATGAGGGGGTGACATGTGTCACCCCTCTCTTCCCTCAAGGTCAAAGATTCTCAAAATAAAAGAGAGAAAGGATAAAATAGCTTTTAACCCTCTTCTCCCAAATTACCCAAAATGATAACAAAACAAACTTGTGCAACTTTTAACAAAGCACACTTACCCATCCACCTTACATGGATGTGACCAAAGGAAGGAAAAATGGGAGGAAACTCCCTCTAAGCCTTGGAAATAAGCCCCCTACCTATTAGGTAGGGTCCAAGGGCCCATTTTCATGCTAAGTGAACTCCCAAACTAAAAAGGGGTCCTAAAAATGCCTAAAATAGCCCAATTTCGGGTTTGGCACACTTGGGCACAAGGGTAGAGGGTGTGGGGCCCACCCAAGGGTTCACATGTGACCCTAATCCCTTTTGATTAATTACATCATTATACAAACTCAAAACTTAATGTAAGTGGGGCCATTAATTCCCAAAACAAGTTTACAACACAACTAAACACCCTAAGCAAGATTAATAATACAAGACATATTACATTACAAATGAGGGTCACTCATGGTGCCCAAAACAATAAACTCTAATACTAAGGCCTCATACAATAAACACGGCTAGGACTTAGCCCCGTGGGCTGCTTGTGCAAAATTGTGTAGCTGGCCTGAATCCCACGTTCTCCTGTGACCTGTCACCTGCACACTCATTGCACACATTAAACGCA
Organism: Taxus wallichiana var. yunnanensis; assembly: GCA_018340775.1. Taxonomy (NCBI): domain Eukaryota; kingdom Viridiplantae; phylum Streptophyta; class Pinopsida; order Cupressales; family Taxaceae; genus Taxus; species Taxus wallichiana. The sequence goes on from CM031235.1 coordinate 302,149,270, forward strand.
CTGTCCGATAAAATGTGAATCAACTACTCAATAAGAAATCAATGAATTCTAAACTAGCATATCATCTTTCTGGAATCGAAAATGTGACAACATGCACAATTATACACAATTCACCATAAGTTAGACATAATGATAAAGTGACATATATCCATAGAATCCAAACATGCAACTACACTAAACATTTAACGTATCTCAATTAGGTCTAAACAACATCATCATAAACTAATGTCCACAACATCAAATGAAAACTAACAACATGCTAATAAAGTCAAATTGGCGCTATGCGCCCAAATATGCATCCATGTCCAAGAAGGTCAAAAATCATAACATATTGTCCAACATATATCAAATCCCTATCCAAACATGTCTATGAGTAAAAGGAACAACAATAAATTGAGGCTATAAAAATGTGGGCACTACATCCCCCTCTACTAAAATTAGACTTCCTCCTAGAATTCACTGGAAGAGATAGGGATATCTAGCCCTCAATGGTGTAGCATCCTCCCAGGTAGTTGTTGTCTCATCATATCTGTCCCACTGCACTCTAACCTTGGTCCAAGTCTCGACCCCGAAGGGCCAACCTCCGGTGCTCCAATATGCGTATGGGCTCCAGTCTCCATTGTCCTCCATCCTCTACTTGTAATGTTGACCAATCCAAAACATGAGAAACATCAGGTACATATCTACATAGTATAGAAACATGAAATACATCGTGGGCCGTAAGGATGTGGTGGTAAAAAGCTAGGTGGTAGGAAACTGGACCGATGACCTCTAAAATATCAAAAGGCCCCACAAAATGAGGTGATAGCTTAGAACCCTTTCCATAGTGGATCGGACTCTTATGTGGATGAACTCTCAAGAAGACTTTGTCACCCACTGAGAAGTGATGATCAATCCTCTTGGTGTCTGCATATGCCTTCTAGCGTGCTCTAGCCTACTCAAGTGTTTTCTAATCAGAACAACCTGCGTTGCTCTAAATCCTGTAGTAAGTTGGTCCCTAGAATAATCTTGTCATCTAGTCTGTCCCAACTCAAAGGTGTCCTGCAAGGTCGTCCATACAAAGCCTGGTAGGGAGCCATACCAATGGAACTATGATAGTTGTTGTTGTAAGCAAACTCAACTAAATGAAGGTAATCTTCCCACTTCTTCTATTGGTCCATCACATACATCCTCAACATGTCCTCTAGTACCTAATTAACTCTCTCTCTATCCATCTATCTCTGGATGATATGATGAGCTGAAATTAATCTGAGTACCAAGAGTGGCCTGAAAGGAAGTCCAGAAAATTGAAGTGTAGATGGTATCCCTATCATTGATGATGGTCTTCGGAATCCCATGCAACCTAACAATGTCCTCCATAAATACTTTGGCGATGGCTTGTGCATTATAGGTGACCTTGGTTGGTGAGAAATGTGCAACCTTGGTCAACTTATCCATGGTGACCATAATGGCATCATGATGATAAGAAGACATAGGGAGTCCAACTATGAAATCCATGGAGATCACATCCCATTTCCACTCGGGAATATCATGAGGATGTAAGAGTCCTTATGGGATGAGAATGCTCGCCTTGACCTCCTCGACACTCAAGGCAATGTGCAACAAAATCTTCTATGTCCCGTCGAAGACCTGGCCAATAATATAACTCCCTCATATCAACGTGCATTTTCTTTACTCCTGGATGTGCTGCATATGGAGCTCGATGAGCCTCTGTAAGGATGAAGCTACGCAGATCACTTGACTTAGGCACATAGATGCACCTATGGAACCGAAGTAAACCATCTTGTCTCTAAAATACACCCTGAATATCTTGCCCTCTAATGAACCCTGTGACTCCAACATCTGTTTAGCACCCTCATAAAACCTGTCCTCTGGAAGATGCTCAAGAATCCTGCCTCTCAAATCTGACTGTAGTGTCAATGAAGCAAGCACATGTCATCATCTACTAAGTGCATCTACAACAACATTTTCCTTTCCTTTGATATACTATACCTCCATGTCATACTCACATAGGAACTCCATCCAACGCCGTTGATGAGCGTTGAGGTTTATTGTGAGAAGATATGCTGCAAGCTACGATGATCTTGTCCTCAAAATGAAAGGTCTACCCAAAAGGAAATGTCGCCAACGCACAAGTGCATGAACAACTACTGCAAGCTCCAAGTCATGAGTAGGGTAGTTAAGCTCGTAGTCTTTGAGCTTACGCGACTCAAAGGTAATCACCTTGATGCTCCTGCATAAGAACGGCTCCCAAACCCTCTAGTGATGCATCAAGTGCAAACAACAAAATCCTCTTGTTGGGTCTGGAACTACTAAGATGGGTGCCGTGGTTAACCTTTCCTTAAGCAACTGAAAGGCCTGCTCACACTTTTCTGACCAATCAAACTTCTTCCCTTTCTCTGAAGAGAAGTAATAGGGTGAGCAATCCTAGAAAATCCAGACAAACCTGTGGTAATAACCTGCTAAACCCATAAAACTCCTCACCTCAGTGACTGATGTGGGTGTTGGCCAATCCATGATAGCCGTATCTTAGAGGGATCTACTGAGATACCCTCTCCTGATATGATGTGACCCAAGTATTGAATCTCTATCTGAAAGAAGCTACATTTTTCCAAGTTCCCATACAACTTCTACTCTCTCAAAACCTAAAGTACCTATCTCAAATGCTCCTCATGTTCCTCCTCGGAATGAGAATATATCAATATATCATCTAGGAACACTAAGACAAAGATCCAGAAAGGTCCTGAATACTCCATTCATGAGGCTCATGAAGAAATTGTGGCATTAGTCAAACCAAATGGAACAACTGTGAACTCATAATGCCCATAACGTGTGTGAAAATTGTCTTATGAATGTTTGCATCTGATATGCACAACTGATGATACCCTGACTTGAGATTGATTTTGGAGAACACTCTAGCTCCCACATCTGATCAAACAAGTCATCAATCCTAGGGAGTGGATAACGGTTCTTTATTGTGACTTTGTTGAGCTATCTGAAGTCTACACAAAGTCTGAGAGAACCATCCTTCTTTTCACAAATATGACTGGCGCTCCCAAGGAGATACACTAGGATGAATGAGACCCTTCTCCAACAACTCCTCTAACTGAATCTTGAGCTCATGAAGCTCTGGAGTCATCATCCGATAGGGTGCCCTAGAAACTGGTGCAGATCCTAGCACTAAATCAATGGTGAAATCCACCTCTTTACGTGGGGTGGTAACCCTGGAAGCTCACCTAGAAACACATCTGCATACTCCCTCAAAACTGCATGATCATCTAAGGGTGAATGCTCTGGGGTGCTCTCTGATCGATCACTGATGGTGATAGCAAACAACTAAAACCTTTACGCATGCTCCGCTTGAGTTGCTTAGTTGAGATCATACGCAAGAGATAGGCCTCTGCATCCTTGATATCACAACTGCACTCCCAAGATCATCCTGACACTCAATGACCTTATTTCTACAATCTACCTTAGCTCGATGAGCCTCGAGCCAATCCATACCCAACACTACCTGATAGGATCCTAGAGGAATAACTTGGAGGTCAAGTGTAGTGGAGAAGACTCCTAAATCAAGTACGCAACTCTCCACATACGAGTCCATAGTGAGTTTGGCCCCAAGAGGCCAACTCAACCTGCCAACTATCTGGTTGCCTAGCCACCACTAGCCCACACTGGTCCACTATAGAAGGAGATACAAAAGAATCTAAAGCACCTGAATCAAAAAGTACTGAGACAAAATACCCCTGATAGTATATGTCTCAATGATGCCGTGGCTTCGATGCTCGGCCTAGATGGTTGTCAACCGCTGCATATACATGATGGGCGCATCCCACATCACCCACCATCTGCTCGGATCTAGAGGCTCTCTATGTATCCATGGTATTGGGTTTGTGTAGGCACATACGCACATAGTGATCAAGGAGACCCACAAATAAAACATCCTCTGTACCCCTTTGAGATGGGGTCCCTCCCGTACTACGTGTGATCTCGCTGGTCCAACCCTAGCGGAGCTACATGTGAAGCTAGTTATACTGCTGAGTACCATGTCTCCGATCCCTAGCTCCACCAAAACCTCCTCTAGTGCCACCTCTCTGAAAGCTCTGAGTCTATCTAGCCCTCTGTTTGGTGGTGGCCATGATTATACGTCTCTTTTTATGGGTGCGGTGGAGCCCTCGTGGCATTTCTTGGGAGGCCAAAATCCTCCTCTAGGGGTGGTGTTGTACCCCATGACCTTTGACTCTGAAAGGCCTGTATCCTATCCTGAAACTTGCTCTTGTTTCTATCTCGGTGCTCCTGTGCCTTGGTCATGTTCTCCTCAGCTAAGTAGGCCTTCTCAACGGCCTTCTCAAGCGTGGGAGGAGATAACATCCTAACTGCTCCTACTATATCTGCATTAAGGCCCCTAATAAACCTGTTAACCTGTAATTTCTCATCTTGCAGGTAATCCACATAGTGAAGATCCGTGAACATGCTCTCATACAGGGCTATGTGCCACCACAACTTCGTGTGGCCCCGTTGTAACTCTTGAATGACAAGAGGTCACAGATTGACCTCCTTCCTATGTTGCCTCCTTCCTTGTATCCAGCTCACTCAACAAATAGGATTTTGAAGCTCACAATTTCCACATTGATTTTTGTATAATAATGGACTACACAACATGAATACACAAATATAATAACTCAAAAGTTAATAAACCACAAAAGCAACATTTGAATTCAACATTTAAATAATACGATATTATCTAAATGCTAATATTCAAAACACAAACTCTAAACTAAAACCGTTAACATAGATTGGACCAAAGACTATTGACAACAACTATACACTTATGGACTTTTGAACAAACTTGGTAGACTCACACGTAATACTTACAAAATCTTGACAGTCACAGATTTGGTGAAACTATGGGCTGCGTGCAATGTGGGATTCGTGGTAAGGATCTCGTGATCCAGATCGAGTTGGGCGATGGGAAGTCTGACTACGTGGTGTGGTGAATCCAACAAAGAATACGTAGACATCCACCCCTCCAAACCTTTTTCTGCCAAATCAGAATCCAAAATGTGTAGCAGGTCGATCCTCAGAACTGTAATCTAGCTGATAATAGATGTTGATTGATCTTGCCTAGCAATCATATTCTTCACTTAAAATTTATTCCACCACCAGATGAAATACGGTATAAGGCCACGAGGCAAGATTGAAACATGGATATGAGGCTTATGATTTCTGTTCTGATAGATATGCGCAAAGTTCCTGATACAAATTACATACACTGATATTCTATGTTGACATGTACAGATAAAAAGTGACACACTCGAGATTCTAGTTGAAGAATTTTCGCATGGCATCAAGTCTGATTCTTCAGTCTAGACTAAATTTGATGCAAATGTGAGACTTAATGCGGATTTTTTGAGAACCTACCAAATGAATTTTGCAGCCAGTAGGCTAAATATGCAAATAGAACAGTAATAAGAACAATGCAGAACAAATTAAATACACTATTCTAATCAACCTTCTTACAAAATTAAACTCTCACATTCACAGGGGTGAAGCGTAGAGGGATGCCCCTTAAATATTTTTATTGCATCATAGGGATAGACCAATCGCTCTGATACCACTTATAAAAACGGCACAATAATAAAACACTGAATATTATAATTTAGAAACTGAATTCATTCGGGATATATTTTCATAGATGGAGTTTACATTATATAGGAGGATGTTCTCCTTAATACAAGGAGTCAACATCAATCCTCAACAACCCACATATCTCTCTCCAATCCCTACAATCTCTCAAACTTATCCCTAAGATATCTCTCACACTAAAATAGTTACGTGAGTTGATCTCACAATTCATTAATAATAAAACTATTACAACTATATTATTTATATGAGTTCTATAAACTCATTACTAATAATATTACATTTTTAAATAATGTTATCCAATATATTGGTAACACAAAAGACAACCAACTAACAATAACACAGTAGTGAAACTGCAACAAATAAGTAGTAGTAATACAACACATCACCCGAACGAGAAGAGGAAACCCGAACAAATGAGAATCAAAAGGACGTTAGATCTAGATAATTTTTGTATCCTCTCCTTGTGATTCTGTTACATCGCGGAACCGAATGCTTGTGTTTATCTCTTCTACACCACACCATGTTCCACCAATCATCTGAGCCTTCAACAACTCCACCTCCTTGATATACTCTAGATATATCTCTCGCCCTCCTTGAAGTTGAGGACCTTTAGGGAGTCTAGATCAATATGGGGGTGGAGCACCCTATGTGATAACTATGTATTGACATTCTCGGTGGTGTTCTCCAAATCCACCTCCAAATTACCCATAGGGGACCAATTTTCCACCACAACCTGATTTGAGACCTTGTTTTCCAATTTTGTAATGTTTGGGGCCGAATCATTACCGTTTTCCAATCCCTTGGATTGGTTTAGTGGGGATCTTTGTTGGGCTTCCAATGCCCTGTTTTTCTCCTCATAAAATCTACATCGCTCCTCTTCAAATGAATCATCCATTCTAGTTGATCTCTACAGAATAACAGGTGACACCAGTGTTGATTTCTCACTTGGATCATCTGATTCGTTTCCAGAAGAATATTCTTCCTCATAATCTTCCTCACTTGAATCCTCGTTGTCTTCCGCCTCAGTATTTATGTCAATATTTTTGCTATTCTCATCAAGTTCTATAGAAGATGGAATCTGGTCCTTCGTAAAAACAGGTGATGCAAGTACAGGTTCCAAAAGAGTAACTAGGCCAGGCGCAACCCCAATCGATTCAACTCGCACTACATCTGACACTCCCCATGTTGACAGCTTAGTAGATGATGGTATGAAACAAATTGCTTTACCCTGATTGTTCGGCAGAGGCACGTCATTCGTGGACCGAGTAGAGATGGATGAAGGCTTCGAAGGATCAAAGTCAGGGACAAGGTCCACCAAAGCAACAGTAGCACTGGCCACACAAGGGACTGAAGCAGATGACTTCAACTTCCATTCCTGAGAAGTGCCCTTACAAGAACTAGCCTTATAACTGACAGCCCTGCATTTTCCATAGAAAACTAGGGAGTATTCATACTCAAGATCTTGTTCCATTTCACCGTGAGCCAAGAGAAGACGAATAGAAGTGGGTAGCTATTTTCCAGGATTCACATTCAAACACATTTTGGCTGAGACCATTCCTGTCCTAGTAAGAGACCATTATAGCCAATAGATCAGATAGGGCTTTGGCTATCCCTTTCAACACCTCAGTCTCCCAAAATTTGAGAGCTAGAGCAGGAGATTGACCTTAATCGGGAAGGCACAAGGTTCAAAATTTCTCATGTCCAGACTAGTGGGCCATTTAGTTAGGTGCATCAATTTTTTCCATAAATCCAAGGAACTCCATTGATGCCTCCGAGGTATTCCTCTTCACCTGTGAACTGAAACATGAATGGTTTATTTGAAATGGAAACCACAAAAATGCCTCCTCGAGGTGCCCATTTTCTTTTAGCCAAGGCACTGAAAGTGTCAATTTTTGGCTTGATGACAGCAACGCTTCCAATAAGAGTATGTCCATACCTTTTTCTTGCTCTTTTAACCAGTTCATCTGGCACAAACAGGGTCATCCCATTTACATTCCAAACAAGGTTCAGGGAAGGGAGAGGGATTCAGTCTCAGCACGTCCTGAAACACACACTGCTCAATTCCCCTATACCATAGCCTAGTCACCATCATCTCTCCTTGCCTATTCCCTTTCGGAGAACCAGTGATTAGATGAGGAGTTGGCCTAGATTCATGCGCCTGCCCCTGTTATGTACAAACATTTTGAACAATATTTTCCCTCTCCACCGCTTTCTCATTCGCATCCACTCTCATCCACCAATCGCTTTCTTATTTGAAATTTTACTTGTTTGAATGTAAGATGATTTCTATAAATATTAATTATTTTGATGAAATTTGTACTCGTATATGTTTGAAGTCTTTCCTGAAAAAATTGATTTAGAAAATGAGAAGATAAAAGCATTAAAACAATCTAAAAATTTAACTTAGAAGTTTGATGGTGTGTAAACATGACTAAAGGATTTAAATCATATTTCTTTTGCTAGCATTGGAAAAATTTTGTCATTGTCAATCGTGGTCAATCTTTCACACAAGGAAAGTGGATCATCTACATTAATGTATGCATTTGATAGTTATTTCTTGGAATATTGTTTGAGGTCTCAATGAACTAACATGTAAATATTTGGTCAATGATAGTTGTTAGTATTTCTCTTAGTATGAAAGTGTTGTCTTTTCGAGATGTTAAAATAATAGGATTTATTATTTAAATTGCCAATGTTTTTATAGTATGAATTTCTTTTGTTAACAAGTTTTTGAAATCACATGATTACTTCTTTGGCCATCCACCCACATTATTTGTCAATTTATAAGTGTGGTCATAGATGAGTGATCAAACTCGCGTTTGCTTCTAAAGATTTCATAGAATATTATTTTATGGGGATTAGATTCCACCCATCCAGTAATATCAACCTTATTAAATTTGATGACCAATTTGTTTCGTTCGTAAATTTGTAAACTTCGATTTCGAAAGGAAAATTTTGTGGATGCAACTACATGACTCACTCCTAGATGTTCACTAGATCCTATGTGTAAATTTCAAAATAATAGAATCCACATCGATAAATAAAGTCACATTTCCATAAATTGGTGTGTAAGAAAACAAAAGTATATAACTGCATGTGAAATAAGCTTGTCCTTTTTTACCTATGTTCCACTAATTGACAAAAAAAACTATTGTTAAAATTAACTAAATAAATCTTATAAAATAGTTAACATCATTTAAATATTCTAAAATTTTATGAATGTAATGAATCTATGTTTATTTAAGCTTTAAAAATACAAGTTTGATCAAGGTTTCTTTATAGGGTATAATTTTCTAGAGTGAATTTAAACCTAGTTCCATGTTATAACACTAAGCAAGGGAAAAATAAAACAGCTTATAAGGTTAACTAAACTAATATATTTTCCCTTTTTCCAGCTCTAATGATCAATTTCTTAGTATTATTCAGGATGTTACTCTTTCTACCTTGTTCGCATTCAAATTTGCATCGAGCGGTCCACTTCATAAGATAAATTGATCAAAACTCAAATTCTATCTCGAATCTCCCCATCTCAAACATAATTATGCCCTACGTGTTCTTTTATAGTGGGTGTGTTGGGATCTTAGTTTGCATTTGATCATAAATCTGCTACATCCACTGGTCTATAAACTATCTTCGTTCCTCTGTTTCGCTTTTTTCATTATTAACCTTGACCAAGGGAACAAATTTTTTTGTTAATGAATTGCTTTGATCAAATTTGACTACAAAATAGAATGCCCAGAGATTCTGCTCCAAAGAGAACAGCTCAGAAAATGCATGGTAGCGCCTAAATATGTGTCGAAGGGATCATATTTTAAAACAAAGATGCTATGTTAATGTTTTGTTTAGTTGTGACATGGTCGTTGGATCATATAATCTTCTAGAAGTCTATGGCAAAGGTGGAACAAGCCGCCGCTTAACATAGACGTGACTTACTGAGGTGAACCATATGAACAATCACACATGTAATATCCACCTACAAATTTGCATTTTCATTTACATTTTCCATGCTTATGAATCAAGCATCACCCAAGAAAAAAATCTCGAAAGTATACATACACACATTTTCCCACATCCATTGAAATAAAAGCAAACCCACATGGCTGTAGAGGATATAAAACAGATCAGCAAGACAAATAATAAATACGTGAGAATTGTGGTGGTCAATTGCAACCGAGTCTAAGAAAGGTTTATGAAAGGTGTACAACAAAATTTACTTGTACTCTTAACATCCGGTTAAATTTGACGGCCATCTATTCTTGTTACACAAGTTGTAGGTGAGGGTAAATATCAAATCTTGCCCTTCCAAAATTTAAAATATAGATATTTTTATGCTGAAGGCCCTTCTGGATGTTTCTATGATTATGTTAAATTTGACAGTTTGACGGCCGTCTGGACGTTTTCACATTTTCCGGCTATTTTTAACAGCTTTTGGATCCCTACATGATCGGCTTTGTCTACACTACTTTGTGCTCCTTTGCGCAGTTTATGTTGATTGCTCGCGTTTTGCTTGGATCTCAAAAGATTTGCCGCCCTACCTCACGCGGTTGTTAATGTTGTCCGAGCTCGCGGAAGCCACACAAGACAATGCCTTGAGATCACGTCCATGGCCTGTGCAGGGGTCCACTTTAGGGTTATGGGTTTGAGGGTCGATTCTACGCCAGGGTCCCACCTGGTTTCATTTCCCGGCTTGAAAAAGGAGCAGATTGAGTCCAAAAGATTCGAACCTGCGTCTTTGCAAGAACCCCTGCAACTACTCCGCCACCGCTCCATGATCCCACCACCACCACATCACAATTAACTGTAATCGTTTGATTTTGTTTCTTTCTTATTCAGTTCCATAGCCTTTTTAGATTAGAAGCCCCCTGTTCGACCTCACACCCAGCCTTGCGTAGAAGACTCATCGATTGGGTCCATTCTACCTGCCACCGATCTGCCGCTTTTGACTTTACCATGAAAATTTGTTGTGGGCACTAAATATTTGGTGTTCCAGGATCTGTTTTTGCCTAGAAGAGAAGAAACATACCCTGAAATTTGAATTAATCCTGTTGTTTTTGTGGATGTAGATGACTGTTGGGTAGAGCTAAATCGTGACAGTAATGTATGCCTGACCCATTTCACACATTCTTATGTATTAATTTCATGTGACTAGTTTCTTATAGGATTTGTCAAATGAACAGGGTAGATTGGTTCCGAGTGGCTCAAAATTCCCGTCAAGCATCAAGGCTTTGTCTGATTATGTCCACAACAATGGACTGAAACTGGGCATATATTCAAATGCAGGGTATGTATCTCACTGTCCCCAATTCTCAACATGGGTTTCTGCTACTGTTTTTTAATGGATTCTAATGGTAATCATTCATATATTAGATGCAGGGTATTCATCTCATTGTCCGCAATTCTCAATATGGGTTTCGGAATTTTTTTAATGGATTCTAATGGTAATCAGGTATTACACACGTCAAAAGCATCCAGGCTCTCTAGGACATAGCAAGTAGATGCCAACACATTTGCTTTCTGGGTATTTTACCCTCCTCCCTAATAAACGAGTGGAATGCTCTGTGTGCTGCAACAACTCTGTGGATTGATTATTGGAACCTTCTCAACTTTTCAGATCTCGCCTCTTACCCTGGAAGGAACGAATTCAGGCTCTCTAGGATGCAGGTGATTGGATGGGTACCATCCACTTGGTGATGGAGTTGTATGATGGAAATTCACAAGGTGTGATAGGGCTTCCAAGGACGTTGGACGCTCTGCAAGAGGCCATAATGCCCTTTCTTCTGTAGTTGCTCTATGATCTTGTAGATTAAGCTTTTTCTTATGTCTCATTGGCTTTTAAAGACATGATTTCAGAATATAAGTTTAGAGTGGCTTTAGTATGATTTTGTGTTTTCTCACCAATACATTTGTCTAGCACACTATCGATGGCTCATCGATCCATGCAGGAAATAGAGATTTATTGTTCTCTTATTGCATTGACTTGCTCTTTTACTCTACCCTTGGGCAGTGAGTGTTAAATCCTTGCTATATTAATGGCGATCTCCATGGCACGTGCATCAATTGATGCAGATTGTGTTGGTGGAGCTCTAGACAACCATGGCCCACATGCGAACAAGGAAGTTTTTCCCAAGGGTATTTCTTGAGGTCATTGTTACCCTATTATTTTGGGTTGTGGTGTAATGGTTTCTGAGGAAATTGTTGAATAGGAAGATGCCAAGGATTGCCCCTTGTTTTTATGGCAGACAATTGTGGATACCTCCCAAAAACTTACATTGATCAACAAATAAACACCCATAAGCACTAAACACAGTCAAATCCATGTGTTTTTAAAGAAGTTTCATGTAGACAAAGACTTATTTTAAGTTGCAGACATTGTGCTAAGCTATGCAGATTTCAACCGAGCAATGCTAGGTGTCAATTTTGGGACACAATTGCATTTTACAATGGAGAAAAATCTTTCATTGGATTCCAGTATATGAAAGTATGAACCACACATTATTAAAACACAATGTAGTTCTATACCCACATTATATAAGCTTCCTCAAATAACTTATATCGTTTGACATTACACTGTGTTTACACTTTTTTAAAACAATTTTTCACCTTTTAAACTATTTTTAGCTATTTTGATTGGCAGTTGCTTGGCACATGAAATAATTAGCGACATGGTAAAATTAGGAAATTGCATGTTTAAATTCTATCGCTTCACGATTGGACGGACTGATCTTTTCATTCTTGGTGCAGTTCTATGGTCAGATTTTTACTTCTGGACACATAGACTCACAACTTCCTCTTGTTCATCTAGACAATGGTCAGTGATTTAGTTTTAATATGTCAATATGTGGTCTCACTGCACACAGATTTATTTTCTTCATCAAGCAGCGCTCAAAGATTCATTTTTAGATGTGGATTACAGTTCATTAAATAGAGTTGCATTGATGGGTGACCAATGATTGCACATTACCCTGTCGTTCTAATCTAACTTTCAAGCATCCATATGGCAATAGCTAGTCATTGCCACTTTCTTAGATATGCCTCTTAGTGAAATATATTACTGCTCTATAATTTTAGGGACAATTTGCATCAATATAACGATTGCACACCAATAGCTTTGTATTTTTCTTAGAACTGAAGCTTATTCGAAACTCAATTCAAAATATTGGATTCCAATCAATATGTACAAATTTGTAACAAATTTGAAATGTAGAGATAAAACCTTTAAATGTAGTGCTTCATCTATATTCATACACTTACAAAATCAATCACACCCTTTATCAACATGAATGACAAAAGTAATAACTATCCCTCTAAATCAAATAACAAATACCATTCTGCGTTCACATTGCATTGTAAACATGCGATTGCTAGTTATAATGTTAATAAGATTTATATAAGATAATTCAATATATATTTAACTATTTCTAACATATATTTGTATAGTTTACTAATAATTTTTTAAAAAATAAGGTCATACTTAAAATTTACAAGTCTTATGTGATAGGTTTGTTTCAATATTTACAAGTATTATAAACCACCGTCAAATTTAACCCCTGCTCTTATCTAATGCAAATTCAATGAAACAAATTTTTATATGGCTACATGAGGTTTCAACAAATATAAAGGAAAATAAAAGTTTTAATATTTTTAAGTATCCTGTTACATTTTCGAAAGAAGATTTTATTCTCTATCCAAACCATATTATACATGTCAATGGAGTGTTATGGAACTTTGCATTCAAAGGGGAAATTAATTCAAACTAATCTTAATATTTTTTTATTTTTTTGTATTTTTATAGATTAATCATTCATAATTCAACGCATTTGTATTATTTCTAGATTAAGAATTATAAAGGTGAAATAATATTTTTAATGAGGGATAGTTTGTAGTCACACCTCTAATTTGTGTAGTATTGATGGCCATCTACACGTGGTTACCTATTTCAAACTATAAAATATTACTAATTTCAGAATTTTTTTTTGAAAGTTTCTTATTTATTGATACTAAATAATTTCAAGGAGACTTAAAATTAGTCATCCTCAAAATGTAAGGGTTAATTTAGATAGCCACCAATGCCCATTATAATGTGTTATTTTTACATTACAATTCTATATTTATGCAACCAATTTTAATATTTGATATAGTATATTAATATACTTTATATGAAAATTTATATAATAAAATGATGAACATATTTAAAAACACATTTCATGTGAAAAGCGATTATTTCAAATAGATGTGTTATAGTAATAACCACACGTAGTCAAATTAAAGGTTATAAGCGCCCTAAGCGATAAGCGAAATAGACACCCTTCTTACAATTGTAGTCAATATTTTTTTCCCATCAAATAAATAAATAAATGCTATGTACATTATCATATTTTAAAATTTGTATAAGGATAATAACAAATCACTAGTTTAGATAAATTGGTATACAAAAGGAATAAAAATATCCTATAAAATATTCAAATAAGGACAAGTAATAATCCATGGATGGAGAGAATTAATCACAAGAGGTTCTATAACAAATACTATTTTTATACAAGGTTGGTTACTCGTTTTATTTACCAATATCAAGTGGGTGATGAGACTCAAAATTGAACAAAGCACCATTTTTTGCAAAACAATAAAAATTCTTAGGTAAATCCCATGGTTTTTTGAAGAGTGGTATCTAGACCAAGCCTACTAATTCCTCCATAAAAAAGAGACATTTCCCCCAAAATATTAGGAATAGAGAATAAATAATTCTTTCCTTCAATTATATTTGCCTCTACTAGCTACACCAATAACATGAACCTTTTTGAGAAAAAATTACACACTTGAATTATTTAGAGCTACATTAGAGAATGGGTAAAAATACCAACAAAATTGAATGAGCTTAAAAATATACATATTTATTTTTTACTTGCAAAAATATTATAGTAACTTTTTATGTATATGTGTGATATTCATATTACTTTATAATAATATCAATAAAAGGGTCAATTAATATGAACTTTAGGTAAAAAATAATAATGCTAAATTCTAATAATAAAAAAAAAAAAAAAAAAAAAATCTTTAGATTTAGGCGCTCCTTGATCGCTAGCACCCTACGTAGTTGCCTAGTCTCCGCCTAAGGTTTAATCCCCACTTATAACCACATAAATATGAGATCTATATAAAGTTACAAAAATGTCTTAGGAGATGAAGGCAACATGAATGTTACAAGACATATTGGTACGAGAGACGAGAATAGGCTAAGCCATTCTAAAATAGCACAATGTTCTTGTGGAGATTATTGGTACTTCTATGTAAAGAAATGTTTATATATAAGCTGAAATTAATACATGCTGAAATTGAGAGAAACAAATAGGCTACGTCATTCTAAATAGCACAATGTTCTTGTGGATATTGTTGGTACTTCGATGTAAAAAAATGTTTATATATAAGCTGAAATTAATACAAGGTGCACCATGTTAGACACCCAATGCTAAATAAAAGATATCAAATCACAAAAATTTACAAAATCACTTCACTATTTTGATCACATTTGGTGTAAATTACAACTCATGTGGAATTGGGAACTTTACTCTAATAGAGAATATAGGCATAATTTGAGCCATGACATATTCGGTTTCTCTATCTATACACCCAAAGGCCAAGATATCTAGAAGTTTAACACATTTCTTAGTGATTGTATTCTAATCAATAATGTAGTAGATTACTAAGCTCTTTTTGCATGTCTTCGCCAAACCCTAAATCATTGTATGACAAATAATCTTGTGTTTCATGATAGTAATCTTGTTTGTAAATAGGTAATTACAACCTCATCCTAAGAAATTAGTTTCTTTGTAGTTTCTTTGATTGATAAATAAGTGAATTTGTTGGGATTATCTTATTGTAAGGGAATAAGTTAGATATAGTTGTTTAAATGATAAAGGGAAATCCTAATCACAAATGTGCATGGAATTGGAAATATAAAGAATCTTAAATGTAGAGTTACCATATCTTACATATACATAATTTCTAGGATTGGACATATGTAAGTTTCCTTAGAAATATACATAATTTAAAGTACGTTTTCTCAATGACATGTCGTGCATCACATTTCTCTTCAAAATTATTAACAAAAAAATGCCACATGATTCATATGTCGATATTCATAAGAAACATGAGTATCACAAAACTCTATCCCCATTAGTTTACCTACCAGTTCACTTATCCTCCATCTAACCCCTTCTTCACTATCCCTCTTCCTCCTTTGTTTCCCTCTCTTAAGGTTAACTTCTTCGATGCCTCCCTTCAACTCTTCCACCACACATTTCAAATGTAAATTCTTGTAAATATTAGTCACACATCGAGACAATCACAAATTTAGTTCCCATACATAAAGAAAACATTGATTAGACAAACTAGAGGGTAAGTGCTATCTTTCAACAAACCATGGATTTTATGGGAATTTGGTAACGCTCATATGTCAAAAAGTTCTAAGGCGTCATACCATCACACCACCATGATTTCTATAAAAATCGTGGTTCCTCCCATTTTAATTTGACTTGGCAAGCACAAGCCACTTTACGGAGAAATGAACTCAAACATTAATAAGCCTAAAGATCAAAAGGAGCATAAATTAGAGCCATAATACATTAGGTGAGGCAAGGGGATAGTGTTTGTAAATAATTTATTCCCTTCTCCACTCAAAATAAGTTGTAGATAGAAGAAAATTCATTATGGATGTCAAACTATTATTAATATTCTTCTTATAATCTTTAGGATTTATACATCCTTACGATGGATTTTTTTCCTTCCTTATATTATTCATTGCATATAGAATTTTCCCTCTTACATTTCCTTCAAATTGTTCTGTATATAGTTGTTATAGTAATGCATACTTAGTGTAGCTATTATCTCGTTTTTCATTACATTTTGTTTAAATCTATAATCTTGAGAAATTAATAAATATATATAATTAGATCATTAACGGTGTGTCTATTTTGCTCTCGGCTTTCTGTTACACGGAATTTGCAGTAGAGATGCATGTTGCAGGTGGCGCCTTCAGCTATCTTCGAATAACATTCGGTGTGCATTTTAGTAATCATTGTATTTCTAGGTCGCATGAGTATTATTATTTTACCATTTTATGATTGTGTATTAAAGGGCACATTTGATGGCACTAACATTGAAAAATTATGGGGAAGAGGGGAATTTGTAGGGTATTTCAGGGGGAGCCAATTTGGCAATGGAATATGAACTGTCTAATGATGCCATTGCTCGTGGTTTAAATCCTCGACTGTCCAGCCACGGGTTTCTTGATCTTGATGAGTATATGTCTCTATTAGAGGTTTGTCTTAATCTTACTCTTCTATTTTAAAATCTGCTGTGTGTTAAGATATTACATGATATATATGTTTTCCAGCATCAAAGAGAGCTCCATGATGAACATAGCCATGAGTTTTTTGTGTTTAATTGGCTGTTGTTGCGGTGATTGCTATTGTGGTTACAAGATTTCTTTGATTAACGACGCACCCTTGCATCCCATCGAGGAGAAACTGCTAGTTTTGTAACATAGGTTACGTCAATATAGACTACGATATCCAAATTTGCTTGTTCTAACACTTGACCTAGTTAAGATATATCTAAAATGTGGATACAAGTTTTGGAATAATAAATACTAGGAATAATAGAAAATACTACATTCGTAGATTATGTAAGAAGGATTTTCCCACTCAAATTGAGAATGTTAAAACTAGATCATAGTAACTAGCATTATATTTCTATGTATGTCTCTTTATGGTGGATTCATTTGCTAGTTATGTAACAAACCACCAAAGACTCATAGGAAAACAAGGTTTAACGATACTTGCGGTGACAATACAATGTTTGTATGAATAGATGCAATATAAACGTGGGTCTCCTTCCAACAAATGAGAGATATTGCACACAAAGAGATAATTGGACAAGATAGATATTAGATAAAATATGATGAGTTTCTTGGAAAAAGATGATCCTAGGAACCAAAGGGCTTCCTTGAATGGTTTCAACTCGTTTTACAATCAAGTGATAATGATAGAAAAATAATTGACAATAAAAAGGTGATTAAAACTCCATAGGGATAGAGATATCTTGCTCCACGTGATAAGAAGCTTAAACAAGGGTTATGTGAAGCTCAAACTCCTCGAAGTATTTGAACTAAGCTTGTTCAACTACATCTCATTCTTCTTGTATGACAAGATGATCTTCGATGTTGTCGGCATCGGTCTCAAAGAGATGGCACAAAGACTCAACTCATGCGAAATGTTGAATTGCTCTAAGTAAAATGGTTGTTAGACGATATGAAGAGCTCCTATATGTTGGTAATCGAATGTGCCTAACCAGTACATTCATCTATAGAAATAAACAACTTAAAAAAATGCATATTAGATAGAAAACAAGTTAATATACTTGATTTGAAATATGATGAATGTGATTAAAGTCATAAAAGACAAGAATTTCTAGTGATTCTATATATGGTCGCCTCATGATTTATCAAAAATCATTTGCGAATACTATGGGAAATGTTGATTCTTTGATAGGATAGAAATTTGATATGCAACAATTAATTTTTGAATTAATATAGTATTTAATGTGACTTATTGACAAACTAAATATGAAAAAGAAGACAAAAGTTTACCTTTGGTAAGAAATATTAGGACACAATGTTGAGGGAATACTACGAGTTTATAGAGTTTCCAAGGATGTGATAGGGATGCTGGAGGTTCCAAGATGTGGGAAATACATTCGTCTAAGCATCCCGAGTAATAGATCTTTGTTGTAATGCCTAAGGGTCCCATTCATGGAGGTTTGATATTGCTCATATAATTGTCGACAATTCATTAGAATCGCTAGTTGTTTTAAAAAAATAGGGAAACTCGCTTAGAAGTGTTATCAACGACTTTAAAATGGGTTGATTCAGGTATGAGAAGGAATGAAGATGGTTAGGAATGTGTTGACATAGTTAAGAAATTAAAATGTAAGGGCTAAAGTGGGTTAGGATGAGTTTTAGATGATTAGGGAGGTTTTAGTAAGTTAGGATAGTTAGAAATGGTTTTTACTTGAGGGATAATATGTTATTTAACGAGGGCAAGGAAAAGTTTTAGATTAATAAGATAGGTGTTAATATTTTGAATGAAAATGTGAGGGATGTGGATGAACAATGTAGGGTACCAAAAATGGGTGTCTACATTTTCCCTTTTTTTCAAGTGGTTTGTGATAGACAAGTTGCTAGAAAACAATGACTAGAATGATAAGATTTGTGTTGAATAGGTGGTTCCTACTCAAAGCTGGGGGTTATTATGAAAAAGTGAAATGATCACTAGTCGATGAAGTTACTCACTTTGAAAGGACGATTACGTAATGTTTTGTTTAAATTTAAGATTTCGAAGATAGAGCATAAAAGTATATTGTCACAATGGTGGGATTGTGTGACCAAAAATTCAAGTTATAGGGGAACCAAATGGTTTTCAACTTATAGATGTATGACTTCTAAGGAAGCAATGCTTAGAAAATGTTCCCGAGAATGCTTATATCATCCACAGGTATCGACGACACAATATTGATATAAAATATGTTGCCACAATGGTGGGATTACACGGTTAGGAAGTCAAGTGATATGGGAGCCAATGGCTTTTTAGCATATAAATGTATGAATTAACGATAGAAAGGAAAAATTTTCCAAAGGCTACGAAATTTGAGAGGGATTTGATAAGGACAAGGTTTATAAGGATTGACTCAATTTTACATTTTGAGATGGTCTTGGGGCCCAAAAGAAAGAAGCACACTTTGAATCGTGTAATTTTTGTGATGGATGTGTAAAACCGGAGGACCATTGAATGATTCAAAGGTGACACCACGGGGGTTTCACTTAGTAAAAGTATGGTATAGCACGTATGCGTTCAAAAGGTATTAAAGAATACCCTTAATGTTAGTTTTTACCTCTAATTATTCAATTGATAATACCCCTCCTATTATATTATTAGAATGAAAATACCCCCTATTTTTTCCATGTACCCTACATACCCATTTTCCATTATAATTGTATTTACCTATTTTTATTTATACCTAATATATTAAATGAAAATTATATCATGTTTCCCATTCGATTATTATTTTCTTAATGCACATTTTCTATAGTAAAGAGTTTGAATCGATTTAAGACCTATTACTAATTACCTTAATGTTAAGCTTTAACCATTTATCAATATATTGTTATGGTGCAATCACAACACCCCGATTGTTTGTGAAAGTGAATGGTTGAGGCAATCAGTTTGATTCGTCAAACATGGAGTTATCCCAAAGTGTGGGACTTTGTAATCAGGATAACCCTCTGGAGAAGGTCGGCTCCTATTCCTCTATTCTGATGCACACATCCAAATTATAGAGGATCTACTCTAAAATCTACTCTAACTTGCCAAGGAGATAGGGTTAAGAAGATTACAAGAAATTAAACCTAAACTAACAGAGGTGATGCACCAAAAGGAATGTTGAACACCTGCTTTGCATGGAGATGGAAACCACAATCAGATTAAGAAGGATGAAAATACACCACAAATCAATCCACTGATGAGAATCCACTAACCATTAAACACAAACCATTAAACATGTAATACAATAACCATGCACAGATAACCAAGATTGCAATGAGAGATCAGAAGAAAGCAATGAACACAAGAGAGGGTTGAAATTCATCCACAGACTTATATTATTGCTCCAAATATTTGATACAGTGCATTACAATGGCCAAGAGGCACAAAATTGCATTACAGCTTGAATGGGAGGTTTGAACTCCACAAATTCACTTACAGACAAGAGAAGAAGGGAGGGTGTAAAGAAAAATTATCCAACATTAGAACAATGCCCCTCCTTACAATATATAGGAAGAATGAGAGAAGGGGAGAGAAGAATTCAAAATATTTCTTCAACCACCCAAAAATGCATTAAAATCACTGCAACAATGATGGGTGCCACTGCAAAACCCATACCTCCGTGTACTTTTCCTTGTTGGGAAAGAAAGGAAGCCCATACCTCATCATTTGGGTAGGTGAGAAATCTGAAACCCTATCTAAAGTGGCGGACTTTATTTCTTCATTTTGAAATAAATAGTCTCACTTAAATCTAATCTTGTGTAGAGGACACTTAGAGATTTCCAAAAAGTTTGATTTTATGTAAATTGAGCTCCCAATCAAAGGTTATGGCCATCTGAAGATGGGGGTGCCATACTACAATAAATGCGGTGGTTGATCTTCTCTTTTTGGACTCAGAAAAATGTCTCGTAACCTCGAAATCCAAAAATTTAGACTTTGGGCATTTTGACTTCGGAGGTTGATGTTACCGTACATCCGTGGGCACGTGAAACATTCAAACTCGAAATCACGAAGTCTGAAATTCAGACTTTGGGTTTCGGACTTCAAGTTATGACTTTTGTGCTCTGGGACTTTGATGTTCTGAAATTCCGAAACCCCGAAGTCTGAAATTCAAAATTCGGGTTTGGAACCTTTGCATTTTCGAGGTTTCGGGACTTCAGGGTTTTCAAGGTTTGGATTTTCATTGTTCTTTGACCCTACTTCCAACTCGAACTTCCGAAATCCCGAAGTCCAAAACACAAACTTCGGGTTTCAGACCTTTGGGATTTTGGGGATTTTTGCACTATTCACCTACTGCGCTCCGAAACCTCCAAAATCCCGAAGTCTCGAATTTTAGACTTGGGGTTTTAACTCTGCGCGCTTCTTTCCACCCAGATCCCCGAATTTGACCCTAGCCTACCTCCGAACGGCTCCACCTCCAAAATCTAAAAATTTAGACTTTCAAAGTTTCTTCATTTCCCGAATTCCTCTACAATTTTCTCGGCCTACTTCAACCTATTCAGCCAACCTCGAAATGCAAGCTCCCATGATTGAATCAATCCCTCCATTTTCTCTGTGTGTAAGGTCATGTTTTTCCAATTTTTCCTGAGGGGCGAAAGTGGATAACATATATCTTTAAATAATTAATATGGTGAAATAATATCAATTTTGTTGAAAAGCATATACTCGAGTCCTAGTTTTCTACCGTCTTATTATTTGTTGTTTAAGAATCTCCTAATTCCCATTTCCTTATTCAAAAGAGATTATATATAAATTTATGACCATAAACCTTTTGCAATTTTAAGGTATTTACCTTTGAAATCTTGGGTTGATATGTTCTAGTTTTATATTAAAATTAACCCTACCTCTTCTCTAGCCCACCTCTCTAGCCAACCCCCAATAGCTAATTCAAAACATTAATAAACTAAACCCTTTCACCCCATAATGTCTACTTTGGTATATTGAATTTGATTTTATCAATTTTAATTTCCTCAATATGAATTCATGTGCTAGGATATTGCCTTAGTAATGAACCTCCGTGGGTGACACGAGAGGATTGATAGGCTTTAAGTTTACTAGGTATCTTTGTAGTCCTTTCTTTTATAGATCTTGATGTATAGAATTTTGATGTATGAGGCTCTTTTAAATCCCTTCTTAATGATGTACAAATATATGAGGCTCTCGAAGGCTATGATGATGTATAGACACTATATATATGATTGTGAGTTACGTTTAGATTTTTGTAATGTTTACAATGTGATGGATATAAATGTAGTTGATCATGATTTATTTAATGATTTTAGTAAGGATTAAATTATATGATGAGTTATGGATGTATATTTTTAAATTAGAGATGTGTGATGTGACACGATGATGTTGGATATGATTGCAACAAATGATGATCTTGTTATTTGATTTACACACTATACAATGGATTAGAACAAAATGTGGGATGTTTTCTTCCTTACTATTCTTGGCATATATAGTGTATGATGGTAAACTAATTTAAACGTATGATACTGTACATGTGGCTTTGTAATTAATGTTAATATATGACTCATAATGGTTAGTCATATTAGGATCATAGTTGGATGTGGGATAGTTGTATTTATCCTTTTATTTGACATGATGAAGATTTATATGTAGCAAGCATGCGAAAGCAGGTTCTTCTTGATAGTTCCTTGGTTTTACCACTACCCTTTATATTGCACAAGTGATCGATGCGGAAATTTTCATTTTATGGGAAATTTGATCAATGCGGGAAGCTTTCTGGGATGGTTGATTTTCTGATTTTGATAAGAGGGTTGATTGATACGGAAGCCCTTTTTATATGTGGATTGATTAATACGTGATGTCCTCTTTTTTATATTTTTATTCTAAGTATCCTTCCTTCGAGGGAGTGGTCAGCGATTTTATTGAATTTTTAAATATTTTTTGGTATCCATCCTTCAAGGGAATTGTCTATAGATTTATTTAACATAATTTACTTTTTGATAGTCACTTTGAGGGATCATTCTATATTTTTATTGGATCCATCCCATGGATATTTTTATTTATGAACAAAGGGAAACCCTGGTAACCACTTTTGATCCATCAAATGATCATCATGTGAGACAAAACATAAGGTAATATGACAACCATTTAGATGTCAAATTTAAGCTCATAAATTCCAAGAAACTTTTCTTTGTGTTAAAATTTACGGTCTAATGACCGTCATGACAAACCAAAAATAAGAAATTATGATGGTCATTTAGATGTCAAATTTAAGCTATATGGATCTTTGTCTATGTCACTTTTTTCAGAAATTTAAAGTTGTTATGCATTCTTAGGGTTTCTTCTTCACTTCTATATGGTTGGAAATATTTTTTATATAAGTCTGGGGTATAATGCAGAGCCCTTTATATTGTGGGTTATTATTTTGATCATGGAAGGTTAATTAGTATGCATTGTAATGACATAATTAGTTATGATCAAATAGTTTCTTTAGATCTATAAAATTTTGATCGGATTCTATTAAAATGTTGGTTTATTTTCATTAAATATATTTCTAACTCGTGGTACATTGTATATTATAATGGGGTGTGTTTTACAGGTTCATGAAAACAATGGTATCCAACTATTTATGTCTTGACAAAACCTAGATCCCTGAATGGAACCAATTACACCATTTGGGTCAAAAACAAAATTTATGGTGAGGAAACTCAGGATGATTGTTTTTGGATATGAGGTTTCTCCCACCGGTCATTAAGCAATTGTAGATAATATGAATGCATTCTCATAATGAATACTGGGAGGCTCTTTCATGATTTTATGTAATGTGAAGGATGAGTACCATATACACATTGGTAATATCGAACATCCGAAAGAGGTATGGAAACAACTTGAATCCATGCATAAAGGATACTTGGTATATCCATTATATTAATGAGAGTATAATAGTGAAGGAATTCAAAGAAATGGTTTGTATATTTTTATTATTTCTATTATGCATACGGTTTTATATCTCAAAGTTCGAATAATTCAAAACTATGGCATGAAAGGTTAGGACGTGTTAAATATCGAAGATTCTATTCAAAATGTCTAGATATAATCTAGTGAAAGTTTTACATGTGTTATCTTCTTTTCTTGAAGTTACTTCATTAAATGCTTCTAAATGATGATTCTAATTATGATTTAGTAAATGGTCATGACGATGTTTTGATGTTATAGATGTTTCTAAAACTCCTATCTTCTTAGCTAAGAAATTAAATTAGGTTCAAGATATGTTAGAAATTTCACATCCTATTAACCTTAGGAAAATGACTAGAAGCCATCAAATGTACCATGCGTTAATTACATTGTATGAACATGAGCAATGAAGTATTATAGGGTCTATGTGGTTATACAAAGTAAAATATAATGTCGATGGTAGTATTTACAAACATAAAGATAGACTTGTTGCTTTAGAGGTTTCACTCGAAACACGGTATTGACTATGTTGAGACATTTTCCCCTATAGTGAATGAGTACTATTAGGGACTTATTTGCAATTGTCTCTCAATTTGAGTGGGAAATCCACTAAATGGATAAGAAAAATACTTTTTTGAATTGCGATTTAAAATAAGAACTTTACATGTTTCAACCTAAAGGAATTGAAGAAACTATTAAAGAAAACTATGTCTTTAATTTGAGATATCCTTGTATAGTTTAAAACAAGCTCTTAGATCTTGGTATGTGAAAAATGTTTCCTTCTTTAAATTGTTGAGTTTTGTTAATTGTTTTTCGACAATAATATACTCATTAAGGAACAAATCTCTCATATTATAATTATGTGTGTGTGTGTGTGTGTGTGTTTTTCTTATGATTTGTTGATAGTTCTTCTTTAATTCATAAGATTACTGAGAGAAATTGAAACAATACTCCGAAATGAATGAATTAGGTCTCTCACATAATATTCTTTGTATGATTGTATTTCATTCATTGTTATTTTTATAAATACAATATGCAACAAATGTATTGAAAAAGTTTATTATGATTGATTGTAAACCATTTTCTACTTAACGGAAGTTGGACTAAATATTGATTATAAGTCTACATATGAAAAATTTGATCCTACTTGTAGGTACTTAGTTGGTAGTTTGATTTATCTAACTATAAATAGAACAAATATTTCATATGTAGTAGGAATTTCTTCAAGTTTATGGATGAACCTTATAGAGATCATTGAGATCTTGAAAAAGGGATTCTTAGATATATTAAAGGAACAATTAATTATGGGTTGTATTATACTAAGAATAAAAATGCTAACTTATATGAAGTTTGTGATTCGATCATGTTGGTAAATTATTGGATAGAAAATCTACTTATGGTTATGTGTTTAAATTTGGTGCAGTGCCATTATGTGGTACAACAAAAACAACCAACTGTTTCTATCTCTTCAATAGAAGTTGAGTATAAAAGTGCAATGGAAGCTGCAAAAGAGGCTTTATGGCTAAAGAGGTTATTTGATGAGATAAAGATGAAGGATCTAGATAGTTTTCCTTTTTTCTATGATAACCAAAGCACCATATCTCTTACACATAATCCAATACAACATCAAAGGATGAAGCACATTGAGATACATATACACTTCATCCGTGAGAAGGTGCTAAGTGGTGAGATAGATCTCAAGTTCGTGTTGACTGAAGAGTAGGTTGCTAACATCTTCATAAAGCCCCTGAGTGCTGCAAAGTTTTGTCACTTTCATGAAAAACTTGGATTTTCAGAGTTTCCATTGAGGGGGAGTGTGCATGACAATGTAACCTCCTAATGGAACTTGGTTTTGTAAAAATACCTTGGGCATTTATTAAATACCTTCGGGAAAATGTAAAAATTCCTTAGGAAAGTGTAAAAATACCTTCGGGTATGTATACCTACTCGACTTATTTTTTGAAAGAAGTGTAGAAATATCTTAAAGGTGATCATTAGTAATATTTTTAGTGTTATTGAATTTTTGGTAAACATCCGGTCTAAGCATATTATTAAGGAGATCCTTGGTTATAAAAGGATCCTATATGCTTGTGTTTAGTAACATTTTATGAGAACTGTGGGAACATGTAAAAATAAAAATCATACTTAGCCAATGATCATGGGATGATATTTGGGATTCCAAATCCTTTTCTACCAAAAGGTAACTTGAGTATGGTGAAGGTGCTATAATTCCTTCACCCGATATGCTAACCTAAAACCTTTATTGGTTAAGGATTGTAAATATTGTAGTGTACCACGAGAAGGTAATCTATTGGCATATGTTATCCCACTTAACATTAAAAGGGAGTGTTGGAACATAATGATTAAGTGGTCTGGCCAACCCTTAATGTATATGGGTCCATCACTAATATATATAGGTTAATATTTAATAATATGAAATATTTATATTTCTATTATTAATCATGCTAACCTAGGAATATACTTTTGGTTAAATATTTAATATCATTAAATGATTATATTTCTAATATTAAATATTATAAACCTAGGTATATGTATCAACCGATAAGGTTGAAAAGGTGGGTCGAGAGACATACCCGATCACCTAATATAAAAAGGACTATAGGTCCTCATTTGATATGTTCGAATGAAATATCAAAGGTGAATATTATTTTACTCTTGTGATTAGGGTTGAAAGGAGAAGTTGAAAGTTCTTTGGATGTAAGTTTTGTTCTTGAAAAGTAAAAGGTTATTTCATAGTGGTTTTTATCCTATTTTTGGTTTTCCACTATAAACACTAGATCACTGTGTTCTTAATTTTGGTATGTGTTACTTAATTAATATGTTATGTAATTTTATTTATTACATTACATAATGTTTAACATTTAATGCTTTATGGTTTATGTTAATATTTAAATGCATTGGTTGATTAAATTTGTAATAGTTAGAATCCTCTAATTTTTATCAAAGGCTTGGCATGAAAGAAACATCAAGAAAAAATCATTTATAGTTGGTAATATGGTACTCTATGACTCCAAGGAAATTAAAGGTGCATTGGTTGGTATACATTATAATAACCAAGATATTCTAATCGAGCACATGTCAATTACACACACTATATGACACCATGTTTCCTTGTTACTTCAATGTGAGTAAGTTGAAACCCTGCTAGAAATAAAGCTTTTGCTGTATGTAATAAGGAAGTATTGCCACTTAGATTAGATTTCCTTTAATGTATTTTTTTGTTTTACTTGTTTTGATATAATAAGTGTGTTTGCACATAGGAAGATGATTACAATATTTTTAGTTCATGCATAGAGGACCCACATATTTTTATTTTAGGGTTTAATGGAGTACAATAACTTGAAAAATAGTCCTGAGACTTATGGTAAAGTTGGTGCTGATGTGCACGAGTCGACATAAAATTATGATGTTGGCTAAAAAGGTATACTCGGCGAAGGTAAAAGGTGTCATAGGTCTTGAGGATGATGGTGCTAATGGCAATTTCTTAGATTAAAGACCACGTGAGGAAGAGGCCATATAGTATAACATGAGTTAGGTAGCATTAGGATGGACTACTTGGTATATGGCGTAGAAGAGGACGTGTTACGATGGAAGGAAGCACATGAAAGGATGTTTGGGTCCTAGAAGTAGTAAGCATGCCAAAAGGATATGATTTTCGCATACATAATAAAGTAGATAAAAGCATGTAATAAATAATAGAAAAGCATGGAAGATTCAAAAGGCATAATTAAATTTACACTATGGTTATAGGTGAAGAGCAATAAATGCGATAAAAATTTGGAAATCTATAAAAGGGGAACCAAAGAGAGTTTATTTTCACCTTACCTTTAGAGTTTTGAAGAGTGTGAATTTATGCATATTTATGTGAATTAGCAAAGAAACTTGAAGAATTGAGAAACCTAGATCAAGCAAGTACATGGCCAAGTTAAGCTCCTTCGGTGGAAGTCGGGACTTTAGGAAGTCGTCAAGGTTTGTTTTCAATAGAGTGGGATTTTGTTCTTAGAGATAGGGTTTACGAAGAATACGGTACATATAATTGGATCTAGGACACAAATTTGATTAGAGAAGATAAAGGTGTGAAAGTAGGTAAGGATGATAGAGCAATAGATTTTGTGTGGGTGATTAAATGCAAGTATTTGGGCACCTAGGGCACACAATTGTAAGTTGGGAAGTTAGAATTTTACGAGATTAATTACATAAAACCATGGAAGGAATCAACCATCTCACGTAAAGGAAAAGGTAAGGGAAAACGAAAGAGAAGGCCGTAGTTAAGAACACGCTTGAGGCATAGAAAAGAAAATTCTAGAGCTAACAAAATGATTAGGCATCGAAAAAAATAGGGATAAAACCTAGGGTATTTAGAGTTTTAGTGATGGATTTAAGAAAGGGATGTGTTCACCAAATGTTTCTTCTTTAAAATATAATAGGAGTAGGGTGTAATAATCTTATATGTTAAATAATCTTAAAAAAAAAAATGTTAATCATACAATCTAGACTAAATATTTCACTACTTTAAACTTTAATATTTAATGATATAGAAATTGCTTAAGACACAAGAAGGTATGTGATGAGTCATCTTATTTCCTTTTTAAAAATCTCATCTTTGTATTCTATTTAGCCAATTCTACCCTCTGTTGGTCGAAAATTTTCGGGTGGACAGATCTATGAAAAGAAGGGAATGAAGTGGGGAGAGGAGATAGGATAGATCTGAAGGGAGAAAAGAAATGAATTCCAAAGTAGAAAGGTCAGAGGGTTTATGTTTTGGGCTGGTAGTAAACAGAGCCAAACCTACTTGCATAAACGAACAAAGCAATACTGATGAGCAAATGACAAAAAGTAGAGATAGATCTAACAGAATAAACATACAGATCTAACATAAGAAAGGTCTGATGCATAACACATGTATTCAACACAAAGTCTCAATATTTGTATTAATATTTTCTTCTGTTACAAAAAGTACAAAGCCTTTTCTTCTCACTTCTATTTTTATCTAAAAATGTCCACCCCTTGAATACAACAAATATTCAAGTATATATAGAAGGAGAAGGAGAGAGAAGGCAAAAAGAAACCAACAACTAATTACAAAATATTTACAAAATATCTAAAAGTCAATTGTTGACTTTGGGCAACTTGGTGGATAACAACATCCCATGGTGCAACATGGATGATGTCATTCATTTGTGCCAACATACTTTTAAATATTACAAAAAGAAAGCCAAGAAGAGGAAGGCTATTCGTCGTCGTCTCATTGGAAGGGAGTATCTGCAATTTGGGCTCAGGAGAGGAAATGTGGAATTGGGCCCGGTACTCCATGAATTTGTTGATCATGGCTGGATTTGATCCTATGCTGGTAGGACCCTTGGTGTGACTCTCAATGAAAAAGCGCGCAATGTTTTTCATTTTTCACAAGTAATCTCATTCATCTCTACGAGTTTTTCCGGGAGTTTGAAGTATTCATTACCTACCCTCCATCTATGGGTATCCCACAAAGTCATTTCGGTAGGCTAGAGGCCGAGAAGGTTAGTGTATTGATGGATTCGGCGTCAAAAGTAAGGAGACCGATGACTTCACAAAGGCCCTAACCCTTGTGAGATGATCTCTTTGAAGATCCGAATGGTTTCATCTACCTTCCTCAAGGTGAATGATGGAGTGAGCAAGCCAGAGACATTCTTAGGACAATTTTCTCCATCTGATGCATTGCATCCAAGGCTTCCTCTTTGACCTTGTCAATCTTCTCCAGGACAAATTCCATCTGATCGACCCGGTAGTCCAAAGCAAAGCAAAGGACTTTGTTGGGTGCTCTGGGGTGATCGAAGATGCCAAATTTAACTAAATCATCGACTGAGTAGTCGAGCATCTTCTGGAATGTCTCATGTTGTAACCTAGCATGGTCCAACTCTTCGGAGATAGGTCCTATAATCACTGGAGTTCCTTGTTCAGCCTGACCAATATTCTGATATAGCTCGGTGAACTTGACGATTACTTCCTCACTATCTTTGAGGATTGGTCTCTCTAGGTGGATACTGCCATGCCTTGTTCACCAATCTTGGTGTATTCGTTTATCTTATCCTGACTAAGGGCCTCAGGAGTTTCAGTGGCAGTTGTAGGAGGTGCACTGCCCATTTTCTGCAGGGCTTGGAGAAGATGTTTATTTTGCTCTTTTAGTATCCTCTTCTCTTCCTTTGCTTCCTGAAGCTTCTTACAAAGGGCATCCACTGTAGATAGGGCCTCCTTGTAGGCTCTCAGAGGACGTTCCCATTGTGACCTGCATCACTGTATAATCTGTAGGAGACAGATCCTTTTTATCCTTTGTGGGATCGGGATACGCGATCTCCATTACTCTTTCACCCGATGCACTCTGAGAGAAGCGGGTTATTGGCTTTTTCTTCTTAGCCCCTTTTGTTGGGATGATGGAGAAGTCCATAGGTGCAATGGGGACTTTCCTCTTGTGTTGGCTCAGGTGTTGGGAGATCCATGCTGGACTTAAGGGAGTGGGACCAGCGGGAGAAGAGGGAATGGCGGAAGAAGAAGGAGCAACTACAGTGTACTCAGGGAAATGGGTTGAGACGCTTGGTGGTGGCATTGATAAAGAAGCCGAACCTCCAATGCTCATGGGGTAGGAGTTACTATAGGAGAGGAAACTGTGGGGGTGGAAGGGAGCTGAGAGATGAGGGAAGAAATACTGGGGGACAGCTCCAGTGAGGGAAGAGAAGATGGAGGAAGAGGAAGGGGAACAATAGAAGATGGGGGAGAAGACACAACCAAAGGAATGGTTGCTTGAGTGACATGAGGAGGGGAAGGAGGAGAGGGAGAAGGGATGGATGGGAACCTCGGAGTTGTAGCAGTGGCAACATCCTGAGTGGATGTGCCCATTGGAACACTCTCTGCCGCTTCTTCTTCTTCAGGTGATACCAGGCTTACTACCTGTTCCTGTGCGGTGGAGGGAGGACTCTCAGGAGCTTCTTCTTGAGTGGAGCACTTGATTCTCCCTCTTTATCTTTCCTTTTCCCTTTGGAAAATGCTTTGGCCTGGTAGGTGCATTGCCCAAAGGAGACGTGGTGAAGTCTACCCCAAGGTAAATGAGCCCATTAAATATCTGCACCAATGCTCTGTGCACTGCAATGTGCCCTTAACCCTCTCCTCAATAGTCTGAGGTGCCCTTGCTTGTTCTATCTATTTCAGAAAATGGCCAGTTGTCCCCATCCGTATCTAAGATATACTTGATCAAATTCTTGATCGGTTGTTTGGAAACCTTTTGGAACAATGGCCATGCCATATTGAATAATTCTTCCTAGGGCCAGATGGGAGTGATCCTTTCTCCTGAGTTCGACCTCGTGATATAGGTCGATGTAGATGTCCTCGATCTGTGGAACGTGGATCGGATCGAGCTTTTCCTTTGGGAGGAAATTTCGTGGATCAAAGGTCGGCCTTGCTGGGAAATTGTGCTTCAGGTTGAGCAGCTCCAGTTCTACGTGAACATTTCCGGGCTTTGGTGTGAGAAGTGCATGTGTACCTACCCACTGTGAGGGGGAAAGGAGTTCCACCCTTCTTTCTCTTTAGGCACTTCTCGTGATATGTTATGAGCTATCTGGATAGCTCCAACAGGATCAACTTAGGGCCTGCATACCTTGGTAACTTGGTGGGCTCCCCAAGAAGTTGGCTACTCTGAGATAGGTAAAAGTGGGGAATTACGTAAATAACACCCCCACTTCTCTGTTGCAGTTACTATGCTCTTGGTCATCCGACCGTGAGTCATATTGGGCCTCAAAAGGTAGATGATGCCATAGAAGAAGGCATCGTTGATCTTGGTGAACTGTGGAATGTTGTTTTCAGTTTCAATTCTGGATAATACTCATATATTTTCACCTAGGGCCATACCCGCATCGGCTCAGTGCTGGATAATCTCTCTCAGAGGTAGTAGCATGTAGACCACGTAGGAGTTCATGTAGAACCTCCCGTTGTTGAGAGTTGTTGGAGCTGCTCAGAGATGGTGCTGCTGATGATTTCTACCCACTCAAAACGCTGATCAGGCACATTTTTGTTCATCATTTCCAGATACCTGAGCATCCATTTGTGGAAGTAATGGGTGTCAGGAAGCCCAAAAACCCTACTCAGGAAGGTAATGGTGTCGCTCAGCTCCTCCGAAAAGTCATGCGATGAATAACCTGGGGCCACCTGGTTATTACCTTCTTATTCTTTAGATAAACCTCATTCATGAGCTGCATACATTTGTCCTCATTTTCATCCCATGCTTTAATGTAGTCTTCCTGACTCACGGCCACAAAGTGCCGGTGGTGGGGGATACCCAACATGATTTCAAAGTGCCGGGTAGTGAGGTTGATTATTACCTCACCCTTTTCATTCTCGACACACCTTGTGTCTTTGTTATAGTAGTGGGCCACCACCATCATGAACTCATTATTCACCATGCTAATGGGGATTCCCCAGTGAAGTGTAGACCATTGCCCACTAGTTTGTCCATCCATGGACTGCCTGTGACCCTTCTAGTTCTGGCCCAAAAATCCTCCATGTCTATATGGCCAAGTTCAGCATCTCTGATGTCCAAGTCACATTCTGCATGGGACTCGGGCATCCTGACCCTTTGATACTTGTATTTCATTTCTTCCTCTGTGAGTTTGGCCTTACCCTTTGACTTGGTTGGTCTCTTACTTGATGTAGACATATGTGATTTCGAGTTCAGCTGCTGATCTGCAAGAAAGGAGTGAAGTCCACACAGAAGAGCCATGTTAGCTATTAGATCATCCATCAAAGCTTTACAAAATGAGGAGTTAGCAATTTAAAAGCTTCTGGGCGCAGGCGTGGGAATACTATAGACTGCAGGCTCAGAAAAGCAAGGTGCACTGATGCAGAGTGTTGCAAGGAAGAAAACAATGCCAAAGGGCGCAGGGTGTAGGAATACTACACACAACATTCAGTGTTGATGTAGAAGGATTTTGCACGCGCCATTGTGTAGGGTTTAAACTAGGCGCAAATAATTTTTGTGTTGCATGGCGGCAGGATGCGCCAATGGTGCAGATATTGATCGTGTTGCAAATATTTTTGGTGCGCCAAAGGGCATGGGATTAAAGGGTGTATCACCGACTTTAGGTGCGCCAAGGGGCTTTTAGCTTTGGGCAGCAGTGCAGGAAAAGTTTACATGACATTTAGTGTTGATGTAGGTGGGATTGCACTTGCGCCATGTGTTAGGTTTATAGGAATTTCAAAGGGGCATAGGGAAGGTGCATGCTGCAGGTAGGGACAGTGCACCCTTTGGCGTGACTATGTTTTATGCAACAGGGATGGCATTTGTGCCAAAGGAAAACCGTGGGTTTTGGATTGTGATAACCTTAAATTTTCTCTTTTCTTGGACAAGTTTGTGGTTTTAGGCCTCATTAACATGGATCTGGGATAGTGAGAGGAAAAATGGGCAAAGAGGATCCTGGATCTTATGAAACAAAAAGCCCTCTAGGCCAGCAGATCTGGACAGAGGGTAAACCAGTTTGGGGGGAGCCTCTTAGGTTCATTTGTTATTATTTTTCATAACAAGCACAACCATAGAAAACCAACAAACAAATATCACAAGAAAAGCAAGGACCACTTACCGAGAGATATATAGAATGAAAGGAATGATGCGGGGTCCACGAATGCGATGCAAAATGACACGAGGATGATGGAGGTGCTGACAGGTGCAGAGGAATAAAATTTTCACGTGTTTTTTAATCGTGAAAATGACAGGTGGATGCCTATATATAGAAAAAGGTGCAATAAATGTGCCACCAACTTTTTCAAAGGGCACCAAAACATATGTCAACATGAAAAAACTTGCACCTTTGGTGTGGTTTTGTGGCTGTCATGAAATTTTCAAAGCGCCTTGGTCGGGTTGTTCGACATGGGGGCGCAACAATTTTAGTGTGCAACAATTTTAGTGAGGAGGTGCATGCGCCTTGGCAGCAGGAAAGAAAGGCGCATCATGGGGAGGTGCAACAATTTTAGTGTTAACACTCCAAAGGGTGCGCCAAAGGAATAGAAGGGGTGCAAATTCATTCTATGTTGCATGAATAAAATCTGCGCCCGGCCAAGAAAGGACCAAAATGACTAAGTTTGAAAAACTAGATTCTCCGGAAAGGGATTTTATGCCATTCGAATCGCTGAGGGACCTTGGCGGGGACTCAAAACAAAATTTTGGTATGGTTACCTACAAAATTTCCCTTGTCAATTTTACAGGATAACAGTTGGCTCTTTCTAGGGACTATCTTTGAGTGAAGCTTAAGGGTAGAGAACCCCAGATCAACATGTGCCTATCCATTGGGTTACAGAGTCAAAAACAAGGGCAATGAAAAGGAAAACACACAACCAAAAAAAGCAAACACACGACAAAAACAAACACACAACTTAAAGCAAACTGTACAAAGAAGAGAGCAAGCTCTACTTCCTGAATATTTTGAGATGTTGCCCGCTATAGGGAAGCGGGAGATCAGTTCCATCTAGATACGAGAGATAGAAGCTATTCTCTCCATTGAGCTTGATCTTGAAAGGTCCTCTCCATAGAGAATCAAATTTCCCGTGCATGCCCTTTGGCTCTCTTCGCTTGTCCCACAAAAGGACGAGATCTCCTACCTGGAAATCTCTCTGCTTGGCTTTTTATCGAACAACCTCTTGACTTGATTCTGATGTTTGGTGATCCTGTCGACCACTCTTACCCTTTTTCTTCAAGCTCTGCTAGATACATGATCCTCTTTTCAAGAGAATTTTGGAAAGTTTCATCTTCAATCGCTCGTGCCAAGCGCAGAGCGGGAAGTTCCACAGAGATGGGGAGCTCAAGCATCGATTCCATATAATACTTGAAAAGGTGACATACCGAGAGACCTCTTTGGAGTAATGCGGTCTACCCACAAAGCGTCATACAATGACTTGTGCCACGACCGCTGATTCTCATCAACTAGCTTCCGTATGATGGTCACTAAGTTTTTATTACTGGATTCACCTGACCATTTCCTTGGGGGTAATAATCGAGGCGTGGGCCAAGGTTATCCCATATTCATAGAAAAAACTGATAACTTCCCGTGAGGAGAAGTTGGAAGCATTATCAACAACGATCTTGTTTGGAATGCCAAACCTTACAATGATATTTTCTTTGATGAAATTGCAAACAACTTCAGAGGTGGCATTCTTAACAGGTATGGCCTCCACCCATTTGGTGAAGTAATATTGTTGTTAGGACATAACTATGTCCAACACTTGATTGTGGATGTAGTGCTCGATAAAGTCAATTCCCCATTTCTTGAAGGGTTCGTCAATAATGACCGGCCTGAGGGGAAAAGTAGCCAATTTTGGTTTGCCAACAAATTGTTGGCAGAGCTCACATTTTGCTACCCAGGTGGTTGTATCCCGAAATAGCGTTGGCCAATAGTACCTGGCCGGATGATCTTGTGTGTTGTCATGGAAGAGGAAAAATGACCACCGTAGGCTGAGTCATGAAAACTCTCAAGTAACTTTACCTTGTGGCTTGTCAACACATCGTAAGAAAATGCCATCAATTCCACGCTTGTATAAACCCTCATCCCAGATGACATATCTGGCTGCTCTGAGCTTTATAGTATGCTTCTCCTTTGAAGTTAGATGAGCTGGGCACTCACCGTAAGTGAGAAAGAAAGTGATATCGAATACCATTCATCGCTAGTTGCAACAAATAGAACCATAGGTAGAGAATCAACTTTCTTGGTTGGCCTTGTGTTCCATCGATGCAATCATCCTTTTCTTCAGGCCCTCGAATCTTTGTTTTCAGCCATAAGCTGACATAGGCCCTTGCCTCTTACCAGCTTGGTTGGTTTTATATCTAGATCATACTCTTGGACCTTTGTGATCCAATTCCCTCGCAAGCTTCCTAACTCCTGTTGAGTTAAGATTGACTTGACTGCCGTGTCAGGAACCAACACTATTGTATGAGAGTTTAGGATGTAATACCGGAAGTTCTTAACTACTTTGACAATGGTAAAGGCATGCTTTTCCAACTGAGACATCTTCAATTCATGAGGCTTGAGGGGAGAGCTCATGAACGCGATTGGAGATTCAACATCCTCAGAATTCTTTTGCATTAAGATGGCCGATACAGTATGCTCAGATGCATAACTGTACATGATAAAATCCTTGGAGAAATCGGGACATACCAAGAACTGGTGCATGGGCCATGAGGCTTTTATATCCTCAAATGACATCTTTCCTTCTTCGCTCCACCGAGAAATTTTGTGACCCTTTCATCATATTTGATATGTGGTGAGTCTTTTCAGCAAAGTCGGGAACAAAGCGCCTGAGAAAATTCACTTTTCCAAAGAAGGAGTGAACGCTCGGTCTTGCTTGTGGGTAAAGTAAGGCTCTGAATAGCCCTAACCCTTTGGCATCTATCTTTGTCCCTTCCTTGCTGACAACGTGTCCCAACAACTTTCCTTCAGTGACCCGAAAATAAACTTTTTTGGATTTAGGGAAATCCGTGTTCTCGGCATCTATTCAATACTTGCTCCAAATGATCACAATGATCACTTCGTTATTTAGAGAACACAGTTAAGTCATCTAAATAAACTATGATAACCTTTCCCATCATACCTTTGAATGTGAAGTCCATTGCTCATTGAAAGGTGGCACCAGCGTTGGTCAAACCAAAAGGCATCCTGCTATAGGTGAATGTGCCCCAGGGAGTAGTGAATGTTGTTTTGAATCGATCTTAAGTGAGACTTCAATTGATTGTAGCCTGAAAAACCATCAAGCATGGACAACATTTCTGAACCAGTTACTGCCTGTAGAACCTGGTCCATTATGGGAAGTGGGTAATTATCCTTCAAGGATGCCTGGTTCAGGTTGCGAAAATCTACGCATATGCGTATCTCGCCATTTTTCTTGCGTACTGGCACAATGTTTGTGACCCAGGTACTGTGATGGATAGGAAAAATGATCCTTGCATCCAACATCTTTTGTATTTCAGCCTGGATGGTACCTGAGATCTTGGGATTATAGTGCCTCTATTTCTGGTGAAAGGGTTTGACATCTTCTTTCAACGGGATGTCATGTTGGACGTCCTTGGCTTGAAAGACTTTAGATCGGCATAAGACCATGCCAATACATCCATATATTTCTTCAGCAATTTGACAAACTTTCACTTTTCTTTGGGTGTGCAACACTTCCGATGTTTACAAACTGCGGATGCTCCATAGTACCTAGATTGACCGGCTCGGTTTCTGGAGAGGAGTTAGGATTATCTTGCCTTCTTCTTCCTGACAAAATGGTCATGTCTATCAAACAAACATTCCAGGGAGACCAAACCTTTTGGAATTTTATTTCCTTTGAGCTGACATATGCCATCACTTCCTTTTGATTCATTTGATTGATTAGTGATGGATTCATGGCATGCAGAAGTAGATCCTTCAAAATG
Source organism: Taxus wallichiana var. yunnanensis (assembly GCA_018340775.1). Lineage (NCBI taxonomy): Eukaryota > Viridiplantae > Streptophyta > Pinopsida > Cupressales > Taxaceae > Taxus > Taxus wallichiana. The sequence goes on from CM031235.1 coordinate 302,186,659, forward strand.
AAGCTCACTGAAATTTTCCACCTTCTCCAAAAAGGCAATAAGTTGATTGTCATCATTGAATACCTGCCAGTGCTGAGAATTGTATGGCACGCTTGGGTGGAAGACTACCTCAATGGTATATGTGTCTGTCTTCAATCCTGGGTGAGGGAGCATGAGGGACGCTGAGATGGCCAATGAATCGGCCATATCATTCTGAGCTCTTGGAATGGCTTTAATTGAAAAAGTGTCAAACTCCTCAATGTTGTCCCATACCGCGTTGTGGTAATGCCTGAGCCTTTCATTCTTCACTTGATATATCCTTTTTACTTGATTCACGACCAGCTCGGCATCGCCTTGCACTTTTAGGTTCTTGATTCCCCTTTCTTTTGTGGCTTGCATGCCAAGTAGCAAAGATTCATATTCAATGAGTATTATTCGTGTTGAAAAACTGCAACTTGAAAGAGAGAGGAAAAATCTCCTCCTCAGGAGATATTAGCATGAGCTCCAGCACCGCATCCACTAGTTACACAACTGCCATCAAACTACAATGTCCAAACCTTGTTAAGGTCTTCTTCCTAGATGAGGACATCCATTTTTCAGACTCAGTAGATAAGAAGTAGTTCCCCATCCCTGATGATTGAAAGAATTTGGGCTTTGGGGTCGTCAGAATTGGTGACCAAGTACTTCTTTTGTGATTCAGGCTCCAATGTTTGCATTACACCTTTGACGGGGATTTTGGCTTTGGACCAGTCCATATAAATCTCTCCACCAACTTCTTTGCAAAAGCTCCTTCCTAGTAGAATTCCATATGCTGCTATAGGGATATCGGCAACGAGGATGGTCATCTTTACTCTTTTCTCTGGGAATGCCGCAAAGGCAAACTGTGCATCTTTGATTTGACCAATCAATGGAACCTGTTTGGTTTCCAAGGAGTAACATCTGCAAAAGGCTTGGTAAGAGTGAGGCCCAAAGCATGGGTGATTTTTCTGGCATGACATTATCGGAAGCCCAGAATCAATTATGCAATTGCTTAGCTTGTGACCATTGATTAGGAGGGAGAGATAAAAAGGTTCAATTTTTCTGACACGGAAGTCGAGGCAACATTTATGCGAGATGCATGAGGAGTGGAAAGGATTCCTTTTGGGGAGACTTGAGAAGTTACGACAGCTTGGCTTTGAATATATTCGGTCAATCTTACAAGTTGTTTAGGGTTTGACTGAAGATACTCGGCTTCAGACATTTGAATCTTGGTCTTTTTAGCATGATCGATTATGTCGAATGCGGCCAAGGGTTGCGTTGATGAAGGAATGAGTCCCTCATTTCGCGATGGTAGGGTAGGATTACCGGTCTTTATGGGAATAGAAGAAGGCTGATTCGGAGGGGAGATAGGGGAAAAATATTTCTTCGTAAAAGACTTAATAAGAGGTTGAGCAGGAAGAGGATTACCTCTTTTGCAATGGTTGGAGGCGTGTTTGACATGACCTTCTCTTTTTGTATCCTAGCAGCAACTTCTGCTTCTTTTCCTTGAGAGCGGGTGAAAATAGCATATGACTGCCCACTTGCATATCCTTGGGTACCCTCTTCTTCATCAGATTCCTCCTCGTCAAATTCCATATACCCGATCGTAGAGTCGCTAGTCGGTTCACCGACATCTTGATCATCTTCATCTTGGGGTGAAGGTTCTTCATAATTTCACTCCTCTTCTTCAATCTCAACTAGGGCATTGACCGGAGGAGCCTCGAGTGCCAAACGCGGAGTAGTTGTGGGTAAACACGGCCTTTGGGGGGTTGTTGGAAGTGAAATTTCTCATGGGATATCCCGGTATGAAGTGCTAGGAGAAGCTTGAGCTAACTGCTTCTTTAACGTGAGCAAGTCATTCGCCATCTTCTGGAATGCCGGATCTGATGAAGTGGCTTGAGAAGGAGTTGAAGCTTTAGGCTTGGATGGCTCTCATTTTAATTCACCAGATATGAGCAAGTTATCTTCTATTCGAATGGCAGTGAGCTTGAGCAAGAACCAGAGTAGTGACTTGTTCTTGCAAGAGTAAGAAACTTACTTTCGAGCTCATGGCGTTCACGAAGAAACACTTCTGATTTTCTGGTGTTGGCAGCATGGCAGGCGGCACACGGTTGATTAGTGAATTGAAACGGGTGATGAAATCACGCATGGTTTCATTGACTTCCTTCTTCAGGTGAGTGATCTTTGACAGTAATGTGAACGTGTCCTCTAAAGGCTTATACCTTTCTTCAAATGTAGTTCGTAATGTGGCCCAACTGGTGATAGATCCGGCCGGCAAATGTTGGAACCACTCCGCGGGTCCTTGCAAGGTCTCTAGAAAGAGGTGAACTGACACATCTTCGTGGGTCACATCTAGGATGTTGCATGACATGATGAATGTAGATATATGTGAGTCCGTGCTTTGGTTTCGCTTCCATCAAATTTTGGGAAATTCTTTCGGTTTCCATGAGGGAGTGCGTGAACAGGATGTGGCAAAGCAAGAGGGCCCATAGCATTTCCCCATGGTACTGCCATTTGAAAAGCTGGAAAAAGGATGCGAGCCGGAAGCGTGGTTCCACCGAAGCAACAAAGCACTGCAAAGGGATGTGGATGCTCCTTGTGAAAAATGATTCCTTCGTGGAGGTGAGACACTTCTGGCTGACCGATCAGCTGAACTTAGTGATGAGAAGCGTGTTGGTGTAATACTGAAGTTGTGCCTTTGAAGTAGATCGAAAGTAGGATCAACTTCTCCATGAGCTCTCCTGCTATGAGTAAATGGTTCACCCGCCAGTGTATCTTTCAGATCTGTAATATTTTGGAGTAGATTTAAAAACTCTTTTTGGTTGTACTTGCTGATTTTCTGATTTTTCGACAAAAATCAGCAGCATGCACTTTTCTAAATATTTAATTTTATCCCCTTTTGAAAACCGATTGTGGTTTAATGACAAAGAACAACGAGGATAAAATGATGGTTAACTTAGCAAGCTGATTTTGGATCTTAGAGTTGACTTTTTTACAAGGGTTTGAAATTTTTGTAAACTGTCAGAATCTCAGATCTACGGAAAAATATAGGTTTTTGTAAAAACTCAGTGAACTAAAGATCTCTAACTAGTCCAGATCTATGGATCTCTGAAGAAAATTTTTAGTTTGGAGCACTTTTGCAAAAAAATTGGATTTTAAGCAAAAAGTTAAAATTTGCAAACAGGTAGTGGTTTCTACGGTTTTATTGATTTTCTGACAAACCACAACCATAGATCTATTTCGATTCCCAGTAGAGTCACCAAAAACTGTTGGTCCAAAAATCTATCATGGGTGGACAGATCTATGGATAGATGAGCCAACAGTGTGCAGGGCATAGCCCCTCTTTGAGACAGCAAAGTGAAACTGGTTTATTGCTATTCTACCAAGCAGGAATCTATGCAAGTCCTACAGTATTCTGCCTTTAGGGGTTTGGGATCTCATCCCAGTTGGGGTATTTCCACTGTGAAAAGAAGGGAATGAAGTGGGGAGAGGAGATAGGATAGATCTGAAGGGAGAAAAGAAATGAATTCCAAAGTAGAAAGGTCAGAGGGTTTATGTTTTGGGATTAGTAAATAAAGAGCCAAACCTACTTGCATAAATGAACAAAGCAATACTGATGAGAAAATGACAAAAAAAGTAGAGATAGATCTAACAGAATAAACATACAGATCTAACATAAGAAAGGTCTGATGCATAACACATGTATTCAACACAAAGTCTCAATATTTGTATTAATATTTTCTTCTATTACAAAAAGTACAAAGCCTTTTCTTCTCACTTCTATTTTTATCTAAAAATGTCCACCCTTGAATACAACAAATATTCAAGTATATATAGAAGGAGAAGGAGAGAGAAGGAAAAAAGAAACCAACAACTAATTACAAAATATTTACAAAATATCTAAAAGTCAACTGTTGACTTTGGGCAACTTGGTGGATAACAACATCCCATGGTGCAACATGGATGATGTCATCATTTGTGCCAACATACTTTTAAATATTACAAAAAGAAAGCCAAGAAGAGGAAGGCTATTCGTCATCGTCTCTCGTGGCTGGAAGGGAGTATCCTACTTCTGCTCAGGAGAGGCAATGTGGAATTGGGCCGGTACTCCATGAATTTGCTGATCATTGGTTGGAGTTGATCCTGTGTAGGACCCTTGGTGTGATCGCCGATGACTTCACAAGTCTCCGTTCATCTCTGAGTTTTTTTGGGAGTTTGAAGTATTCATTACCTACCTCCATCAGGTATCCCACAAAGTCACGGTAGGCTAGAAGGTTGTTGATGGATTCAGTGTCAAAAGTAGCTTCTGGCCCTAACCCTTGCGAGATGATCTCTTTGAAGATCGAATGGTTTCATCTACCTTCCTCAAGGTGAATGATGGAGTGAGCAAGCCCGGAGACATTCTTAGGACAATTTTCTCCATTTGATGATGCATTGCATCAGGGCTTCCTCTTTGACCTTGTCAATCTTCTCTAAGACAAATTCCATCTGATCGACCGGTAGTCCAAAGCAGCAAGGACTTTGTTGGGTGCTCTGGGGTGATCAAAGATGCCGAATTTAACTAAATCATCAATGAGTAGTCGAGCATCTTCTGGAATGTCTCATGTTGTAACCTAGCATGGTCCAACTCTTCGGAGATAGGTCCTGCAATCACTGGAGTTCCTTGTTTGCTGACCAATATTCTGATATAGCTCGGTGAACTTGATGATTACTTCCTCACTATCTTTGAGGATCTGGTCTCTCAGGTGGATACTTGCCATGCCTTGTTTTCACCAATCTTGGCGTATTCATTTATCTTATCTTGACTAAGGGCCTTAGGAGTTTAGTGGTAGTTGTAGGAGGTGCACTGCCCATTTTCTGTAGGGCTTGGAGAAGATGTTTATTTTTCTCTTTTAGTATCCTCTTCTCTTCCTTTGCTTCCTGAAGCTTCTTGCAAAGGGCATCCACTGTAGATAGGGCCTCTCCTTGTAGGCTCTCGGAGGACGTTCCCATTGTGACCTGTGTCACTGTATAATCTGTAGGAGACAGATCCTTTTTATCCTTTGTGGGATCGGGATACGCGATCTCCATTACTCTTTCACCTGATGCACTCTGAGAGAAGCGGGTTATTGGATTTTTGCTTCTTAGCCCCTTTTGTTGGGATGATGGAGAAGTCCATAGGTGCAATGGGGACTTTCCTCTTGTGTTGGCTCAGGTGTTGGGAGATCCATGCTGGACTTAAGGGAGTGGGACCAGAGGTGGAAGAAGAAAGCGGTGGAAGAAGAAGGAGTACTACGAGTGGTACTCGGGGAAATGCGTTGAGACACTTGGTGGTGGCATTGAGAGAGAAGCCAACAAAGTGCTCATGGGGGGAGGAGACACTGTAGGAGAGGAAACTGTGGGGGTGGAAGGGAGCTGAGAGATGAGAGAAGAAATATTGGGGGACAGCTCTCGCGAGGGAAGAGAAGATGGAGGAAGAGGAAGGGGAACTAGTAGAAGATGGGGAAGAAGACACAACCAAAGGAATGGTTGCTTGAGTGACATGAGGAGGGGAAGGAGAGAGGGAGAAGGGATGGAAGGAACCTCAATGGTTGTAGTAGTGGCAACATCCTGAGTGGATGTGCCCATTGGAACACTCACTTGCCGCTTCTTTTTTGGGAGGATAGGGGTTTACTACCTGTTCTGGGTGTGGCGGAGGAGGACTCTCGGGAGCTTCTTCTTGGGTGGAGCTTGATTCTCCCTCTTTATCTTTTCCTTTGCCCTTTGGAAAATGTTTTGGCTGGTAGGTGCATTCCCAAAGGAGACGTGGTGAAGTCCACCCCAAGGTAAATGAGACCATTAAATCTGCACCAATGTTTTGTGCGCTGCAAGGTGCCCTTTACCCTCTCCTCAATAGTCTGAGGTGCCCTTGTTCTGTCTATTTCGGAAAATGGCCAGTTGTCCCCATCCGTATCTAAATATACCTGATCAACTTCTTGATCAGTCATTTGGAAACCTTTCGGAACAATGGCCACGCCATATTGAATAATTTCTGCCAGGGCCAGATGGGAGTGATCCTTTCTCCTGAGTTTGACCTCGTGATACAGGTCGATGTAGATGTCCTCGATCTGTGGAATGTGGATCGGATCGAGCTTTTGCCTTTGGGAGGTAATTTCATGGATCAAAGGTCGGCCTTGCCAGGAAATTGTGCTTCAGGTTGAGCAGCTCTAGTTTGTGAACATTTCGGGCCTTGGTGTGAGAAGTGCATGTGTACCTACCCACTGTGAGGGGGAATGGAGTTCCACCCTTCTTTCTCTTTAGGCACTTCTCGTGATATGTTATGAGCTATCTGGATAGCTCCAATAGGATCAACTTTGGCCCTGCATATCTTGGTAACTTGGTGGGCTCCCAAGAAGTTGGCTGCTCTGAGATAGGTAAAAGTGGGGAATTACGTAAATAACGCCCCCACTTCTCTGTTGCAATTACTATGCTCTTGGTCATCCGACCGTGAGTCATATTGGGCCTCAAAAGGTAGATGATGCCGTAGAAGAAGGCATCGTTGATCTTGGTGAACTATGGAATGTTGTTTTCAGTTTCAATTCTGGATAATATTCATATATTTTCACCTGGGGCCATACCCCGCATCGGCTCAGTGCTGGATAATCTCTCTCAGAGGCAACGTAGACCACGTAGGAGTTCATGTAGAACCTCCCCGTTGTTGTGAGTTGTTGGAGCTGCTCAGAGATGGTGTTGCTGATGATTTCTACCCACTCAAAATGTTGATTAGGCACATTTTTGTTCATTGTTTCAGTACCGAGCATCCATTTGTGGAAGTAATGGGCGTCAGGAAGCCCAAAACCCTACTCAGGAAGGTAATGGTGTCACTCAGCTCCTCCGAAAAGTCACTGCGATGAATAACCTGGGGCCACCTGGTTATTACCTTCTTATTCTTTAGATACACCTCATTCATTAACTGCATGCATTTGTCTTCATTTTCCTCCCATGCCTTAATGCAGTCTTCCTGACTCACGGCCACAAAGTGCCGGTGGTGGGGGATACCCAGCATGATTTCAAAGTGTCGGGAAGTGAGGTTGATTATAACCTCACCCTTCTCATTCTCGACACACCTTGTGTCTTTGTTATAGCAGCGGGCCACCACCATCATGAACTCATTATTCACCGCGCTAACGGGGATTCCCTAGTGAAGTGTAGACCACTGCCCACTAGTTTGTCCATCCATGGACTACTGTGACCCTTCTAGTTCTGGCCCAAAAATCCTCCATGTCTATATGGCCAAGTTTAGCATCTCTGATGTCTAAGTCACATTTCGCATGGGACTCGGGCATCTGACCCTTTGATACTTGTATTTCATTTCTTCCTCTGTGAGTTTGGCCTTACCCTTTGACTTGGTTGGTCTCTTACTTGATGTAGACATATGCGATTCTGAGTTAGTTGCTGATCTGCAAGAAGAAGGAGTGAAGTCCAACGTAGAAGAGCCATGTTAGCTATTAGATCATCCATCAAAGCTTTACAGAATGAGGAGTTAGCAATTTAAAAGCTTACAGGGGGTAGGGCGGGAATACTTGCACATTGTAGGCTCGAGAAAAGTAAGGCGCGCGATGCGAGAGTGTTGCAAGGAAGAAAACAATGCCAAAGGGCATAGGGCGTAGGAATACTACACACAACATTCAGTGTTGATGTAGAAGGATTTGCGCCTGTGCCATTGTGTAGGGTTTAAACTGGTGCAAATAATTTTTGTGTTGCATGGCGGTAGGATGCGCCAATGGCACAGATATTGATCATGTTGCAAACATTTTTGGTGTGCCAAAGGGCATGGGATTAAAGGGTGTATCACCAACTTTAGGTGCGCCAAGGGGCTTTTTAGCTTTGGCGCAGTGCATAGGAAAAGTTTACATGACATTCAGTGTTGATGTAGGTGGGATTGCGCTTGCTGTGCCATGCGTTAGGTTTATAAGAATTTCAAAGGGCGCAGGGAAGGTGCATGTTGCAGGAAGGGATAGTGCGCCCTTTGGCGTGATTGTGTTTTATGCAACAAGGGATGGCGTTTGTGCCAAAGGAAAACCGTGGGTTTTGGATTGTGATAACCTTAAATTTTCTCTTTTCTTGGATAGGTTTGTGGTTTTAGGCCTCATTAACATGGATCTGGATAGTGAGAGGAAAAATGGGCAAAGAGGATCCTGGATCTTATGAAACAAAAAGCCCTCTAGGCAGCAGATCTGGGAGGAGGGTGAAACTAGTTTGGGGGAAGCCTCTTAGGTTCATTTATTATTTTTTCATAACAAGCACAACCACAAAAAACCAACAAACAAATATCACAAGAAAAGCAAGGACCACTTACCGGAGATATATAGAATGAAAGGAACGATGTGGGGTCCATGAATGCGACACAAAATGACACGAGGATGAGGGAGGTTGATACAGTGAGAGGAATAAACTTTTCACGTGTTTTTAATCGTGAAAATGACAGGCGGATGTGCCTATATATAGCAAAAGGTGTAATAAATGTGCCACCAACTTTTTCAAAGGGCGCACCAAAACATATGTCAACATGAAAAAAACTTGTGCCTTTGGCATGGTTTTATGGTCATCATCAATGAAATTACTTGTGCCTTTGGAATTCATTTTGGGGTTTTGCACACAACATGCAACATTTTTTGCAGCGCTTGGCGCACCAGTTAAGAAAACATGGTGAGGTGCAACAATTTTAGTGTTGACAGGAGGCGCATGCGCCTTGGCGCAGGCAAGAAAGGTGCATCATGGGGAGGTGCAACAATTTTAGTGTTAACACTCCAAAGGGTGCGCCAAAGGAATAGAAGGGGGCGCAAATTCATTTGATGTTGCATGAACAAAATCTGTATGCCTGGCCAAAAAAGGACCAAAATGACTAAGTTGAAAAACCAGATTCTCGGAAAGGGATTTTAGGCCATCGAACATATATACTCCCACCTTGAACGATGCCGTTATATCTCAACCGACGCTCGGTCACCTAACCGTAGTCGATTAGGTTAAATACATTTTTAAAAGCTTTTTCCAAGGTGGTAATTTCATTGAGGATATCATTCTTCCAGAGACTTAGAGCACTCAAATATCTTTAGCACTCAGAAAAAGAAGACACATGGGAGGACTACCAACACCTATCACCATTCATCATCCTCTTCATGATCACAAATTTACAAAAAGAAGAATGGAGGTCCGAACTTCCGTGATAGGAATACAAAGACTCTTCTCTCTGGATCTCTAATGTCACCTAATTCATCACCTACGTTCTCAAATCCAATTTAAATTAAGTATTTAACATCTCTACACTTAATCCCTAGTTTCTTTGGGTAGATTCATTTATTCATCTCGTACTCTATTTGTATCCACACTCATATACTTCCTTCCTTCCATCAACCCATCACCGATCATACCCGGAATTTTCACCCATTTTCACCTTATCCTAATCATCTATGAGTCTTCGTAACCATTTTATGACCCCACCCTCACCATTTCCAACATCTCGCGCAATCACATGGAGTCTAGAAAAACAATTGTAATAAATTTCTACTAATTTCCTCTATTGATGCCGGTTATCCAACCGACGTTGGTCACTTTTCCTAGTCGGCATCACCTACTATCCGACACTAGTTACTATGTCTTGCAATATAGTTGCACCAATTTGCTAATACACACTTCTAAATAGCCCATAACCATTTCTAATCCTTACCAAACCTCACCCAGAGCATGTACCGGACTCGCAAGTCAACATTAACCAATCAACCCTCCCATTTTTACCTTAAACAAACTTTTGCATGACCTTTCTTATTGTTTTTTACGAGATACCTAAATCGCTTCAATTAAAATAGGATATTTACTTCATGTATGATTTAACTAGCATTAATAAATTTTAATAAAAGTGGATTGAAATCACATGTTTATGAAGGATCACGATTCTCGATCTAGCTTCCGTTAGGATATCCGCTCATTGTTTTGTTTAACTCTATTTGGTGGTATTGTTTTGTATCTACTGGGTAGTTCCTCCTAGCCAAAATATAGCTCTCACATCTGTTTCGATTCATAAGTCATCTACGTGCTCACACAACCCTCAACGAATATTACAAGGTATTCCTCATTGGCCTTTTACCGTTATCTATTTCATTAATCCACTAAAGAATTCGGTGAAATTTTTGGCACACCCAAAGGGGAGCCATCGGGGTTCTTTGCATTTGTTCATTCCTAGGTAAAAAATTGTGTGTTTATTTCCCTTTGAAAAGTATTCACATTAATTTTCTTCTCTAGAATCTTCTCCTTCTTTCTATTGTCTAAAAGCAATCATGCTTTTGGTGCTTTAAAAAGAACACATCTTTCTTTCTATTGCATTGCATTAGTGAAAGAGCATCCCTCTTCCTGTTCTCCATTTGTTACATCTAACGTAATTGTGGATTTAGGCTTAAAACACTTGCATTTCATTCTGGTTTGTTGCATTATATCTCACATTAATTTGAGGGCAACCTATACGCTGGAAGTCATGCCCTTGATGGTTGAATAATTTAATCGTAGTTCACTTGCACGATCTCTCTATATATCAAATCACTTACATAATTTACACATCTTCTTAAACATCATCCTACATAGAAGAAGCTATCAATGATCACACGATCAGAGGATTGACAGTGGGCACCAAGCTGGTTTCTCTATCTAGTCATTATCTCAGAGAAAGGACCGCCCCAAAAATGTTTTACTCGAAACCATCCTTAGATTTTGGATTTTCATAGGACACCTTCTATCAAACCAAAACTTTATTTTGTTAACAAGATAGTCCTAAATAGCATAAGATGAAACATAAAATTCACCTCGTAGGATTTCATGTTCTTAGTTTTTGTTTGATTGTTGTTTTGAGTTGGGAGGTCATATTCTACAATCTCTTCTTCCTTTCACACTCCACCATCATACTTTGTGTATTCTAACTATTTCTAAGTGTGTCGTAGTTCATCATTACCATACTCGTGTTTCGGGTCTCGTATTTTATCTAATCTAATTCACAATAATCAAATTCTTCCATCTTTTCAAATTTTAGAGTGACCAGCGCATTTCGGTCAAATGAATGGAATCGGTTTACTCATTTGACCATCATTGGTTTACCCGACCACTATCGATTATATGCTTTTGGTAATTTTTACTAAAAACAACACTCACCACATTTTATGTTCTTTCTAAGATTCCTCGAAATATCATCATACATCTAGATCTTTTAAATCACTATCAAATATAGATTTTATCTCATTTTCATCTGATGCAGTTGTGCTACCACATTTATCAAATTATTTATTTCCCAAGAACTTGCAAAGATTTCGATCACCTAAATGTCATTGGTCACCCTCCTTCACCTTCATCGCTTAACCCGATCGCCATAGGTTCTTGTGTTTTAATTTTTAATTAAAATAATGACTAGTTTTACCTCCCAGAACATATTTTATCCATTCCCTAAAGAGATCATATTACCAAGTCTACACTAACTCACATGGTTTTGACTCATAGCCAAGTCAATGCCCTTGTGTTTCATGCTAGCCTTCACCTGGTCCCGCCTAACCCATCATCGCCTTCTATCTTGTCACCTATAGATCCCACTTAGCCCATTATCATTAGTATCGGTGATGAGGAGTTCACAAGACTCCTTGACCGTAACCCCGCCGCCTTACAATATTATCTCATACATTCATCCTCCCGGACTCATCTAGATAGGTGGTATATGGAATGCCTGTGTCCATCCCTCCTACCCTTTCCCCCACTTCTGCATCAGATACTATTAGCTTGGCATTACCTTCATCCACCTTACCACCTATGGTGTCCAAAATTGACCCCACATCATCTATATATGTTGAACCTACAACATTTTTCACACCATTGATGTCCATTTCTTCCATAGTCCGAACCATCCCTTCATCAACCACATTGAGCATAGCTCCGTATGCACCCACCACCTCATATGTACCTATTGAATCGCATATACCCATGGTTTTGGTAACCCATAATCCATTCCAAAATATTGTCATCTCCATCCCGCATGATCCTACCTCCAATCACTACTAGTGTCATTACATCCACCCCACCTAATTACATCTATCACCAATAGTCCCTTTCTCTTCTATCGCCTATTCGAGGTATTTTCCACCTACATCTATTCTCCCCATGTAATTCTTGTACTCAACATCACCATATACTGGGATATCTTCCTCATCATGCATTCATCATCTACCCCTTTATACCGCAGAGGGGTGCCCAATCATCACAACCTACTAACAATTTTTTAAAATGATGATGGAAAAGATGAAAACATTAGAAGCATCGATTTCTAGCTCTCGTAACTCTTTAACATATGAAAAATATGCAATGAGCTAAGTCACCGTCCATTCCCATTCGCCAATACCTTGTGCATTGAGAAATTTCCAAATTCAAACGGTTCAATAACAAAACGCCCAAAGTAACACTTGCAATGTTTGAAACATGGGTCTTATCAAATCTCTCATGACAACGATCTACTACTTGTGGACATTCCCAATATTGTTAACAATAATTTCATTGGATTGGTAAAGTGGTTTACCTGAGACATTCCATTTATTCATTCAACCAAGTGGCTCAAGCCTTCCTAGACCATTTTTCGATTAATATCATCAAGAAGGTCACCATGACAGACTAGTACTCAATAAAATAATACAAAGATGAATCTATCGTAGATTTTTTCACTCATCGATTTAAGCCTCATCAACCAACTTACATTCCAACTACCTCAAATGGAGCTTATAGAGTTACTCACTGTGGCTTGTGCCAGTGAACATCTCACTAACTCTTTAAGTCAAAACGCTTTTTGTACGCTTGATAAAAAAATGCACCATGGCATGAAAAACTCTAAATTCGAACCATTGAAAAAAATTAAATCCAATTGCGTAACAAAAAAGTTGCATTCAAATACAATAATGCTTCTTCCTATTCAAAACCCCAAAATAATTATTCCAAATCCAATGGATCTCCCAACGCGGTAGTTTTAAAATTTGGCCCATCTCACCCATCAAATCATTCAAAACCTTCCTCCAACCTTTCTCTCGTTAAAAATTTTCAGTTCAAGCAAGAGCAACAAAGGTACACTCCCATAAGATAGCCCTATTCTTCGGCTTTGAAAATGTTTTAAAATCCAAAGCAATTTCTCTTCCACCCATCAAACCACGTATTGGCTTTGACCCCACTCATCCTATAGAAAGCTAAATTTTTGTCAACATGATCTTATCACTAAGATCATACTAACTATCCTAGTATCCTATTAATTTACTTCACTACGCTAGTAAATAACCCTTTTTAACCTCTTCTAAACCGTTAAATATACTAATCCCTCTCTAACCAGCTTCTATAAGCTTTTTTCCCTTTAATTAACCTTATTTATGTTAATTAACCCTCTTATTGAATTTCCAAACAAATATCTCACCTTTACCAAATAGCCACTTGGTTTTCCACATCCAGCCATACACCGGTCCCAATGAGCTTTTCACAATATCACCTTTTGACTCCTTTTTAGTCCCACATGCTTCCAAAAACACCTTTTCCTCCAAACCAAAAACTATAAATAGGAGGGTACCCCTCCTACCTTTTCCTAAGAACTCTCTCTCTCATCTCATTTCTGATTTAGGTTATGCTTTAGTCTTTTTAGAGTCATTTCATTTCATATTTGAGCTATTTACTTGTATTTTCTAAATCTTTCAAAGCTTGAAGTAAATGGGAGAAGCCATTAATGGTGAGCTTTCATTCTTAATCTTTGAAACATCAATGAACACATAACTGATTACTAGATCTTTAATAGGTTCATTTTATAGATAGCTTTCATGGAGTAGAGAACTAATATAGTCATGTTTAGAGGTCGATTGTTTGTTTCAAGATTTATATATGCATGTGAATAGGTACTTCTTGCTTATCTCCAACTGATGGTCATTTGAGTGTGTTTCACACATATTTTGGGGTTTCAGAGAGATTCTTACCCCATATTCATAGCTTTAACAAACTTTTCATTGCACACATTTGACATGCGTGGTGGGACACTCACTATTGTCCTCTAGAAGTCTTTTCCAAGATTTTTAAAGTCCACTTTCATGCTTTCTAGGAGAAACAACTTCTTATTTAATTGATTTAATTTTCTAAGTAAGCTAAATCATCCTTGTTCATGCATGTTTTGTGGATTAAAACTAGAAATAGGTTTCTTTGAATAATAACTAACCTGTTTGCTTTTGAAAATTTTCATTTTTATGATTTTTTTGTAGATTTTTCCGAGGTATGCATATGTGTCCTCACCGGAGGGGCACATCTCCGTCAAAACCCTAGATCCCCATCAAAATGGTTACGCACCCATATGGTCGTATTTTCAACTCGATAGGTCATTTTCAAAGGAGCACGTATTCATTGAACCATAGGTATCTCCATTGACTATCACCTGTACCCATGCTTATGGAAACACTTGGTGTATTTTGGTGTACTATGAATATTTTCATTTTTTACCGTAGGTGTATCCGCTGAACCATATGCGCTCCTATTGAATGTCGTGTATCCATGCCTTTGGATGTGCCGGTGTAGTTTGGTATACTTGTGTTGATTTTCACTTTGGTGGTAAGCATATCCGTTGGATTGTAGGCATCTCTGTCAAAATCCTAGTGCACTTGTTTATTAGGCCTACGTATATGATTAAACCCACTTTCAAGACTTTCTCCCATGCATCCCCATTGGTTTGGGAGTGTATCCATTGGCTAGGCATGCATCGTCATTCTAGATGCGCAGTGTGTGAGTAAATTTTTTTTTCTCCTCGTGATGTAAGATCAATTATTTGAATCTTCTCGGTTGTTCTCAAGTGTTAACAAGTGATTACAAGTTCCTTTGGGTTATTTAAAATCAAATTGTAGACTCCAAATTGGCTCACACTCCCTCGACCCTCGTCAAATAACCAACTTGAAAACACTCACCTAACCATGGCCCCCTTTCACCCCACATTAATTTTAATTTTAATTTAATTAAATTAATTCATATCCTCACAATATTTATTATCTAATAATTTTAATTAAACTAATTTCTACCCCACCACCTCACCTAGACACCTCACCTAGCCACCTCACCCTAGATCTATTCTTAGCACATTTCCATAACTAAGACCTAGTTCAAACCCTAAAAATCAATGCCTATATTCCCTCTAACCATATTCCAAAGATAGAAAAGGTAACTCCCGCTTTTATCCGTGAGAATAGAGAGATCTAGTGGAAAGGAGCGCCATGATATGATATTCTTAGTAAACCTATGGAATCCCGCCTTAACCGACACTCTGGTCATCCCCGAATCGATGTTGTTCAACCTGAGAAATCGTCGGTTACCATTTATTCTCTTTGGTAACCTTTTCTTGAGGGTTGGAAGATTCTCGAGTTCAAGGAGAGAGGTCGAGTTGCATGTAAGTAGAACCAGGATATTTTCACACATCTAGACATCAGAGCCACCACCAGTGACATAGATTGAATCCTTGCACTCACGGAGTCATTCAAGGAAGCACGAGCGATACAACACCAAGTGCCATTCCTCCGATCGACCATCACCTCCATCCAACCATTGAACCTACATCACAAAAGAGGTACCTTGTTAACCAATATTCATTTATTTTCAATTTAATAGGTTTTGTCACCTCTCTTATCTGGCTTCTACTTACACTCTCATTCCCAAAGATTTATCTTCCTACAAAATTAATCATTCTTTCACCCACACCCATAAATCGCTCATGCCCAATCAAGTTAAACACCCTTGAGTATACCTAAGACCTCCATAGACATATCCATTGCCTTCTCCATCTCTCGTTTAGCCTCGATCTGTCTCCACAACCAAATTTTTAATAAATTCCTGCCACCCAAATGTATCGACACTAGTTACCCATAACCGCCGTTGGTCCATCTGAACCATCATCGATCATACCGTAATGACATCGATTTCTAAGTTTTATACCTTAACCTTAACAAAACCCAACAACCTCTCATCAATTGACCTAAACAACCCGAATCGATTTCACTACGATCAGGTCCTCAAAGACTCGACAACTACCTACCTCTCAAACCGACAATAGCCTAGGATGTTGTGTTAAGATTTTCTTATTGTAATTGAATGACAAACCTAAATCATTTCATCTACAATACGATTTCCCGTATTTTTACATTAAATTGTTTTAAACATTGGATTGACAACCATCTAGGAAGTATCACACTTCCCGGAGATAGCACTCGTTAGGTAGTCCACTGTCATATATCATTTAACTATTCTATTGTGGTCTTGTTGTTTATTTTCAGGTAGTTCCTCCTAGCCAAAAGGAAGTTCCGTGGTCAGGTGTGGATCGAAAAGTCGGCACACACGTAACAACCTTCAACCGACCAACATAAACAGGTATTCCTCCTCACCCATTACCCTTTATCTGCTTGTCACTTCTAAAAATGTGAAAGAATCGGTGAAACATTTTGGCACGCCTGGTGGCACCCATTCGGGGTTCCTTGCATTTGCATCATTCCTAGGTAAAGATGGTGTGTTTTTTATTTTCTACACGTATCACAATAAATATCCTTCTCTCAGTAACACTCTCTTCTTCTACTTGTCTAAAACAACATA
The DNA here is from genome assembly GCA_018340775.1 of Taxus wallichiana var. yunnanensis. Lineage (NCBI taxonomy): Eukaryota > Viridiplantae > Streptophyta > Pinopsida > Cupressales > Taxaceae > Taxus > Taxus wallichiana. Next base: position 302,203,279 of record CM031235.1, read on the forward strand.
TATTTTCGGTGTTTTAAAAGAATCATTTCTTCTTTCTTTCTACATTTGTAGTGAAAGAGCATACCATCTCTCATTCATCATTTTTGTCATTGAACTTAATATTTTAATTTGGGCTTAAAATCAGTTGCATTTCATTCGATTTATGGCATTTTAGCTCACATTAAAAATGAGGGCAACCTATATGTTGGAAGTTATGACCAACCGATGGTTGACACAAAGAATCATAGAAAGCACACTCTCTCTCTTTTTGAGTCTTACCAAATTGCACAAATTGAAAAATACACATCTTCTTAAACAACATCTCACTGGAAGAAGTCAGAGACGATCACATGATCGGGCAGTACAAGCACCCTACTAAGTTACTTCGTTGAGTCAAATCTTAGAGGATGACCAGTCCCGCCATAACATAACCCGAAACTTCTCCTTTTAGATCTCCTTCTTCGTAGAAACCTTCCTCACCAAAAACTCTACTCTAAAGTACACATAGTTAGTCCTAAATAGCGTAAGTTGAACACATATTAAAGAAAATCACTCTTAGGATCATATTTTTCTTAGCGTTATTTTACTTTACGTTTTGAGGTGTGAGGACACAACACCATATTTTTATTTTTCCTTGCACACTCCACCAAAGCATAGTTGGAGTATTCTGACTTTATCCGAGTGTTCTGGACCCCATTTTCTCATTCTCGATTCCCGAGTCTAATTCTTCACTTGATTTTAATCAAAACCCATTTTCTTCATCTATGTCTCAATTTCACAAGAATCGTTGTCTATCTAATGACCGCAAAGTCAATTTTCATCCGACTGTCATTAGTTAAACCTAATTGGGTGTCACTTTCTCGACTTCTCGGGTACTTTGGCCTAGGACAATCTTCTTTCATAATTTTGTTATGATTTTTGACCCCTATGGGCACTAACATATTCTCCCGATATTCTATTCTATTCGGTGATATTACCATCATATAGAATCCATCTCCTGAACTATCTATCAACCCTATTTTATTTTCTCAAACTAATTGTTTTTCCATAAGAACATCATTGGTTTTGCCATGTATATCAGCTTCCCAAGAACCATCATTGGTCAACCCGACTGCTGCTCGTGTCTATGTTTTTTTTCTAGATTCCGATCTTGACCAAACTCACCCTACCAACCTCAATTTTTTTGTCCTCTTGTGTTTATGTGTCATTTATAGGATACAAATTCTACCAGACGTAACTTGTTCACATGGTGTTGACTGCAGCCAAAAAAAACACTCTCATATTCCATGCTAGCCATCACCACTCCTACCTAGTCCTTCACCAACTTCCATCCCCGTCACCCATGGATCTCGACTCCAACCTATTTCCCTTGCCATAGGCAACGAGATGTTTGCACATCTCCTGATCAAAATCTCACAAAACCCTAACAATTCTACTTGTCCCACTCGTCCATTCGAGATGCCTCAAGAAGTTGATATATGACATGCCCATATCTATTACCCTTCTCTTGTCCCTACTTCGCACCGCCTATACCGGTCGTACATTACCTTCACCTTCTTTCCCCAATACTTTTGTAGCTAGGCCCCGTACTCAACTTTGACCACCACATTGGAAACATCTATCGCACCCGCCATATCCACTGTTCCTTTATCGACCACCCATAAAATAATCCCATCTCGCGCCATTATCTCACATATACCAATCAAAACACAACCACCCATGGTGTGCCAAGCAACCCCTACCCTATTCCGTAATATCGTCATCTCTATTCCGTAGTCTTTTCCCCTATCGCTAATAGGTCACTTAAAAATCTCACCTACATATATATATTATCGGTAGCCCTCGTGTGATCTGTCATTCATTCTGCAGTATGTGCCCCTATGTCAGTCTCCTCATTCTCAACCGTCTTATTCAAAGCATCACCATATACCGGAATTTCACCTCCATCATATGTTCAACACCAACCCTCTTACATTACAGGAGGCACCCATCCCTCACAACCTACCAATGACCTCATCAAGTTAATGATGGAAAAGATGCAGACACTAGAGGCATCGGGTTTCGCTCACGCAATTCCCTCAACTACAATGAAATTTGTAATAATCCCATCCACCCATCCATTCCTATTCACCCATACCCCATTACATTGGAAAATGCCAAAATTCAACCACTTCAATAGAAAAGAAGACCCGCAACAACATTTGCGGTCTTTCAAACATGGGTGCTACCTGATCGCCCATGATGACGCTTTACTTCTAAGGACCTTTCCCATGTCTCCGATCGGGCCCGCTTTAGACTAGTATAGTGGGTTACCTAGGCATTCTATCTACTCCTTTAATCAGGTAGCCCAAGCCTTCTTAGATCAATTCTCGATTAACATTGTCAAGAAGGTTACCATGACTGATCTCTATTCTACACGCCAATATGACGACGAGTCTATCACAGATTTTTTCACTCATTGACGTAGCCTCAATCAATCAACTCACTTCAGCTTCGCCACAGTGCCAAGCTCATAGAAATTTTCACTCGAGCTCGTGTTAGAAATATTTCACCGACCCTATAGGTACAAACATTCTCGCATCTTTGACGAGGCATTCACCATGGCACAAAACTAGAGATTCGTGCCATCAAAGAGAAGAAAATCCAACTACTGAAACAAAAACATTACATTTAAATCAAACGATGCTTCTTCTTCTTCGAAACCCCAGAATAACTATTCAAAATCCAAGGGATCCGCCAACGCGGTGGTACTCAAGGCCGGCCCTCTCACCCATCAAACTAGGCAAAACCTTCTTCTAATCTCTCCCCGTCCAAAATTTTTAATTCGACAGAACAATGGTAATACACCCCAATCGAGGAGCCTTATTCTTTTTTAGAAAAGCTTATTAAATCTAGTGCCATCACCCTTCCACCTATAAAACCACACATTGGTTTTGACCCGCTCACCCCACACCCGCATGGTAAAAATAACACGACTTTACAACTATCATCATGTCAAAGGTCACAACGACGGTAATTACATCACTTTCAAGAACATTGTCCAGAAAAGCTAGACTATGGCGAGCTAGTCTTAGATAATCCAAACGCACCCGCCAATCAAAACCTACACATTTTCAAGAAGCCATTCCCAACCATGCCCCATCTCGCAACCCAACTAGTGAGGCCTCAACCAATGATAGGAATGTCTCAGTAATGTCCATGCTATTGCCGATGACATACCAGTTACTTCTCACTTACTCCTGTGCCTTACATAGAGGAAATCCTAGCTTGAGATCCTCTACCTACACAAGAACCCACTTCACCCACTCATCCACCTACAGAGGAACATGTTTCATCTTCTCCTTCACTCATGGAGGAACCCGTAGTTGACATCGAGATTACTTCACCACCGGCCTCTAACTATTGAGTAGTCACCAACTATATCTATCCGACCCATGGGAGACACATGTCCATCCCCTGCACCATTATAGGGAGACCCTACCTTATTGGCACTACCTTTCAAATCATCCCCTCCACCCATAAAGGATCCATTAGAAATCCCGTTACCTCTAGGATATCATTCCCCATCATCCTCCCAATATCTTGCTGCCTTTTACTTTTAGCTCTCTTACCCACAGAGGATGAAGCTATTGATTTCCTATTTCTCAAACATATTTTATGGGAATTTCTACCCAATCCACATCGGCTCCACTTACAATAGTACCATTTTCATGCCTTGGCCGATCGCCTGGATTATGTTGATAGATCCTCACTTTGGGGACGTCTTCTACTCCTTGCCTCAACCAAAATGTAGTTGTCACTCATAGACACTTCTACCATCTATCCGAAAGTGTTTCAATCACCCAAGCCACACGTAACAATGCCTCTCGGAACACCCTTTGTTTAATCATCATCACTTACGCCCGACTCTACTCACCGCCCGAAATACACCTATACACAAACACCTAAACCCATTATCACCTTAGGGGTCATGTCGAAATCAAACCTTACCCATCCCCCTGTCAAAATAGATTTGGCCACATCTTCCCAAACATCCATTAAACCCATTCCTATGCCTAAAAGGAAGACCCAACCTTCTAGGCCGCATACACCAACCTCGCCTACCACACCTTTGTCACCTTCACCTCTACCATCCATCCTAGGACCTCACCCTCAACCCCGGTCAAACATCCCCTTCCAATAAGTAAATAAAAACCCACACAAACCCTTTTCCACGACTCCGATAATATGCCGAAACGACCCACACAACCCCACTATCACCCATAACTTCCTTACCGCCTATACCACCACTACCTTCCATAACTTTGCTTACTACCTATGACACTCCCCTATATTCTACCTACACCTGCTCGACCGCTGCAATCAACCGCTACTACTCCGTGATTATCCTCATGGGTAACTCGTCCCCTACCTCCATCACCTTTCCATCTACATCACACACTACTTCCTCTTCCCTACCAAAGGAGGTGCTACAAGTTGAAAATCTCGACACCTTCCTTGAAATGGTCAAGCCAATTACCCTCATCATTACTAATTCCCTATTGTTCCTTTACCCAAGAAGGTGCAACCCAAACCTAAGATGGTACCACCCCAAAATATGCCATTCAACCTTCCCTCTTCGTAACCCCCCAATTATGACATATCTCATGCCACAACCACCCATTATTCCACCCAAACCCACACTCACCTCACATTGTGATCCATTGGTAGATCATATGCCATCATCCTAGCTAATCTCCTAGAAACCTCTCATATCACACTCCCACCTCTTAGACCTTATGATCCTCTCAAACCTTGTAACACCCTGATTTTGTAAGTTATCTTGGTGAATATTTTTCATACTATTATAGCTGCTGAAATGAAGGCAAACATGTTAAGATAAATTCTGATCTTAAAGGAATGTGTTGCTAACTTGGATTCTTGCATACTGTAATTTATTGCATAGGACAACAGTTATTGTGCTTGTGTGTTTGCTGATGTGACGACAAATTGTCGTATACTTGCTAAACTCTCTTTGCTGATTGACAGCACACCTTGAATCAATTTCATTGATCCAAAGTATGTATGTGGTCTTCTTGTGATTTCTGTGTCGATTTACTTTTTAACCGAACCTGAGGATGATATAAATGTGCAGCGCCTGATTGCAGGTATGAGTAGCTGGCACGTAAATGCCAACGACAAAGGTTCGATTCTTGAACCCTGTACTGTCGAACTTGAGACCTCGTGGGGCAGGAAATGTCTGGACACGGGTGGCCTTGGCATGTGAAACAAAGGACGGAACGTCCTGCACAAGATTGATATGAGTGTCAGTTGAGAGATTGGATTAGAGGTTGATTAATGTTAGTGGTTAGAAGGAATTAAATCCTAAGCTAATCCTAAGTTCTAACATGCATCCTAAACTACTATCCTAAGTGGATTTTTAAATTACAAAAAAAAAAAGAGGGAAATAAACCTAAGTCCTAATAACCTAAAACTAAACTATGACCTAGGTTGAATACTAATAAACATCCTAAACTAATCCTAACCTAAAGGGGGACGCGCAGACCCTTGGAGGGAGAGGATAAGGATGAAGGGGTATTCAATGGCATTAAATGGGAGTCCATACGTGGACAGCGCCAGTTTGGCGGGGGCAGGTAAGTGGCGGAGGTATCTAGTTGGAGATGGAACCAAATTTGGTTTTGCATGTGAAATTTGAAATTTAGAGATCGCCAACTCAAGTTGGCAGTGGCGTGGAAATTTGGAAAAAGGCAGAGCCTTTAATGCATTAAATGTTCTTGGTCCTCGCGACCAGCTCGCCTTGGAAAGTGTATGAGGGAAATTTGATTGTTCATTGTGTCGATTCGGATTTTGTGAAGTTGCTCTGCATTTGGTTTTTTTGTTTGGTTCAGTCGAACCAGTTTCTTTGGATTTATCACTGTTCTTGGGAGATTTGGAGGCTGTTGCTGAGCCTGAAGAGGAAGGGAATTGTTGGAAAGATCGTGTTGTCGCCGAGGAAGGAAATACCTTCGGCAAACGCAGTTTTCTTCGAGTTTTGGAAAAGAAATTACAGGCATGTTAAGCCCTTCTCTTTAAAAATACTTGCTTTGTTTAAACGTCTCATTAAAACAACCCTGCTCTTGGGTTTTGGGTTTATGTGATTGTTGTCGAGTTGACACGATTTGGATCTAGTCGATTCTTTTTGTTTTTTTGGAAATGATAAGTAAAATCGTTTCTGGTTGTTATGCTTTGATTTGTCTTTGCATGAATCGAGTTGGAATATGAACTTGTTGTATTGGTTGTTGATGGTATTTGGGAATTCGAGATGGGTTTTTCTCTGCTTAAGTGTTATATAAAGAACTGGCAGACTGTGTGGGTTGTTTTCACTGCTGTGCGAATGTTCTTTTGTTATATGGTCTTTTGTGATAAAATTGTACAGGATGTACGAGTTGCATGATGTCATTTCTATACTGAAATTTCTCTTAGAGGAAATAAAACTTTTCTCTTCCTTCTATTGCTGTTTCGGGATTAGAAGGAGATAGCATTTTTGTATTTTAAAGGAATTGGCATTAGAGTTTTATCTGAGTATTGCGAACTCGATTAGAAGGATATGCTAGTAATACAATTATTGTTGTGCTTCTTCCTTTTATGTGAATTGACGAATACGAATGAGTATTCGTGGGAGTTGGAAAAGAAATAGTTTTTCCTTCTGAACTTATAATGAATTATATTGTTTTTCTTGCTGAGGAGGTAGGATGATTAGTTGTGGTCATTGATGTTGTTTGGTCTACCGTTCGGACTGTAGACACGATTAAAAATCTTGGCTTTGCATTCCTGAGCAATGAATGGATATTTATGTTCTGTACTTCTTCTTGCCTTGGAGGAAAAATGATTTGTTATGTCTTATTTGAGACGGTTTGATCTTACAGTTTGGACAGCAGTCGTGAAAATGAGCTTGACTTGTATTCTGTGCATTAAATAAATCATGTTGATTCTTGCTGAAGGGGTTAGATGATTTGTTGTGTTTCATTGATGTTGTTCGACCTTTTAGTTCTGACTGTCTTTGTGAAAACGCATTTTACTTGGATTGCTGTGCAAAGAAGGAAATGCTTGAGAAGTTGTCTTGCTGTAGGACCTGTTTTGATTATACTTTGTTGTGCATCTGATATCCTATGCGGGTTTTTAATAATAAGGGTATTATTGGATGAAAAATCGCATTTTTGGGTTCTGTACATCATTGTGAATAGAAAAATGGATTCGGGTAGAATCATTTATTGGTAAGGAATTCTTCTTCTGTCTGCTGTTTTGATTTGGTAAAAACAGTAATCAGGTGGTTTATTGAACTTTACCAGTTCAGTCGGTAGAGAGGACAGTGGCATTTAAATTGTATCTGAGTGCTGAGTTTTCTGACAAAAGAAATAATTGAATGTTTCTTGTGGTCTCTGATTTTGCATAGTTATTTAGAAGAAATGAAACCGGCATGAATAATTCTTAGTAAGTTGAAGAAAATGGTTGTTTTCTTATTGGATTAGTTAAAGAACGAATTCTTCTCATTAGCTGTCTGAGTTCTGGAAATAGCATTGAAGTCTTACTGTGCATTATGATGGGACTTGCTGTAGGTAACAACAATGAATAAATTTTATTTTGAACGGAATGCATTCATAGAATTAGAAAATCACGTGAATAATTGATTGCATGATTGTATAACTGTTTATCTGGTTTACCATACAGTGAAAGAATTATGGTTTCTTCTAGTACGGTAAATATATAGTATGCATCCTTGTACTATTTGATCTATGATAAATACGATGATATACTAACCTATCTTGGATATGCATATGAGCCTGATTTAAATGAAGTATTGATAAGGACGATAAATTCTTCCTTGTTTTCATTTAAAGCTGATTATGAATGAAATTATTCTTGCTCCCGGAAAGTGAATTCCGAATGGATTTTGTAAGTTTCACTCTGAACTGTTATCTTGATTGTGTCTCGTTTGGATTCCATTTTAGGACAGTCATGAGGAAGGAGATAGTAATGTGGATGGATGACTTGGAAAATGATCTTTTCTTCTTTCATACAGTTGAAAATTTGTAATCATTATTAACGAATTTTGTAGTGCTTAGATATGAGCAACTATATGCATTGTTGTTCGCTTTCTTGTCTGTGCTTGATTGCTTGGAATCTAATATGATGCATGAACTGAAAGGAAGGTAATGGGTTTACGTTTCAGTTAGTTTCAACCTTTGCATTTATTATTAATGAAAGGTGTGGAAAGGATAACAGTATGTTATATCAGCAGTATGTTACTTGTATTTCTAAACTTTTCAAATACTGCAATTTGGAACTTGCAACGGTTATGTGGAAAATGGGACAGCAGTTCTTTGGCTGATTGTGATGATATTTTGATGGTTCAGTTGTTATGCTGATCTTTTTTTTTTTGTGCCTATTTCTTGATTGATGTCTTACTGTCGTATCATAAAAGCAGGGTTCTTTTATTCGAGACAGGTTAGTTAAGCACCTCATTTTAATGATAAGTGCTTAATATGCTGGGCCATTGAACTGACCCTGCAAATAATTTTGCAGATGGAATTTGATTAGAATGAAGACATGGCTGTTTTCTGATGCTTCTTGATTGGTTGAAGATGAATTGTATTTGTTTACTTTTATTCCTCTTTGAGGAATTGTAAAAAGAAGAAAGTGTATTCTTCTATCTATGAGTTGTAATGATGTTTTATGTAAACAATGCCCATTCAGTTGGATTGGCAAATGTATGGATTATGACATGAATTAATGAATACAAATACAAGTGTGATATTTTAATGACTATATCAGTTGATATTGTTGATTAAATTGGAAACATAATGTTATTCCTGATTTGGATTTATTTAATTGTCCGTGGATGGATGCTAAATGGGAATTGATATCTATTCTTACCTTATTGCAACTTTTAAGTTGAAATGTGCAATTAGTTCATACTTGGGTAAAGATGAATTCTTAATTGACATTAAAAAGGATTAGGAAGAATATGATTCCATAACCGATAGGTATTCAGGATTAGCTTGGTAGCTAAGGAATATCAATTAACTTTGGAGTAATTGAACTTCGCTTTCGAACTCCATTAATGACCTCGTATGTTAAATTCAGAATAAAGGATATGGGATAAGTATATCCATAACTAATGGACCTTAACTATGTAATGTTAAGGAGAATAAATGAATACATTTATTGGGAATTAGACCTCGTTTAAATGACGTCTAATAAGCTAGAATTCTGAATTTAGTTACAGTTGGGAAAATCTTGGTTAAAGTTTAATAGGTTAAACTTATAGGTTAAAGTTTAATAGGATAATCCAAACGCACCTACCAATCAAAACCTACACATTTTCAAGAAGCCATTCCCCAACCATGCCCCATCTGCAACCCAACTAGTGAGGCCTCAACCAATGATAGGAATGTCTCGTAATGTCCATGCTATTGTCGATGACATACCGTTACTTCTCACTTACTCTCGTGCCTTACATAGAGGAAATCCTAGCTTGAGATCCTCTACCTACACAAGAACCCACTTCACCCACTCCTCCACCTACAGAGAGGAACATGTTTCATCTTCTCCTTCACTCATGGAGGAACCCGTAGTTGACATCGAGATTACTTCACCACTGGCCTCTCTAACTATTGAGTAGTCACCAACTATATCTATCCGACCCATGGGAGACACATGTCCATCCCCTCGCACCATTATAGGGAGACCACCCTTATTGGCACTACCTTTCAAATCATCCCCTCCACCCATAAAGGATCCATTGAAATCCTTACCTCTAGGATATCATTCCCCATCATCCTCCCAATATCTTGCTGCCTTACTTTTAGCTCTCTTACCCACAGAGGTGAAGCTATTGATTTCCTATTTCTCAAACATATTTTATGGGAATTTCTACCCAATCCACATCGGCTCCACTTACAATAGTACCATTTTCATGCCCGGCCGATCGCCGGATTATGTTGATAGATCCTCACTTTGGGGAAGTCTTCTATTCCTTGCCTCAACCGAAATGTAGTTATCACTCATGTACACTTCTACCATCTATCCGAAAGTTTTTCAATCACCTAAGACACACGAATAATGCCTCTCGGAACACCCTTTGTTTAATCATCATCACTTACGCCCGACTCTCTACTCACCGCCCGAAATACACCTATACACAAACACCTAAACCCATTATCACCTTAGGGGTCATGCCGACATCAAACCTTACCCATCCCTCACAAAATCGATTTGGCCACATCTTCCCAAACTTCCATTAAACCCATTCCTATGCCTAAAAGGAAGACCCAGCCTTCTAGGCCGCATACACCAACCTCGCCTACCACACCTTTGTCACCTTCACCTCTACCATCCATCCTAGGACCTCACCCCTCAACCCCGGTCAAACATCCCCTTCCAATAAGTAAATAAAAACCCACACGAACCCTTTTCCACGACTCCGATAATATGCCGAAATGACCCACACAACCCCCACTATCACCCATAACTTCCTTACCTCCTATACCACCACTACCTTCCATAACTTGTCACTACCTATGACACTCCCTATATTCTACCTACACCTCTGGCTCGACCGCTGCAATCAACCGCTACTACTCCGTGATTATCCTCATGGGTAACTCGTCCCCTCCCTCCATCCGCCTTTCCATCTACATCACACACTACTTCCTCTTCCCTACCAAAGAAGGTGCAACCAAAGTTGAAAATCCTGACACCTTCCCTTGAAATGGTCAAGCCAATTACCCTCATCATTACTAGTTCCCCCATTGTTCCTTTACCCAAGAAGGTGCAACCCAAACCTAAGATGGTACCACCCCAAAATCTGTCATTCAACCTTCCCTCTCGAGAACCCCCAATTATGACATCTCTCATGCCACAATCACCCATTATTCCACCCAAACCCACACTCACCTCACATTGTGATCCACTGGCAGGATCATATGCCATTATCCTAGCTAATCTCCTAGAAACCTCTGTTATCACACTCCCACCTCTTAGACCTTACGACCCTCTCAAACCTAAACCAAAAGGGTTTGACGATACCAAAATTTGTGCTTACCATCGTGTGTCAGGACACGATGTTGAGAATTGTAAGGCTTTAAAATCCACCCTTATCCAATTATGTCCTCCTGAAGAGAATTTTGATGATGATGATCTTCTTGATGAGGACCCTATTCCACCTCCGCTTGCTTCCCCACATAATCTTCCAACTCTACAACACAACCCACATCTCCACCCCCACAACCTTTTTAGTATTAGAGAGCTTCCTAAACCGCCGCCTAAATACCAAGCAGTGCTCGACTCATTTCACAAGGCTCTTATCCTCCTCTAGGCTTCTGTCCTTCTTGTTGTTACACCTTTCATGGAAAACCTTCTCCATCTACCTCTCACCCTCAAATCGACATGATCCAAGTTGCCACCCACGCCTAGAAGGACAAAGGCAAGGAAAAGGTCCAACCCATCAACCAACCCTATACCTCAAAGCATACCATCTGCACCCACACCTAAAGTCACCATTCATGGTCCTACATACCCTATTTCTAATGGGGTTACACACCACATGATGCTAAAAAAATTACACCAATCCTCAATAAAAATTTCCCTATATGACCTCATCCAAACCTTGGAGTCACATCGCCAAGCCCTCATGGAAGTTCTTTAGTCTATTGAAATTTTACCCAATGAACGGGCACACTTTTATCCTCCATTATTACCCTCATCATGTAGCTTCTCTCACTAAATTTCCACCTTCCTCTACACCTCCACCTACTCACGAAGTAGTCGCCCTCAAATTTTCGAGACAAAGAGATCGCTCCTCTCCAATCCAATGACCCCGATCTCGCTCTTTTCATTTCCATCTACATTGATAATATACATATATGACATGTTATGATCCATGATTGTGCTAGTATTAACATCATATCCTCCCATGCACACAACCAAATGCACATACTTGCCAACTACATGCATAATAAACTATTTATGTTGTGCTCCTTCAATGATGTCATGACATCCACCCTGGGTACCATCATCCTCCATGTTCGTGTAGGTCCCCGCATTGTCCCGGAACTATTCTATGTCCTAGAGGGGAGTTCCAGTATAATTTTTTCTTGGACAACCTTGGATCTGAGCCATGGGTTGTGTTCCTTCGACTCTACATTGTTGCCTCAAATTCAAACACGAAGGACATAACTATACCATCCCAGCTGACCCATCACCTTTCAAAACCTACAATATGCTATACCGACCCAATGACGTTCTTGTACCCATTAAGGCATCTACCTCTATGACCACTTCTTCTTCACCCATGACCCCATCCACCGATGTCACGGGCACTTTGCCCACACCTAGGTCTTTTATACCTACCACTGCCACAACCTCCACAACTAACCCATCCACCTCCCAATCAACTGATTCCACCTCCGGCCAAACCCCTACTACTTCATCTATTCTAGCTACCCACATATCAACCACCAATTCCTTGGAAGGTGTTTTTCAACGCCTCACCTTGGGGGAGTATTGCTTGTACAATGTCAATACATTCCTTACTTCGCAAGAGTACAGAAATATTTGCCAACACCCTCGTTATGATTACGGCGCCAACGATCATCTTCTCTATGGTCCTCCCCACCTTCGCACTCCATCTCACCTATGGGGACTTGATACTTTCACTTATACACCCGAGCCACCATCACAAACCCAACCTTTTTCTGCTGACCTTCAATCTCTCACCAATCGCCATTTCGCCCACACTTTCCTACACCGATGGGCATGGAAAGGTTTTAGTTTTGGATTTTATGAGCAATGCCGTCACATCGTTATTCCGTGCATGACCCATAAACACAAAAACCGCAGTGGTATCAAATTTGTTGAACTATCTTCCAAGAAGGCCTACATTGAACTCATTGAGGATGATGACCCTTATCCACCCCATCGCCACCTTCACCACTCCTCACCAATGGAGTTGATGGACCCATAATCCATTCCTCCTAACTTTTTCTTTGTCTTAAACACCATTTCCTTGGGACCTTTGACTTATCAACATGATGGTGAGGATCCCTCTTCTCTTCCCTTCCTATATCTTGAAATGATCGAGGGTGATACACCATCTATTAATGTCATTCAATGTCGTGGACGATGAGTCTATTCTCACTTATCTCGGTGCGAAAGACTCTTATATTCACCGATCTTTTTTCCTCTAAGATGCAAACCATGTTGAACGAATCGACTATCGAAGTCAACATCAACACTCAGGATGACCCACACATTCTAAAGATTGGCCAATCTTTAGATGTTTCGAACAGAAGCCATTACATATTTCCTCAAAAATAATAACCATGATTTTGCTTGGTCATACGCTAATATTCCTAGTATTGAACCCACCATAGTGGTCCACAATATCGTAACTATTCCCGATGCCAAACCTGTAAAAAAAAAGCTATGGAAAATACACCTCGCATTGCTCTTTTGGTTAAAGAAGAACTTCAATGCCTTCGCTTCGCTTCCTTCATCTTACCCATTGACTATCCTCAATGGATTTCTAACATTTTCCCTGTCACTAAAATGACAGGGGGACTTTGCATTTGCACATATTTCCGTGACCTCAACCTAGCTTTCCCGAAAGATGACTTTCCTCTACCCGGTATTGACCAAATTGGTTGATCTTACCTCCGTCTTGAGATGCTATCACTCATGTATATCTTCTCGGGTTATAATAAAATCTTTCTTGCCCCGTGAGGATCAACAAAACCTCCTTTATGACCTCTTGAGGGACCTTATGCTATCGAGTCATGCCTTTTGGTCCTAAAAACGTTGTTGCTTACATATCGTGGGGCTATGACTTATATCTTCCATGACATCATGCACCATATATTGGAAGATTACGTAGATGACCTTCTCAAAAAATCCAAATGTCTCTGTCTAAACAACTTACGGTCATAAAAACCATCTTTGATCGCCTCATCAAGTATTATGTTCACCTTCAACCCAAGAAATGTGTCTTTGTGGTTCTTTCGGGAAAACTCCTTAGATTTATCATTTCCTTATGTGGCATAGATGTTGTCCCTGCTAAAGTCAAAGACATTCTTGAAATGCCTATGTCCACCAACCTTCACCAACTTCGTAGCTTACAAGGTAAGTTACAATCCATTCACGGTTCATTTCACAACTTTTCATCCGTTGTCAACCATTTCATCATCTTCTTAAAAAGGATGTCTCCTTCAAATGGGATGATGAATGCCACAAAGCTTTTGAGGCCTTGAAAATACCTTCTCCAACCACCCGTACTCATTCCTCCTAAAGATTAATAACGCTTTTATCTATATATCTTTGCTAACGATCACTCCTTAGGAGCCATGTTCTCTCATCGTGACGAACAACATCGAGAATAGGCGGTTTATTACATAAGTCGTACTCTCCTAGATTATGAAACCAAATACACCCATCCGAAAAAATGAGCTTAGCCTTAGTTTTTGTTGCCACCAAACTTCGTCATTACCTACTCAACCACAAAACCTATCAGTAACCAATATCGACCCCTTACACTTCATGTATGCCAAACCTTACCAAAACCAACGTGCTGCATGGTGGCTCATGCTTCTTGCAAAATTAGACCTCGAATTGATTCATCAATAATCAATCAAAGGTCATGCTATTGCTGACCATCTTCATTTGATGCACACCTCTCGAAAATCAACCCTCTAACTTCAATTTCCCTGATGAATCCATTGCCACCCTTTCCTTAGACGATACCATTTACTAGATGACCTTATTCTTTGATGGCTCTAAATGTCAGCATGGGGGAGGTGCAGGTGTTATCCTCATTCCCCTTGATGGTGAACCTATGCCTCTATCCTTCAAACTTGATTTCGATTGTACTAACAACATTTCCAAGTACGAAGCACTCATATTAGGCCTTCAAACCACCATTTCCTTAGACGTTAAATCAATTAACATCTTCGGTGACTCTCAACTGGTAGTAAATCAAGTCAATGGTATTTACTAGTTTCATAACGAAGTACTTCAAAAGTATAAAAATCATGTTGACACACTCTTGACCTCCTTTGATTGGTATGAACTACAAACCATTCCACGTTCCACTAAAAAATTTACAGATACCATGGCCTGTCTCGCCTCTCAGATACCTGCTTCACCCTTCGAATCTAAAATATTTGTCACAGTACAAAGGTTGCAATCACCTTCTTATTCACACCATGACATTAGCTTCGTTGGAACTGTTGAACCAAACCCACATGACCTTTGGTATAAGAAGCTTGCAGACTACCTTTCCCTGTCCATCTTACCTTCTGACCTCACTCGTAATGGACAACGCACCTTTCTCAAAAGGGCCTCTCATTATGTCATCATGGGTGGCCTTCTCTATAAACATAGATTTGACGGTATTCTCTTACGATGCCTTACGAGTTCTGAAATTCCTTATACCATTAAGGAGGTTCATGATGGCATATGTGGGGTCACTTCAGTGGTCTCGTTGTTGCTAAATGCATACTTCACCTAGGCTATTCTTGGGACGACCCTTAACCATGATTTTTGTGACTACGTAAAACATTGCGTGAAATTACAAGCAACATGCCAATATTCATCACACACCTAGTCATGCCTTACAGGTCACCCGTGACCTTTGGCCTTTCTCTCAATGGGGTTTGGATCTTGTTGGAGAAATCAATCCCCATTCTTCCCAAAGACATCAATGGATCATCACCACTACCGAATATTATACCAAATGGGTTGAATCCATACCTCTCATTTCTACAAAAGCTGAGAAAATATGTGAATTCATTAATCATCACATTATTTGTCGCTTTGGTGTTCCACACCGCCTCATCACTGATAATGGAAAACAATTCAAAAACAAAACCTTACGGAAAATTTGTGACGCCTTCGGAATTCAACTCAATTTCTCATCACCTTATTACCCACAAACCAATGGCCAAGTTGAATCGACTAATAAAAACCTAAACAAAATTCTTATGAATGGTTAACGATATTGGGAAGGATTGGCATACACACATTCCTTTCAACTGTGGGCATACCACACTAGTATTCACACTTCCACTCCGCTGCCACTCCCTTTTCTTTGGTCTATTGTCATGAGAGGTTGTCAGGCTGGTTCTCAAGTCTGATTCCATCTCTTCGTATTTCGTCTCCGTGACATGCTCAATGATGATGAATTTCACCAGACCATTTGGTACAACTTGAGTTATTAGATGAACATCATCTTAATGCTCTCAACCATCTCCAAATTTACAAAATGTATAAAACATGCCTATGAAAATGCATCCATAAATGAACCTTCCAAGTAGGTGATCTCGTCCTAAAATAAAAGCAACATGTAACCAAACAAGGAAAATTAAACTCGGCCAAATTTTCTCCTAATTGGCTTGGACCATATATTGTGACTCATACCTATGGATCAAGTACTTCTCGCTTATCTTCACTGACGGTAAACCCGAACTTCAACCCTCAATGTCTTGCATCTTCAAGTATTCTATTTCTAACTTCAAGTCCTATACCACTCTATGCCTACTTCATGCTCATCCCTTGAGTTCCATTCACCTCTTTTATATCCCACTTTCCTTAAACGATTAAACAAGGATCATGTGATTACCCGTCACCCTTTTACCTTCTCTTAAATATGAGTACTGCGGCTCTACTCATGGCATGATTCTCATGGATATTTTTTTGACTTTTCCAGGATGGAATCCCATGGTCATTCATCACCCACTATACCCTTGTCATAGTTGACTTCTCGCACAATCCACCTTTTCCTCCTAAAGTAAAGACCACATTTTTCACTATAATCCCGTGCATGACTTAAAATCCCACACATAATTTCCAAATGGGATTCAAATTCTTGAGTCAAAATTCCAATAAAAGATAAATCCCTCAAAAGGACATATTTCTTTCCGATTCACCGCTATAAATAGATTTCTCCCTCGAAGGACAACTATATAAAGCTTTCCATCTTATACGTAGTCTATCACAAAAGAAGACTACTCTTGCAAAAAGAAAATAAAAATATTCGTAAGCTTTCGCATTGATCGGCTTCACGAAGACCTCAAGGAGATAATTTTATTGGTCCCACATAGATTTCCGATCGATCGGGTCTATCTAAAATAAAAGTGAAAAGAAAAAGAAAACTTTTTCGTCATGGACTCACCTATTGTGATCTTGGGTCCTTGCCAAATCGACATGTTGCCTTATACCAAAGTTATGCTCTAACCCAACCATTTCCACCTCATCACCTTTTTCACCCTCATTTCCTACCACCTCGGGGAATTTCCATAAATGCAACATTTCATGATCATGCGAATTTCTTCACCTTTCAAATAATCAAATCATGCAATTCCATTAGGGTCTTTTGTTCCACAACCTATCTAAAGTATAGTCAAATTGTTATGATCCTTACCAATTAGGTGGCTCTCCTACCTCCTCTTACCTTTGATTTCTTCGTTACTTATTGATTACCCTATATAGGACTAGACCCTTGAAACTTGCATTTTGGGAAATTCCTCTTTCACCAACCTCCACCTAGGATCACCCATAGCTATTCGCCAACACTTCACCCAAACCTAAATGACCTCAACTAATCATACCTATGACCTAAACCCAAAACCTACCTATAACCTATCGACCTATTCTTCTACCTCCTCATATTCTTCCCTAGCTTATGGGAGAACTACATCGGCCTGAGGCCCCTTTTCGTCGGGGCTATGTAGGAAGCACTTCGAGGGCATGGGGCCCTTGAAGGTTAGCTCGGCCACTCTTTTACCCTAACCAATTCCCCCTATTTTTCTATTCACATTCTACCTTGTTTTTCCCTTTTGTATATCAACAACTGGAAATAAAACCAAACACACACCAATTAATACACATAACTACCACCCATTTTTCAACACATCATCATAACATTCACCAATTTATTATTTCATATTTCCACAAATAGAAAAAATTTGGAAATTAAACCATACAATGCATACTCATCACCATTTTTTTGTTACCAATAACTACGAACTTCAATCATAACCATAAACCACGACTCAATCCATGCCTAAACCGACCTGACGCAATCCATGCCTAAAACCTACCTAACTCAATCCATTCCTCGTGACTTGACTCAATCCATGCATGTGACCCGACTCAATCCATGCCTATGACCTAACTCACTCCATCATGCCTATGACGTGACTCTATCGTGCCTAAGTTACCTAGTTTCCACCACATATACAAAATAAATATGGAAGTTAAAAGCATACAAATGTCCACATCATATCAAAATACCTCCATCTCTATAAATGAATCATCAACACATGTATATCCGTATATATGGGTAGCACAAATACCAAGTGTCTCAAATATATTCGGCATATAGGGAATGATATGAATATCAAAGCCTCAAAACTCTCATATACATCCTCACTCTTTGCTTGCACGCATGCCGTATATATATATATATATATATATATCAAAATATGTCAAAACAAATACATGGAACATCTATGGTGACTAGTCTTCACCCCACCCGAGACACATCCTGGTCTCATCTCCTCCTCCTCCCCTCCTCTAGCTTATTTCCTAACCGACTTATCTCCACCTTGCCCTTGTTCAACCTTTGATGGTCCCACACCAGTGGCCTCCCGTAAACTTGTGGCATCACCCGATCTCGCCCCGGGCTTGTCGCCACTTTATACTCTCCACACTATGTGTGCAGGATTTTCTCCTCTCACTTGAGGCCTTATTGTGATCGGCATATGATGGGACATATATCCTCGCGGTAATTAGGTGATCTGATAATAATGTGCCTCACCTAGGGCATCCCAAAACCTTGCCATCGTAATTATCTGTGGAGGTGCCATGGGTCTCACCACCACTTGTGAGCTCTACACTGCTGCTAATATGGGACCCCGATCTTGTACACCATCCATTTGGGTCTCGACCTCGTACTGTCTAATTTGACCTTGTCCCTTAGCATGTGTTGGTGACTATGTGGTGCTCGTGCGGTGATCTCGGGCTTGTAGGCCACACCGTGCTGCGTGCGGTGGCTAAATGACCCGCAACCCTACTATCCATGCCTATAAGGCAGATAACTCGCCCACCATCACCTGTTATCACCGAATCATAGCACCTTATGTTTACAAAAGTGCATATACTTGAGCTCATGATGTGATTGGATAACATGGGTACTATCTCCAAGTTGTGGGACTTACTACTTGAGATAGACCTCCAGAGAAAGTTGGTTCTTACTCCTAAACTACCTGCCACAATCTACTCTAATGTAGGGAAAACTAACTATTCTAATCTAACTTTCCAAGGGACCAAGGAGAGAGAATGCATAAAAATGAAAGCCTACACTAAAGTGGTGATACACCAGAAAAGGAGGGTGTGAGAGTAGTCTTCTAATGTGTGAAAAATAGAAGTAAAATGCATACTAGAAGGGGTGATAACAGTTCTCCACAATCTGGAAAATGCATTCACAACAATATTTCATACATGCACAATAATAATGAGTCCTTGCAAGAGCATAAAAATAGACACAATATTTTTGTAATGAAGGTTGAAAGGGAAAGAAGAGTGCAAACAAACACAAGTAGGGAAGATGCATCCACAAACTTGTATTTTATTGCTTCATGATATGCACAGTTCAATCTATTACAAGATAAGGGCCTAGATCACCATGCAAGGAGTCCACTACAAGGGCTTATAGCACATTGGATTCACAAAGCAATTTTGATAGAGCTTTGCTACAACAAAAACTACCTCCTTTTACAATGAGCCTAACACTCCAATTTATAGAAAAATGAGAAGAGAGAGAGAGGGGAAAATGGAAATCTCAAAATATATCCTTCAACCACTTGTAAGAGGCATTAAATGGAGTGAAATGATTGTATGTTACTTGAAAAAGGATCCCCATACTATCCTAGTGTGCCGCAAAGAGAAATAATGATGACCATGCCTCTTAATTGCACTCTCAACTACCAATAAAAAACATTGTCATGAACCCGACCACATTTTATGAAAAATCTCCATCAATTTCTCATCAAATCCCAAATTTCATGATTTTTGTGCATTAGGATCGTAAACACAATTCCAATGGTACCAATTGTGTGTGATTTTGTTGAGAAATACAAAACTTATGTCCTTCGAGTGTGGGTAGCTATTTTGGGTCTACCAGGCATTTTCTGTCATTTGACGGGAATGTACATTAATTGATGGAGCTGAATATGTTTCCTTTATTTTAATAAATCTACCTTTATAAAAATTAATAAATATAGTTTTTTTGATGCAAAGGACGTCGTATTCGTTCCATAAAGTCCAATTTTATGAAAATCAAAGCTCGAGTCAAAAGTTATGGCCGTTTGAAGTTCGGGAGGTCAAACATTCACTTTTTCTCTTTATTGCAGCTTTCAGAAAAATTGGGTCCGCGTGTCTGGATGTCCCGAAAAAAATCTCTCCATCACCAGATTCGGGCTTCCTTGTCCTCGCGCATCCACCATTAACGAGTGCCTTGAGGGTGTTGACTTTTGCATTCTTTGCATCCCATGGTTCCTTTTGCGGATTTGTCACCTTTTCACATCCTCGATTGTTAGGTCACATTTCTCCGCACCACCCACAATGCACTGACTTGTGGAAAAATCATCTTTGCGTGTCCCACGTGTACCCGTGTCTCACTGTCCCATAGACTACTTGGGCCCAAAAGTTCTGACTTCGTCAATTTCCCTTTGACTTCGGCATTTTTGGCAATGCGCGCCGCCCCAGCTGCGTATTTTTGTCCCTCGTTGAACTTGTGCGGTCCGAGACACGAGAAACCCTCGACTTAGCTGATTCCTTTGTATTTTGGCTCCAAACTTGGTACGATGAACATTGGTTCGATCTGCACTAGTACGATCCGCAGCCTCCAGGACCTCTAATGCATTAAAATAATCATGCGACTTCATTTTTTTGGATTTTTCAATTTTTTCTAACTTGTTGGATTTTTCCTTGGATGGGGAAGTTAGAGAGAAACCAAAGGGACCCCAAAACATGATTTTGGGCCTTGAATCAATTCTTCTTGCTCAGGATGAAGAATTTGCAAGAAGAATTTGATGCATGTTATCAAAATTACCTTGAGGGGTGAATTTTGGATAACATCGCCATTTCCACCCTATGCGGGTGCACTCGTCTCGTGCTATATGGGCTGTAATGACGCTTACATGTGCCTCGTAACATGGCCACCTCTTCCTATGACCTTGTCAACTACCCCTGTAAACCCATAACTGGGCCTATAAGGCAAGTACCTATCCTCGTAAAGTGTCTCTCTCGGTATGAGGGTGGCCATGTTTGGCTATCTGGCCAGGTGGTGCTTATCATAACTAGGTTGCCCACCACCATCTATAACCACCGGTCACTCGACATCATCAATATATCTCGGCTCTTGGATGCTCCTCCTACCTCGCCGGGTTTGTTAGTCAAGGTGGAGACATAGGTCTCTCCACGTCATCCCTCTTGTACTGTGGAAATGGTGGGGGCACATCTTGAGGTAGGAAAAGCGCCTCTAACTCTCTATCATGGGGATCATCCGTGCTCAAGGACGATGCCTTTATCCATCGGAGTAATCTGTAACTCCTCTAGCTACTCGTCATACGTTGATATGAGGTATAGCCCACATACAAGACATCCAGGATGATATCCACACCGAGAACCCCTCTAGCCTTTTCCTTTAATAGGCTACATTGTGCGTAGCCCTAGCTCCACTGGTGTGCTCCACCAACTAGTACCCACCACCCGAAACCAACCCCGACCACACTGCTGCAAATGTATCATCCCGGGGCAGCCCAATTAGATGAACACACATAATGTGATCATAAGCCCAATGATGAAGAAGAAAGGTACAACAAACGTTAAACCTCCATAGTCTCCCAAAGGCCCACAACTCTCTGCATGTGATTGCACCGAGATAGGATGGTACCCAAGAAAACATGTCTCGATCCTCCATGTCATAGAGAACTCCCATTAAGGCCCGTGGGAATCTCCAACCCTCTATATTTGGCAAGTACAAAGTAGCACACCGCCTCCATAATCACAATAAAAGCCTCGTCTCTCTCTGGATGGAATGCGTACATGTCTCTTTAGCTCGGGCTCGCACTTTATGGAACCACGAGATCACCCACCCCCTCTCTAAAATGTCAACATCAGCTCCTTGGGAGGCATCGAGGAAACCGAGTATACCTGCTCTCCCGATCGGTAGCAGCCTCGGGATCTATACAGTCCTCAAGGGTGATCGTGATCTCACCATCGGCGAGATGGAATGTGTTGGTCACAGAATCCCATCTATCGATGAGAGTGACCATCAAACTTGAATCACGTGCTATATGCTTATAACACCAAATCCCACCCAAGACAATCGATGTCACATAGCCCCACTCCTACGGGGTCAAGCTCTTTTGCACATCAACTAGCAAAGGTGAAAGCCAATCCACATCCATAGCTGATCCTTGCCGCATCTAAAAACATATTATTGTCAAAACCCCCATATCAAACACAACCCTTACCTAATAAACCTCACACCCACCCCTCATTACTTATTGTACCTACCCCATCGATTACCCCTTGCTCGCTCAATCTATTCATGTCATTTATACCTATTCCCCTATTTTCCTTTATGAAATCTACCTTTACATCTCATGACATACCCTTATGTCTTTCCCTTATCCTCTATTGACCCATTTTCCCATAAATCGGTCAACACTGGTCTTACATGACCATCATCGGTCATATGTCACCGACATTGGTAACATATTACTTGAGTGATGCTGGCCAAGTACCACCTGATGTCGGCCAAACCATGACCGACATCGGTCACATCGTTTGCCAAAACCCAAATCCGCTAAACCCCCCTCTTTTCAAAAATTTACAAATCTAACCTATTAACCTACTCTACCCTACCCAAAGCTCACCCACACCCCTTGCCCACCCCTATCTACCCTACCTAGAACCTCTCCCATCCCTAATTACCTTAATTTTTAACAAAAATTTACTTTTCTTTCCCAACCCAACCCACATTTCTCTATTTTAAATAACCAAGTATCGGGATAGAATCCTAACTCATCTCAATGTCTCCGGCGTGGTGGTATGGCTTGTCACAACCAGTGGCCCACTCCGAACCTTCTCCTACCTCTACCATGTCTAAATCATAGAATCTAATCCTCCGACCTCCCACTAATAAAATCCTCCACACCAATCTCATGGACCCATCTACCCTGCCTGCCTAACCAACCTCGATCTCTCCACCTTAGCCGGGTAACTGCATCTCTTCTTTGTACTTCCCTCTTAAAAGGCACAAAATTCTATGCTCTGTCATTTTCACAAAAGTCCAAAAGCACAAATGAATCCGTATTTTACGGATTTTTCTTTATATTCCCACTTTGCCTAAGCGACGCCGTCAGTCGCGTCCCTAGTAAACAATTGACGGTTACCCTCAAGTGACGTCTGTTACCCACTTATTCCCTTATGGCCCATTTTTCCCATCTTTGACCCAACTTAACCCACCTAGCCACTATTTTACCTTACCCACCCTAATCTTCCCCTTACCTACAAGTCTACGATACCTATACTTATCCCTAATTGTGTTTAGAGACTTGTTATTTTACCCATGCTTTGGCTCTACCCATTTCGTGGCCTATTTTCCTCGACTGGACCAAGATTATTGACCAACCCATGTGCTCACTATGCCTTGCGACATTGTTACCCGTGTTGTTTGACTTAATGACCTTTCCTTGCCTATTGTCGTATTGTTTATCGACCCACCCTTTGGTTTCTTTGGAACATACCTAAACATTCCTGCACTTTAACCTATGTTGTGCTTCCGCACATATCTTATACCTTGGATAACGTGGATCACTTCAACCTTTGTTGGATAAACCTATCGACATTAGATGATCTAGAGTTTGGAATCTCTTCAACCTAGTACCTTGTAAGTAGTTTATACGTGTGTGTATATTCGACTTCCATTACATTTGACCACTCGCCCATTTACCTATTTTCCCGATTTGACCTTTACCCCTTCACCCCATATGTCCTCATCTACATTGATGCCCACTTACCCACATCTTCATCACATCCTCCTTTTATCAAACCACTCACCGCTTCTGCTGTCTTCTACCTCATCGAGTTCTACTAGTTTGAGGGGGATCACCTTCACCCACACATGGGGCAACCACATCTTATTTTTGTTAGGGTCGCTACTGATAGAAGCTACACAACAAAAAGGGGCAAAATGTAGACACCAAAATTGGGTCACACTCCCCTTGACCCCTTGTCAAATAACCAACTCGAACACACTCACCTAACCATGGCCCCTTTCACCCCACATTAATATTAATTTAATTAATTAAATTAAATTAATTCATATCCTCACAATATTTATTATCTAATTATCTTAATTAAACTAATTTCTACCCCACCACCTCACCTAGACACCTCATCTAGCCACCTCACCCTAAATCTATTCTTAGTATGTTTCCATAACTAACTAAGACCTAGTTCAAACCCTAAAAATCAATGCCTACATTCCCTCTAACCACATTCCCGCATAGGAAAAGGTAACTCCCACTTTTATCCACAAGAATAGAGAGATCTGGTAGAAAGGATTGCCATGATCTGTTATTCTTAGTAAACCTAGGGAATCCCACCTTAACCGTGCCGATCACCCCGGAGGCGCGCGGTACCAACCTGGAACCATCATCGGTTAGCATTTATTCTCTTTGGTAACATTTTCTCAAGGGTTAGCAGATTACGAGTTCAAAGAGAGAGATCGAGCTGCATGCAACTAGAACTAGGATCTTTTCATGTAACAGGACATCCAGAGCCATCACTAAGATAGATCTGGAAGCCTTCCGATCACGGAGTCATTCCGAGAAGCACTGCGCTACAACACCAAGTGCCATTCCTCCGATCGACCATCATCTCCATCCAACCATTGAACCTACATCACAAGTAGGTACCTTGTTAACAAAATTCATTTATTTTCATTTTAATAGGTTCTGCTACTTCTCTTATCGGCTTCTACTTACACTCTCATTCCCATTATTTATCTTCTTGTAAACTTAATCATTCTTTCACCCGTACCCATAAATCACTCATGCCCGACTATTAAACACCACTTTGAGTATACTTAAGACCTCCACAGGACCACTCCATTGCCTTCTCCATCTTTGTTTAGCCTCAAATCTATCCCTACTGACCATATATTTAATAAATTCTGTCTTTGATCAGATTGTGACGCTGATTACCCATAACCATTATCGGTCCATACTTTGCCGTCATCGTCATCGGTCATATCAAACGGCGACGCCGCTTTTCGAGTTTTATACTTGACCTAGAATAGAACCCAACAACCTCTCATTAATTGACTTGAACAACCTAGAATCGGACCTTGACTACCCCCAACACCATGAAAACTCCTACCTCTCGGATCTAACCATAGCCTTACTTGTTGTGTTAATATTTGCTTATTTTACTTGAATGAGAAACCTAAATTATTTCATCTATAGTAGGATTTCTGTATTTCTTGCATTAAATTGTTTTAAACAAAGTGGGTGTGACCATCTAGGAAGTATCACACTTGTCGGAGCTAGCACTCGTTAGGCAGGTCCACTATCATATATCATTTAACTATTCTTTTGTGGTCTTATTTTTTATTTCAGGTAGTTCCTCCTAGCCAAAAGGAATTTCACACGGTCATCTGTGGATCACAAAGTCGATGCGCATGCAACAACCTTCAACCGACCATCATAAAATGTATTCCTCCTCACCCATTACCCTTATCTATTTTGTCACTTCTAAACGTGAAAGAATATGGTGAAACACATAGTTTAAGTGTTTTCATGTTCTTAGGTAGAAAGAGGTTTTGCGAAGTGTGTATGCTCTTTCCTCACACCTTCTACGTGATCTTGGGGATCAAAAACACTTCTAAAAAAATCCTTTTTCGCTTAAAAAGACTTAGTTTAATTTTCTTAAATGGATTAACCTTTCAAAGTTGATTAAAATGAATTCCATCTTTTGTAAAGCACACTTATAAGTATTTTCTGTCAGAAACTTAGTTTATTTGAGTTTTTGCTTTGTTTATGCTCTTCTTTCACATCTTTTGGTGATCTTAGGAATAAAAATAACACACAAACTCTTTCTTAATGTCCCGATCGGTTGTGGAAAATTACTAACTCTTCGCATGTAGGACCTAACACTTGTCAAAGAAAGGAGCCAAGACAAAACAAAACCTTATAATACCTGTTTTCATACACAGTTTCTAAATGGTGTGCTACTTAAAATCACATTAAAATCTAAGAAAGATAAACAAACACACCACTCCACAAAGACATCAGATTATGGGTTTTTAGAAAAGGGTACATCCCTATCTTCTCAAGTGGAACATAACCCCTTTGGCATAAAACCTTAAGTTAAAATAATGGGGGTAGTTCAAGAACCCTAAAGTAATCCACCGTTGAGTAACCTCGTGGATGAAATAGGAATCGCTCCACTTACCCACTTGACTAGATTTTACACTACAATTTAGAGTCCAAGTTGTCCGTATCGCGACCCTAGTGAGAATACGCGTGAACACATTTATTTTCATCATATTTAAAGGAGGTAAAGTAAAGCCGATATACTCCCAAATCAATCGGTGTGACTCTTTGGGTAAAGCACACTCGCATTAGACAAACTATTTACACCTATTTGAGAGATCTTATTAGGAGAGCCATGCTGCCACTGGAGGCCCTCTCGCTAGTCCTTTATTCGCATAAAACCATTAGAAGTGAAAACTTACTTGAGATCGAACATTGTCTCTCGAACAAGGAAAATAATCCACATAATTTAGAACTAAGTTTCTTTCGTCACGAAATTAAACAACGTGTCACTTATCTTATCTTCTTTCTCACCTTCAGATGAGGAGAAGCTCTACCCAAGTGGTGCTTAGTTCATTTTCATATTTGTTGATCTATACCCTTGCATTCTCACTACCCATTTAGGGTGAGAAGGAGGCATACCTCATGAGTCTTATCAAAGACATTATTCGCCACTTTTTTTTCCATTTACGCCCATCCATGTTTGTGGTTGGGTTGTTAAATGTCTAAAGTGTATAAGTACGTTCTAATGTATTTGATAATCCTTTGATCTTGATTTCAAGATGATCTTCATTGCTATGGTTTTGAATGACCATTACTTATCCTTAAGTTTTTAGTTTTTTTCATACTCTAGTCATACAATTTCAGTACTTACATCATGTTTTCAATTTTGTGAGAACTTGGTATAAGTCCCTTTATTATACGGTTACGCTGCTCACACAACTAAGAACTTCTCTCTATACTTAAATGTAGTTTCAATTCCAACTTCATCTAAGTATTTTTGAGGGTGTTGATATTTCCTTGTGTATAATGTAACTCCATCACCTTGATACCAATACCTTTCTTTCTTGGTTAAACATATCAAGATAATTTTATTACGCTATTCACTATCATGCAACTTCAATTTTAAAAAAATTTAGGCTTTTTGGCATTTAAAATGGTCTTAGTATATCTTTTCGAGAGATCATGTCAATACCAAATTGGAATTTAGGCCTTGTTGGTAATCTAACTCGACCTACATAATAATAGGGTATTGTCACTATCCACTTTGAACCCTTCATTAGAATCATAGTTTAGGGTATAGATTTGATAACGACATTTTGAGTGATCATTACATTTGAAAGTGTTCTTATGAGTGTTCTTTGAATGATAAAATTGGTGCATCTTTTGTTGCATGTAGAACACACAAAATTTAAAGGAATTTAGGTGAGACCTCGTATAACTTTGGCTCATAATGCATAAAATCATGAAAATGGCATCTAAACCAAACAAGCGTGAATTAGAATTTTTTTTTTTGAATCCTTCCATTTAACAAGAATAAATTAGCACCTCTATTTTCACAAAGTCAAAGAAACATAGCCATTGATTGATCATAGTGGAGAAGAATCTGATTATTCTAAAGAATAATATAAATTAGAATTACGTCAATTTGAGGAGCTCATTTATTACAACAAAGATCAAGTCTTTGGTAAGAGTCCTAGAGTTAGGAGCTAAGATTCTGCAAGAACATGAAGCGAGAAGCTAAGATCATAAATCGAGAAAATGGAAGAGTGGAGATCCCTCTTAGACATGGATAATCCCTTTAACATAAGATATTCTTCCACTTCAGGACAACATCATAACACCGTTGAAGGAGATCCGTCAAAGCCAATTGGCGATTCACAAAGACACTATTACAAGGATTCACGTAAAGTAAAGATTGAACATAAGTGCCAAGCTTCACGACCTCCTAAGTTTGATGAGGAAGCTGATCCGTTAGTTGAAGAAGAGATCCTTCAAAAAAATCTTGAAACTAAGTCAAAAATTAGCAAAATTAGGATCTTCAAGTAGACAATGCCTAAAGACAGGCTCAAAAGCAAATCTAGCGAGTTACATTTCTATCCATATAATGACACAAATTTCAAAATGGTGAGGCAAATAAGCTAATATCACCTACCAAATAATAACACATTAAAAAGAATTACAATAAATGGGAGACACACTTACTATGCTACAAGAAGGAAATATAGGACACAGTAGGAAGTACCTATATGAAGAACTATGTCCTTACCCCTTCGATAAAGACATGTTGTGACAACACTTCCCAAAACATTTTTTTATTCCTAAGTTCGATAAATATAAAAGCAAAGGTGATCCTCATGATCACATCAAGGAATTTTATATGGCTTGTCAAGAGGTCACATACAATGATAATTTCTTAATACGACTCTTCCCTCGTAGCCTAGGCACACTAGCATTAGAATGGTTCTTTAGTATACCCAAGGGCTCCATTACAACATGGCTCCGCCCTAATGAAAAACTTGTATGAAATTATTCCTTCAACATGGAGAATGATATCATGATGAACGACCTTTGCAATGCAAAATAGAAGCCTAATGAGACCTTTGTGAGCTTCTTACAACGATGACATGGATTGGTAAGTTGTTTTACTTGTGCATTACTACAAAAATAATTGGATACAATATTTTCTCCTAACCTAAACCCCAAGATACCTTCCATTTACAAATTCACACTCGCTTCTAACTTTGAAGAAGTTATAAAGAAGGGTATTCAAATCGAAAAGGATCTCATTGCGAAGGGTACACTTAAACCAGTTGTCAAAGACAAACATGAAGTAAAATCCTTAGATAAACCAAAGTTCGTCGAAAAAAAAAAATAAACACGTCGTTGGTGATGGAATTATGGACTCTAAAAGAGTCCAAGCTATCTATACAGATTGGTCCACTTTTAAATCTCTCACAATGACCTTGCCCAAAATCACCCACTAACCTTACATTCACACCGCTTAACTGAATCATTGTCTTCTATACTTAATTAGTTGGACACCGCGAACATGGTGCAATACCCAACCATGACCGTGTTGTATCAAATGATGCTATAAACCGTGGTGGTTCAAAGAACATGAGTAATGTGATTTCCATCGTGTTAAGGGACACAAAATAGATAGGTGCTTGAGATTACATCATTATATACAAGACCTCATCAAGAGGGAAATATCATTGCAGATTTTCCCCCGACTCGCAGCACATAAGGTCCGAATGAGCAATTGGGTATTTTGAAAGAGCATTTTCCTAACCATGTAGATAAGAAAAACAAGAACCATATCACGACAAACTTCCAATGACTATAGGATTGTTTCTTATGTTTACCCAACTAATGATAGTTCCTTTAATTCCTCATAACGATGTATCTATTCATTTGATAAACAATTCAATACTATTAGGATCCTAGAAAAAATTGTGTAGTAGGTATGCAAAACACTCTACTGATCATACTAGTTCCCCTACCAATCCTCTAGGAAGGTCAATTAGAGTAGACACCTACTAGGATATCAATCTTAGATCTCCTCAAAATCTCTACCGCTTCTATAAAACATTGTAGAGTTTAGGAGTCTCCAAGGATGTAGATCCAACACACCTTCAAGCAATGGTTGCACACATTGAATTAACAATGAGCATATCACTTTTTATTAAACAAATCCCATGTAATGACCAGACAACAACTTACCCCTATACCTACAAGTGGTTGTCACTTGTCCTAAGATCAAGAGAGTACTTGTAAATGGTGGATCTGGTCTAAATATTTGTACTTTTAAGCTGGTTTAGAATCTAGGCCACTCAAAAATGGATCTAGGGGCTAAAACTATTACAATCATAGCCTATGAAAATGAGGAATGGAATTCAACAAGAAATATAGTAGTTCCAATGGAAGTAGGACCAAATTTTCATGATACAACATTCCATGTCCTTGACTTGGATCTTCCATACAACATGCTCCTAGGGCGCCCATGGATCCATGCCATGCAAGTCATTCCTTCAACTTTCCATCAATGTATCAAGATGTGTCATAAAGAATGAAGATAGTTACCATGTAGGGTGATCCGAACTATTCACACATTATAGGGCATTACACGCTTTTCTCATGTAGCTTATGAATGTACTTCTTGTATATATTGTTATCTCCTTACAAACAAAGGCTATCAAGGAACACATGGATCCAATGTCACTCACACCCTGTAACCAAGAATTTCCTTCGTTGGTTAACCCTTTCACATCATGGGAGGAAACATCAATAAATTATGGCCCATGTGAGAAATTCACCCTTAAATGCAGTCCTTATTAATATCATATCTATAAATATCACCCAAGACACGAGGTAAACCTTACTTTCTATTCAATATCACATGGGAAAAGTTCCCTAAACCACTAGAGAAGTTCATCCTTAGTGGTCTCCTATCCGAGGAAAATATGCTAGAAAATCCCATTAACAGAGTACCTGAAGGTACCATGGCTTCATGCCATCAGGCCCCATAGTATATGAAAGGCCACCGTATGATGTATGTCATGGGTTACAATGGGTTTGGATGTGGTATCAATGTGTAAGGGTGATTAGAACCCATTCCTATCCCTCTCTTTAAATCTAATAAAGAAGGTCTTGGAATAAGACCCCATGAGGATCTCGCGCCTTTGAGATTGATGTTGCCTATTATGAACATGAGGACGACTCATCTCATTTAGATAGAGACGCCTTGATTCCCAATGTAGCCTATACGAGGATCTTGCCTCCACTAACCTATTCCCCGATTTAGTGTCTTTATCTTATCCATATCCTATCCTCAAACCAATTTCCATATACCCTTGTATATTCCTAACTTGTAGATTGGGATCAATAATTTCACGTGCCCAATCGATTTCTTTTAAAATGACAAGGCATTTGCAAAATTCATGAGACTCGGGGATTCTATTCACACTAGGGATCACAAGAAAGGCTTTGCTATCAAACTAGATACCTATGCATACTTTTGAGAACAAGAAAAGATGTGTGGACGCTTGATAAAAAGGTCGTAAACAAGAGTAAGAATGCTTCAAAGAAGCTGGTGGAAATATTAAACGTAAGTCTCATAGTGACATTATTTTAGAGGAATTAGTAGATAAACAAAATGAAGAACCTATAGACAAAATGGTACATCCATTCGGGGATGACGATTAGCCACCTCAAGAGGTCGATATTAATCTTCCTCTTGATCTTACACCAATGGAAGATGCTTCTAAATTTTTGTTGAAGAGACCATAAATGTCAACATTGGCTTAGAAGAGGAACCTAGAATGATAAAGTTGGGAGCTTCACTCTCGGTGAAACAACAAAAGGATTTTATATAGTTATTAAGAGAATGTGCGGATATATTTGCATGGTCATGCAGAGATATGCTTGGTTTAGACTCATACTTGGTCTTGCATAACCTCGCCGTACATCTAGACGATAAACCCTTCAAGTAGAAATTGAGAAATATGCACCCAAAAATTACACTACTTGTCAAAGAAGAACTAGAAAGGTTGTTTAGTTCTTGATTTCATTAAACCCATTGGCTATTCGATTGGATATTTAACATAGTCCTAGTTCGGAAGAAATTGGTTGGCATAAGGATCTGCTTGGTGACTTGGTGACATTTATAATACATGTCTCAAATATGACTTCCTTTACCTAATATTGATATGAGTGTCGATTCTCTTTTGTTGGTTATGAACTTTAATCCTCAATGGATGGATTTTTAGGTTATAACCAAATCCAAATTGTAGAGGAAGATCAACATAATAAAACTTTCATCACCCCTTAGGGTACATTTTGTTGCAAGGTCATGCCTTTTGGACTCAAGAATGTCGGGGCCACCTATCAACGTGCAATGAAAGTCATATTTCATGACATCATGGAGGATTACATTGATGATATCTTAGCAAAGTCCAAAAGTAGAGGAGAGCACCACAAGTACTTAGATGTATTTTTCATTTCCTTTAAGATTACAAGGTACGCAACCCTAAGAAGTGTATCTTTGGTGTCTTGTCGGGAAAATCCTAGGTTTCATTGTTTCATAGAGAGGAATAGAGGTAGATCCTACAAAGGTTACAACTATCACAGAAATTCCTCCACCTACAAATCTCAAACAACTAAGAATTTTACAAGGAAAGATTCAGAAATTTGTCGTTTCATTTCACATCTTACGGATAAGTGTCATCCATTTACACATCTCCTCAAGAAGGATGTTGCATTCAACTGGGGACCAGATTGTCAAAAGGAATTTGCACTACTTAAACAATACCTTGTCAACTAGACAAAGACTTATGGCACCACCGGGGCGAACCTCTCCTATTTTACATTTTAACCACCCAATTCTCTATTGGTGGATCTTTACCCAATATGACCTAGACCATAGAGAAAGGGTGGTTTATTACCTTAGTCGCACCTTGATTACCTATGAAATAAATTAATCGTAGATTAAAAAGGTGTGCCAATAGTTGTCTTTACCTTTCGTAAATTGCACCATTATCTCCTTAACAATAAAACCAATCTAATATCCAAAGTTGACCCTCTCAAGTACCTTTTATCCAAACCCGACCTTATGGGATGAATGGATAATTGGATCATTCTCCTAAGTGAATTTGATATTGAGTTTGTTAACCAGAAGTCATTAAAAGGATAGGTATTGGCCAATCAGTTGGAAGAATTTCCTCTACTAGGGATGGAACCTTTGTGTCTGGATCTACCAAATGTATCCATGATGTATGTTGAAGAGTCTGTAGAGTGGCAAGTCCATTTCAATGGATCATTCACTTTCCATGGATTACATGCGAGAGTGGTGCTCATCACTCCCACAAGTGAAGTTATTCTGAGAGCATTCTGTTTGGGATTCCTATGCACTAATAACATTACATAATATGAGGCACTCATCACCGGCCTCAAGTTGGCTATCACTTAGAATATCATATAGTTACGAGTCATTGGGGACTCCCAACTCATTATTAAATAAGTTAATGATAAGTATAAGGTTAAAGATGAGAATCTTATTCCATATAAGAAGTTAGTAGAAACCTTGAAGGAGTATTTTCTACAAATTATCTTTGAACAGAAACTAAGGTCACAAAATATGCCTGCAAATGTTATAGCTAAAATTGGGTCTCTGTTACACATTCCACCCCAGGAAAGTAAAATTCCCTTCTTTATAGAGCATTTACAAGTAGCCAGTATACGACATGCCAGAATCTTGTTTGGAATGTGAAATTTTTGGTCCATTCTCCCTTGGTATGACCCTATATTCAAATACTTACAAGATGGCACATTACTCTTAGAAATCACCCATACCGAGAAGAAAACCCTTATCCACCATATAGCCCGTTATACCCTCTTATGAGGCACCCTTTATCATCACGGATACTAAGGGACTATGCTTCGATGTTTTGACATTACTAAGTCCATCCACAAAATTAAGGAAGTGCATGGAGGTATTTATGGAGCACACATGAGTGGTATGGTCTTGGCTAAGAAACTCTTAAGGGTGGGTTATTATTTTCCCACCATGGAAGCAAAGTGTTGTAATTTTGTAAAAATATGTGAGCTATGCCAAAATAATGGAAACTTGATACATGCATCAGCACAAGATTTGCATCCTATCGCAAAGCCTTGTCCATTTTGTAAATGGGGTATGGATCTCATAGGGAATCTCCATCCTTATTCTTCATATGGCCAAACCAACATTGTCATCACCACTAAGTATTTTACTAAATGGGTAGAGGATGTGACTCTCACCTATGTCATTGGTGCACAAATCTCTAAGTTCATCATGAATCATCTCATTTTTGATACGACATCCCTTCTCATTAATATCACCGATAATGTTAAGTCGTTAAAAACAATTAAAACCTTGTGCCAACACTTCAATATTTAGCTCAAGTGATCTACCCCCTATTACCCCCAAGGTAATGGAAAATTTGAGGCTACCAATAAAAACCTTGTACAAATCATGGAGAAAATGGTAAGTAATATTTTATTTAATTGGAACTTATAGATACATCCCACCCTATGGGCCTATCGAAGCTCCATCCGCACTCCTACTGGAGTGGTCCCATATTCCTAGTCCATGGCACCAAAGCCATCATACCCTTGGGAAGTGGATCTTACCTCACTGATAATATCTCTTCAAGACTCTTTGGATAAGGATGATGACTACAGAGTCTCCCTGCTAGCAAGAAGCAGTGTTAAGTCTATTGGATGGAAAATGTATGAGAGTGCATAAACACCTCAAAGTATATCAAAACAAGGTATCAAAGGGATATAAAAATGGATCATCCATCATGAATTTGATATAGGTGATCTTGTTCTAAATGAAAATCAGAATAAAAATGTCAAGGAAAAAGAAAAGAAAGGTAAGTTTGAGGCTAATAAGCTAAGGCCTTATGTGGTGGTCGCTAAATATGGATCTGGAGCTTACAAGATGGCCTACTCGGTTAGTGAAGAGCTTCCAAAACCTATGAACGCCCTCCATCTCAAAATATTATATGCTTAGACATGATGCGAGATATGAGATAATAACTAAAAAGTATAAAAACAAAGAAGAAACAAGCAAAAATGAGAAAATTGAGAAAAATCTAAAGAAAAAATAGGTCATCCACATGTGAAAATCACGTAATTGTTGCACGGTGGGCAAGGTCTTTTGGTGAAAACTGATTTCCGACACCCAAGGAGGATCCATCATTCACAACCTACTCTTATACCGCAAAGGGTAATTCTCACCACTTTCTAGGTTTAATTTCCTTTTCTAGGTCTAGAGACCTTACCAAATCCATCTTCACCAAGTCGTGATCTCGACTTATTTGTTCTTATATCTGCATGAAAGGATGTTCCTTTGTTTATTCCCATATAACTTTGGGGAACCTTCAAATTCAACTTTCTCATATATATGTGCATGGTATTTTGTCCTTTGTATATTCCAACATCATGTGGGGCATCCGCGATTCTTTTCTTTGAACATTTCTTTCAAAACATGACCTTAGAAAATACAAAAACATTCAAGAAATGATACACAAAAATATAAACATTCTAAAATTTTCTAGAAATGAATCTACACAAAATTCATCACATTGTCTTTGGGAAACTGTTAGTGCGAAATGATTTGTAAAAATATACTTTTCTATGGCGGACTCATCTTGTGTGATTGCATAACATGGGACCATCTCTCAAGTTGTAGGATTTGCGGAATTGAGATGGCCCTCACGGAGAAAGCCGGATTCTTCTTCCGATCCTAATGCTAAACTACTCCTAATGCAAAAATAACATCTACCTACACCTATCCTAAAAATGCCAAGGAGACGAGGAGAGAGAAAGCGCATAAAGAGGGAAATCATACACTAACGAGGTGATATCACCAAGAAAAGGGAAGTTCTAGTCACAATCACGGTTGCTCGAAGTGGAGAGAGGTGAGCAAAGGAGAGGGTGGACAAGATACACCACATACCGTAGATAGATTTTACATAGAACACCACTTCAAAACCCATTAAACACAACTCCCAGGACCTACAACAAACATCAGAATATGCACAATATACCCTACAATGACGAGAGGTGAGGAGAGACAATAAAATAAGCAAAGGATGGATAGATGCATCACAAAATAGAATTTATTTCTCCAAAAGTTCACACAGTACATCGTTAGTGGGAAAGAGGCAAGAGAATGCCATTACAAAGCCATGAAAGGAGGTTCAGACTCCATTTTCAACCTTGGGGAAGAAAAGAAGAGGGGGCAGGGAAGAAGAATGAACAACAATTTACAATGAGCCCTAACCCTTCTTTTATAGATGTAGCGAAGAGGGAAGAAGAAAAGAGGTGGAAAAAGTGGGTCAAGCTCAACCACTATTGTTAATGCTCCTGCAAATCCACCCACAATATGTCGTTTCTGGTTCCCCATGTTTGCTTGTCATATGAGAGAAGATGGTAGACCAAAATCTTAATATCCGAGTAGTGGAAGCCATCAAATCTTGTACTAATGGATGGGAAAATAGTATGAAAAAATGGGTGCCCTTTAATATGGGACATGTGATAGCCAGATTAGGGAAAAATTGGGTTTACGGGTCCGTAATTTATCCTTTCCCCTTTTCGGTAAGAATCGTGAAATCTATAAAACACCCATGCCCCAAAGCTCTTCTTTTTGACTCTGTTTGACCATTTTCCCCTGCCTCCGTTTCATCTTGAGACACGTGGAGATGTGGCACTTGTTAGAGATTCTCTTTTTGGATTCACCTTTGGAGGGCACCATTAGAACACATGGTTCCCTCTACTATCTCTTCCATACTTAGTCGATTTTGGATTCTTTCTGAATGGTTTTGAGCCCGAAGACCTTGAAACTTCACCGCTTCTTTCCATTTTTTTCCTAGCTTCTTTTGCAACACTTGATCTTTCATTTTTGAGCCCACCTGTAACCTATTTTTCATTCCGAATGTGAGCTCACGAGTTTGAGTAATTTCCTTCATAATTTCTGATGTGCAGGATTTTTCCCGACTAAATTTACCACGGGGAATTTGGGATAACAATTTGGTGACTCACTGGGACATCTTCTGTTAAATGAATGGACCAGTGGCTTTGAAGCATCCATTGGGCATGGAGTCAAGAATGATGGCATGACACTGATCCTTCTTATAAAAATGGACTCCCGAATCTCTAAACTTTTTGACCTTTTCCGACTCTGAACTTGCTCGCGTGTCTACACTCTCAATTTTCATAAGAAAACCTCGAAATGTAGTTTCGAGAGTAGAAAATTGTATGGACGTGGGTTTTCACCTATCCCTAAAACAGACTATTTTGAAATGACTTAAGTTACTCTGGATTTGTTCCTTTTGTAGCTAGCAAGAATCACATGGCATCGCTATAAGTCTTCTTGCCATGAATATTGAAGAGCTACGGCCTTATGCGCACTTGGAGCAAAATGGACAAAACTTATATACGATGACCAAATAATACATGCCTCAAATGAGACATACGAGTGTGCATAAGCATTTCTTGTTGAAACAAACCTACCTACTCTACTCTAACCAAGAGCAAAGGGAACTCAAACAAAACTCATGTAATCGGCAGGAGAAATAGCTTCCTTCCTCAAAATGGCAGCCATGCAAGCTGATTTGGCATCAACATGGTTGGTTGGATGAGTGAAAACCGACAATAAGCCAGTCCTCCACCCAAATTATCATGGTATCAACATTAATGGAAAATACCTCCTCAAGCTGACTTGCATTAGATTTCGACCCTTTTTACTTTTATGCTCATCCTCATGCCACGGAGTAGGCATGACTAGTTTTGGCTTCTCCTTTGGCTCCAATGAAGCCAAGTACCTAATGGGCATGGTCGATCCTTTGGATGTGCCCATTTTTCTAAAATTCAACTCCAAAAATGGAGTCTTCTTTTGGACCTTCTTGAGTGCATGGTGTGGGAGAGATGGTGTCTTCATTGTTTCATTCCTCCTCCTAAGAAGAACATGGGAGAGTCATGTCTTCCAATCTTGGTTCCAGAGGGTTGTTATGAAGCACATGTTGTTGTTCCTAAATGTTCTCCTCCATGGCAACAAGATCATGTGCTTAGGATATGAGAGATGGAGGAAAAAATGATGTGATCTCCATGGGTTCCTCTCCATCAAGACAATACTCCAAGTCGACGGATAATATGCCTCCTCGTTGTCTCGCTGCATGTGTTCAACCTCCTCCATGGTGTCTTCCTAATCTACAAATTGATCACCATGGCTCCCTTCACTCTCAAACATGAAGTTTGAAAGATCGAAATATTCTTCAACATCAAAAATTGAAGGGGATGAAGTGGGAGGAAGAAGCGAGGTTCTTCTATGGCTGCTCGCCCGCACTTAGAGCCTTGAAATCTGTATGGCCCTCCTCTTATTCTTTTCTTCTTATGCTGCAAACTCAGGCTCATCCACCACTAGATCTTCAAATTTGACCTCCTCTATTGGCTTGACCATCGAAGGGATCTTTGTAGACCCAAATCTAGTAGATCTACAACTCTTTAGATTGTTTGTCATTTCTTTTCTGTTGGGCTCCTCTTCTTGTTGTTCTCCTTGACTAGATTCTTGAGTCTCTTCCCAACATGGACTTGGGAAAGCAAGAGGAGTGGCAGGTTGGGGTTCAACCATATTTTCAATTGTTTTTGGTGGGGAGGGAGGTGGAACTTCTTGTTTGTTTGGAGGGGATGGCTATTTGGAAGGGAAAGGGGAAGAGGAACTGAAATGGGGTGGAAGACTAGGGAATGGAGAAATGGAATCAACACTTGGGGAAGCAACTAGGAAGCTTGGAACTTAATACTACTCTAATGATATTGGCTGAGAATGGGGGAAATAAAAACTATGAGGTGGTGATTGACTTACCCTTTCACAAGGTTGTCCCATCCTTTTCTCATAAGCCACAATGACCTCAATCCTTTGTGCAAGTTGGGGCAGCATTCCAATCATGAATTCCACTTCTCCCGAGGGTTGTAGTGTCTTGAAAAGGGCCTTCCCATGGATAGGTTCCTAAAACCAATTTTGAAAGCCCTCATTTGAGTTGTTTCCATAAATTAAACCATGCCAAAGATCTATTTTTGAATCTTCTCAAGCAGACCAACATCCTCTGCATAAATATCACCATCATCATGCGCCCCTTGTTCTTGATAAGCTTCATAGTCAAACTGGTTTGACACTTTGCTCATATGGGTAAGCATAATGGTCCTAGATCTAATTATAATGTTGATCTAGAGGAGTTGGGAAATGCATTGGAGGTGGATTGCATTGCTACTGTAAGTGTGAGTTCCATGAAGGGAATGAAGTCATGATTGCACAACTTCATGGAATGGAAAAGAATGAAAGAGATGGAAGAAATAATGGGTGGAAATGGATGGGAAGAGGGTTTGTCAGAACTCATAGGATGGGTTGTTGACAAGATGGAGTCACCATATGTGCTTGAAAGTGCCACCAAAGGCTGAAACCTTCACCAAGAGCACATCGAACTCTGATGAAGTGAAGTGGTAAGGTGCTTGGACCTATCCCATCGGACGTGCCAAAAGCTCAAGCTAGTGGTGCACGGTGGTGTAAGTTTTGTTGTTTTTGTTGAGAAACTAAGAGAAGATGAAATATCTAACCCAAGTGTCCCACTAGGTATGCCAAAAATGTTAGTATGAAATCACAACACCCCCAAATGTGTTCTAAAAATCTACTTTTCTAAGGCGGACTCATCTTGTGTGATTGCATAACATGGGACCATCTCCCAAGCTTTGGGACTTGCTCATGACTTGAGATGGCCCTATGGAGAAAGTCGATTCTTCTTCCTGATCCTAATGCTAAACTAATCCTAATGTAGAAATAACATCTAACTACACCTATCCTAACAATGCAAAGGAGACAGGGAGAGAGAAAGTGCATAAAGAGGGAAATCCTACACTAACGAGGTGATAGCACCAAGAAAAGGGAAGTGCTAGTCACAATCTTAGCCTCCTGAAGTTGAGAGAGGTGAGTAGAGGAGAGGGTGGACAAGATGCACCATAGACCAGAGATAGATTTCACATAGAACACCACTTCAAAACCCATTAAACACAACTCCCAGGACCTGCAACAAACATCAGAATATGCACAATATACCTTGCAACGATGAGAGGCGAGGAGAGATAATAAAATAAGCAAAGGATGGATAGATGCATCGTAAAACAAAATTTATTACTCCAAAATTTCACACAATACATCATTAGTGGGAAAGAGGTAAGAGAATGCCATTATAGAGCCGTGAAAGGAGGTTCAGACTCCATTTTCGACCCTGGGGAAGAAAAGAAGAGGGGGGCAGGGAAGAAGAATGAACAACCACTTTACAATGAGCCCCGACCCTTCTTTTATAGATGTAGCAAAGAGGGAAGAAGAAAAGAGGTGGGAAAAGTGGGTTGAAGATCAACCATTGTTATTAATGCTCCTACAAATCCACCCACAATATGTCGCTTCTGGTTCCCCATGTTTTCTTTTTCCGTATGAGAGAAGATGGCAAACCAAAATCTCAATATCCCAAAGAGTGGAAGCCATCGGATCCCGCACTAATGGATGGGAAAATAGTTTGAAAAAATGGGTCCCCTTTAATATGGGACATGTGATAGCTATATTAGGGAAAAATTAGGTTTGCGGGTTCATAATTTATCCTTTCTCCTTTTTCTATAAGAATCGTGAAATCTAGAAAACTCATGTGGCCCCGAAGCTCTACCTTTTGACTCTGTTTGACCATTTTCCCCTGCTTCCATTTCATCTTGAGACACGTGGAGATGCAGTGCTTGTTAGAGCTTCTCCTTTTTGGATTCACCTTTAGAGAGCGTCATTAGGACACGTGGTTCCCTCTGTTGGCTCTTCCATACTTAGTCAATTCTGGATTCTTTCTGAATGGTTTTGACCAAGACCTTGAAACTTCACCACTTCTTTCCCTTCTTTTTGCTCTTGGCTTCTCTGCGACACTGCTCCTTCATTTCCGAGCCCACCGTAACCTCGTTTGTCTTCCCGTAATGTGAGCTTGTGGTTACGAGTCATTTCCTTCATACTTTCCTTACGTGCAGGAGTTGTCTTGACCAAATTTTCTAGGGGGCAAATTTGGGATAACAAAAACCTCAAAACAATGTGAACAATAGCCTTGAAAACTTATCTTTCAAGATAACCCAAAAACATTAGAAAATATATCAATGTTGTCCCGTAAAAACAAGGTAGTGATTTAATTACTTTTAGTTGTTGGTTTGTATAGTTTGGTTGTACATATCTTTTCATGTTGTTGTATGATTTAAAGAATGGTTCATTTTCTTACCTTAGATTGAATCTTGTTTGATTTAATTGTGTGTTGCATTGAGTTCATTTTTAAACTTTCATACTTGTAAAATATTGTTGTGTTTTCATCATGCATCTATTAGGATTCATTTTATTTAGATTAAATGCCAATTTAATCTGTTGTTTGGATTTGCATGAATTCATTGTTAGTTGCATATTGTTGTGTTGTTATTCGTGTGTATAGTTTTGTTAAATTTTTCTTGTGTGTTTGTTTATTGCACATCTATTGGTTATCACATCTATCATTTATCATTCATCTTATATAACATCATCCAATACATCATAAATACAAAAATGTAAATTTTTACATCATGCATGGATACTAAGCTAATCACCACATATCGTATCATTAATGGGGGTAAGAGGGTTGCACATGATCACAAATCTATCCCCCGAACTAATATCATCTATTATCATCCCAAATGCTAGCATAAACACAAGAATATATCATGTATAAAACATATAATATCATATAAGGATATATCACCAATACAAAAACATGTGGTACAACATCTATCTAAGCATGAAATATACATGGGCAATGAGAAATTATACATCATCATGATACACTCATAAAATATATAAACATGGATCATCATCATAATAGCATATAAAAACATGAAAAATAAATCAAAAATGTTCATCTATACATGTACAAATGTTTGTCTCAAAAATTTAAACATCATCGATACAAATCTGCCATCTAAGGGCATGAATCAAAATTGAGCCTTTATCACGAGGCATAATAAAAAATCATACATCAGGTATATTCATTGATAAAAATCATCCTTCATAAAAGGTATACATACATATATATATATATATATATATATATATATGAAAAAATGAGAGAGTCAACCATGAATATCGCCATCTCTAGGGCTACCTAGTCTATGACCTAGAGGAGGAAAGAGTGGAAGATATGATGGGTTGGCTCGTGTGTGCCACCTTACTATCTAGCTAGATGTTGTACCTATCTAATTGAACACCTTGACCTCTATGATCTAT
The DNA here is from genome assembly GCA_018340775.1 of Taxus wallichiana var. yunnanensis. NCBI lineage: Eukaryota > Viridiplantae > Streptophyta > Pinopsida > Cupressales > Taxaceae > Taxus > Taxus wallichiana. Next base: position 302,245,546 of record CM031235.1, read on the forward strand.
AACCCGTCATGCTCACATCCAACTAATCAAAGGGTATGACCTCTTGACTGTCGGGACTACCCTAAAATAGGAGGCCTTGTAATACGAGGCATCACCACTAGCTCGATAACATCTGGACTATGTATGTATAGCCAAAGGAAATGGCTACTTATACAAAGGGAATCCCACTCACCTATCAATCGCCCCTCTCAAAGCATGGGCCTATCTCAGTAGCAAGCCGGCCTCTCGATCTCTATCTATTGTGATAGTCTTGACCTTAGCTTAGCCCCGATCTCTCCGTGATGATATAACCCTACACCTATGCCTCGAGCGTGATCTCACTAAGTAGTGACACTCTATAAATGAGTTTGATCCTAGTGTAATAGGATAGATAGTTAAGCCCCTTGTGATGCCAATTGACTTATCTAGTGTTTGGTGCCACACCATCCCCACCCTAAGTGACTCCGGCCCCTGGCTCGATCTCTCTGATCAAGGCCTCGTACTTGTGCCCTCGCATGATTCCTCTCACCCGATACCTATAGTTACACACCCATCACTTTGCTTGTAAGTATTGCTGGAGTACAAATAACATTCCATCACCACCACCACCACCCCTGGAACCCGAGGTGGGAGACCCTTAAGTAGTGGACCTGCCGAGGAAACACCTGTGTAAAGGGCCATATATTCGCTAGAATACCTACTAGAGAAAACCATATATCGAGAGCCTAGTGTCCCATCTCTGCGCCGATCCAGGGCTCCTATCTCTATAGTTGTTGTGGTGGAGGACCATGTCCCGCACCCCCATCACGACTTTGACACCGACCGGCCAAAAGGATACTCATCATCCTCATCATTGTCTTCATCGCCTTCACCTCCACCCTTAGCACCACTAGGAAGCCCCACTAGGGTGCTCTCACTCCATTCTCATAAGCATCTCTAGGAATACTCAAGCAAAGTAAAAAATCACTCTATGGTATAATGGTGCATACTATGGAGTGTAGCTTGGATCTCTCACCTGTCTTTGGGGTACCCACATAGCTCATCTTCTGTAGGAAACTTCATCACTGCTTTTTCTGGTTTATCTTAGGCCATATATCGAAATACTCTATGGCCCTATGTGCATACCACATATCGGCCTGGGTACATCGTGGGTGATGCCAAATTGTCTTTGGCACTGATCTACCCTGTATATCTCCCACATATAGCTATGGTCTGCTAACATTAAATGCTCAACTATCACTATGTTGAGCTCACAGGCCATCCCGAGGCCACTTTGAAATGTATGTATGGCCTCCATTCTATTACGTCCTGTTGTAAATTATCTAACTTGTCGGTCATGGTAGGAATCACCCATGTGTGGCCATACATAATCCTCAATCATAACCTAGCCCATAGAAGAAGGCTCCTCAGAGCTTGAGCCCTCGCAGCACACTGCGGGAGACCAATCATAATATGATTCCATGCCCAAGTATGCAATAACTTGGTTGGTCCTACCATCTTCTAACAATAGAATGTAATCGATGCAAATCTTAGTATAAGTGCACCAAGTATGCACCGGCCCTAGCAGATATGTCTCGCCATCGATCAATCTGCGTATCACTCCTATTAGTTAAAGTAGAAATGAATCTCTAGTTTTTTTAGGAAGTAGAAATCCACTCAAAAAATCCATCAAGTAAACCAAAACCCAATCCAACACGGAATCCTTTATGCATCGGGACAGCTGACTGTCATCCCATGGGGTGGTATCACGTAACACCAAATAGCTCTAAAATACACCAATCAATACCACTCTCATGACTCGTATACTCAATCAATCGACCCTAGATGTAGACCCACGTGATGTGCCATACATCCTCTAGTGTGATAGTGATCTCTCCAAAGTGGGAATCCAAAAGCACTAACTCTTGCTTGTCACCTCTCAACTAAGGTCATCAGGGAGACCATGATCCACAGTAATCTATAGCATGTCCACCACATAGGCTAGCTCAGTAATGTATAAGAGGATACATAATATCCTCCAATCGTCCTCGTCAAACTATGCCTCTATCGCATTGCTTAGCGAGCCATACCTCTCGTGGGTATGAAGGACGGAAATATCCGCTATAAAAAGATACAAGCGTTAGGGTTACATTTCTATCTACTTCTATATCATTTTCAGAAAAATTCTTCTTTCATTCATCAAAACATACTAATTTTTCATTTTTTTACAAGAATCTACTCTATTTTCATCTATACTAGCCACTTGTTTGCGAGGATGAATTTTCCTCTTTCCTGGTGTGTGTGCCTCCTCTTCGATGCTGCGCACGCCTATTTTGGCATTACGCGCCTGCAAGACGTATGCACCTACACTTCGATGCCAATACCTCCATCCCAACATTTACAACCCCTCCTTTTCTATCTAATTTTTCCTATCTAGTCGGGATGCATGTACACGGCCAGCGTTCGACGATGCGCATCCCCTTGGTGTGCACGTGTGGGTGTCCCTATTTTCTACCTCCCGAGGCACGTGCATCCCCTTCGATGGATACCCATGCACATACCCATTTTTCAATAGGTACACATGTGCATACCCATGTTTTGCCACATGCATGTGCATATACCCTCGATTTGATGCATGCACGTACGCGCATACATCAAAAATTCACCTAATCTAGCCTAAAATGACTAAAAATGACATTAAATGTTGAAAGACAAGGTATGGTTAGAGAACTCATGTATGCTCCATCTTCTGGGTCCTAAAGTTACTCTTAGATGTAATCTGCTCATCTCCTCCTACTCAATATCCTCCCAATCTCAAACTAAGGCTCTCACACTTGCTCCCGGTGAAAATTTACAAGAGCTCTACTACAAATGAGTTGTTCGTGACTAATTTACTTCCCAGTGGGTATATTAGGCCGATGCAATGCTTCAGGGCATGTTTCCTCCATCGTGATCACTCTAATGCTTCTTCTACTCACCGAAATGATAATTTTATATTAAAAATAATTATTTTTACTAATTTTCGCTACATTGGAGCACTAAGTGCTGCCTAGCGGTCATTTCTTTTCCCCGGGGTCATTTATAATTATTCCTGTGCAATCGCATTTTATATCATTTTCTTCTATTTTTCTTCTATTTTACCCATCACGATAATTATTTTTATTAAATAATTATTTTTGGCTCGTTCTTCTTCTCGTCGGGGCATCCTACTACTATCTCGACACCTTTTTCTTCTCCTTGAGGCATTTTTCTTGCTTCTAGAAGGTTTTCTATTTTGCTAAATTCTTTTGACTGATCAAAACATTAAAAAAATTAAAATCATCCAAAAATACAAAAACCTTGAACACTTAGAAAATGAACTAAAAATTATAAAACAACTCATTTTCAGCTAAAATTTGTGTCTCTCACATGGCGTTCATCTCATATCTTGTTGGCATTTCCATGCGTGCTTAAACAACGACTCATAGATCATCTCGAATCTCTAACCCATTTACAAAAGCTACGCTTCTTACTTTGTCTTTACCCTGAGGCACTCACGTTTCACGGTACTATTTTCATTGTACACCTTGCTTTTCCATTGGACCTAAGTGTCCTCCATCCTTTCCCTTACATATACAAATTTCTTGGGGGTCATTTTCAACCCTTGTCATTTATCAAAAAATTGGGATTGCAAATCGATAAAAAAATATTTGTGCAACCGTCTTAAACGTTGTTGGTTTGAGTGTGTGTGATCTTACTTATTTCCCTATTAAATGAGTTTGTTTGCTTCTCGTATTGGATTACATTTGTGTATGTTGCATAGAGTTGGCCATTGTAGCAATGGGAAGTTGTTTTTATCTTGGCTTTTCATGTCATTTTACACTTCCATCGTATGCTTATATTTTAATAAGAACCGATGATGAATCTTACTAGCAATATGATGAATAAGAATTGTTTATATGGTAAAACCTTATGGATAGCTAAAATTCCCATTTCCTTGTTATTTTCTCTTCTATCTCCCTTTCTTCACATTGTTATTTCTTCCATCCTCTTTTCTTTTTATCATCGGTAACATTCTTACATCACCCCATCGACACTCAGGGGGCATCCTTCATCCGACTAATTTTTCCTCTTCCCCTTCAAAATTGTTTTTGTTTATAATTGTCTAATTTATTTGAAGTGACGTCGTGCACATCACCTCAAAGAGGGGAAAACATAGACACCTTCGGTCTAGTCTACATGATCTTATCACTAAGATCATACTAACTATCCTAGTCTCGTATTAATTTACTACACTATGCTAGTAAATCACCCTTTCTAACCTCTTCTAAACCCCCTAAATCTACTAATCCCTCTCTAACCAACTTCTATAAGCTTGTTTTCCCTTTAATTAACCTTGTTTAGGTTAATTAACCCTCTTATTGAATTTCTAATGAGAGTTTGACTTTCTAAACAAATATCTCACCTTTTCCAAATAGCCACTTGGCTTTCCAAATCCAGTTCACACCTCCCAATGTGCTTTTCTAAAAATCACCTTTTTGACTCCTTTTAGTCCCACATGCTTCCAAAACACCTTTTCCTCCAAACCAAAAACTATAAATAGAGGGGTACCCCTCCCACCTTTTCATAATAAATCTCTCTCTCTCATCTCATTTCTAATTTAGGTTATGCTTTAGTCTTTTTAGAGTCATTTCATTTCATATTTGAGTTATTTACTTGTATTTGCTAAATATTTCAAAGCTTTAAGTAAATGGGAGAAGCCATTAATGGTGAGGTTCCATTTTTAAGCTTTTGAAACATTAATGAGCACATAACTTATTTTTATAGCTTTAATAAGTTAATTTATAGATATATTTCATGGAGTAGAGAACAAATATAGTCATGTTTAGAGGTTGATTGTTTGTTTCAAGCTTTATATATGCATGCAAATAGGTAGCTCTTGCTTATCTCTAATTTGATGGTCATTTGAGTTGTTTTTTCCAAAGATTTTGGGGTTTCTTTAAATATTATTAACCCATATTCATATATTTAAAAACGTTTCATTCCCACACACATCCTATTCCTACATGGTACAAGGAACATGATTATTGCAACTACCATCGCGTTAAAGGTCATAGCGATGGTAATTGTATAACCTTCAAAAACATTGTCCAAAAATGTTAGATAATGGAAATCTCATCTTGGATAACCCTAACATGTCGGATAATTAGAACTTGTATATCTTCAAGAAGACTTTCCTTAATCACACCCCATCATCTAGCCAAAATGGAAAACCTTCAACTAATGATAGTAATGTTCGTGAGGTTCACGTTGTGTTTGACATCGCACGAACCCTTCCTCAATTTCCTCCTATACCCTCTATCGAGGAGATTATTTCACGAGCTCCTTTACCCATAGAGGAACTTATTTCATCTACCCCTTAACCCACATGAGGAGTCCTTTCATCTCCACCTTCACCCACGGAGAAGTCTGCAATATTTGTTGATGTCGTTTCACCACTCACCTCGCAACCTAACAACAACCTACGGTGTTAATTGTCCTACCCACGGAGATTCATGCTCACCTTCCCATCTATCAAAGGAGGAACCTACCTCATCCTACTACCATAACCCATACTTATAGGGTATCCTTTAGAAGTGCCACTTATTATTGGTGACAATTCCCCATTAGCCTTCCAAGATCTGTCAATTTTCTCTCGACTCTATTACCCATGATTAAGGAAAATCAATTCCTATTTCATAGACATACTTCAAAAGAGATTAATACTAAATCAATGTCATATCCTCCTACAACAATCTCATTTTCATGCTTGTCGACCACTTAGACTATGTTGATAATTCCATGCTTTGGGGATGCCTTGGCTACCCTTTATAACCTAAATGAAAATTTCCTCTAGTGATACATCTATGATTTATCCAAGCAATTTCAGACAATTGAACCAACCATGCCGATACTAGTCATAACATGATATTCTTCATTACCCTTGCCTACATCTAAAACTTTTCCAACAATCAAACCCATTCCTACACCTAAGCACCTACCGACACCTACACCTTCCCCACATCCAAAACCGCTACCACATTGGGAGTCATGCCGACATCAAGCGTCATCCATCCTCCTATCAAAATTTATTTATCCACATCCTCACAAACCCATGTAAAAACTATTCCCCACCTAAAAGTAAGATCCAACCTTCTAGAGCACATACACCGTTTTTACTACTACCTCTCTTTAACCTTAACCACTTCCATCTATCCCCTACTGTCGACTTGTCAACCTTGGACAAGAAACCTCCTAGCCGAGGAAAACTAAAAACATAGAACCCAATTCCTCATCGAGCCTCTATTACACCTAACTTACCTACATCGCATACACCTTCACGGTCACACCTGTAACCTTTTACAACCTTTACCCACACCACCTCCGGTAGCCTCATCACTACCTATAATATTACCCACTCTTCAAATAATACCCCACCTCATCTCTCACAAAATCCTTCACCACACCTCTATTATCATCTTAGCTAACCCGTCCTCTACCTCCATATACCTTACCTTATACATCACGCACTCCATCTTCACCTTTACCGGGACGGTGTAATCAAAATTGAAAAACCCACTACCCTCAAAATAGGTAGTTTCACAACACCTTCTATGCTAGTTCATCTACTATGCATGTACCTAAGAGGATCCATCCCAAACCTAAAAAAGTACCACCTACCAAACTATTGGTTAAACCTATCTAACCTCCAATTACACCTCTCATGGAACCTCTCCCAAAAACATTACCCACATTGTAATCCAGGACCCACACTTACCTCACATTTTAATCCATTGGCGTGGTATTATGCCAACATCTTAGAAAACCTTGGAGAGACCACTATCATCACATTGCCACCCCTTATACCTTATGAACCACTCAAACCCAAACCAAAAATGTTTGAAGATTGTAAACTTTTCACCTACCATCGTGTGTCATGACATGATGTAGAAAATTACAAGCATCTAAAAATTATTCTTATCCAACTCTTTCCCCCGAAAATTTGTTTGACCCTGTTCCACCTTCACCTATCACCACACATCCTCACCATGTTCAATGACCCATATCTCCACCTCCGAAACCCTTTTATCCACTTCGAACGTTCGATATCATTAGGTCTTCATAATAGAGATAGCTAAAACCCCACCAAAATGCCAATGCACCCTACTCATTTCACAAGGATCTTATCTCGCACTTTGTTTTTTTCCATTATGTTATTATACCTTTCATGGCACACCTTCTCCATCTTCCTCTTTTCCCCATATTAGCATGATATAAATTTCCACTCGCACCTAGAAACATAAAGGAAAGGAGAAATCAACTAGCCCATCCACCACTCTTTTACCCAATATCCCATCTTCTTAAACCTTGCCTAGATTTTACCCAATAGTACACAAAGTTACCTATCACCACCTTATCCTACTTTACCTATGGGGGACTCGATATTCCCTCTTCTTCTATTTTTCACCTCTCATCCAAACCAGACCTTCATCATCTACCTTACCTACTCTACCCACCACCTTGCCTCAACCTTTCCTAAACCTTGCCTAACCTTTCCCAATCAACCTTACCCAATTTATCCTAATCTACCTTACCTAATCTACCCACCACCTTCCTCATCACACTCAACCTTTCCCAATATTGCACAATGATATCTATCATCACCTTATTCTTCCTTATCCTATGGGGGACTTGACACTCCCTTTTCTTTTATTACACCTCCTTCATAACCTTCTTCATTTACCTTACTCTACCTTTCCCAACTTTACCCCACCTTGTCCCATCTACCTTACCTAACTTTACTCACCCTTTCCCAATCTTATCCAACCCAACCTATCACCATTTCATTCCTCCTTATACCCATGGGGGACTTGTCACTTCCCCTTATTTTATTAAATGTTTCACTAAAACCACACCTTTTACATCTTACCTTTCCTTCTACCAAAACATTTCCGATCAGTGACCTTATCCTGAAGTAAAATAAACATGTAACAAAAGTAGAGAAAAGTAAATGGGGAAAAATTGTTCCTAATTGGCTTGGACCCTATATCGTTACTCATGTATATGGATCAAGTGCTTATATTTTATCTTCACTTGAAGGTAAACCCAAACTGAGCCCTCAATGCCTTGCATATTTGACCATTCTATTCTTTGAATCAAGTCCTATATCACCTTTTGTCTATTACACGCTCATCCCGAGCACCATTCACCTTCCATTTACATATTTTTAGGGATCAATGATTAAATAAGAATCATGTGATTACCCTTCACCTTTTATCCTTATCTTCAATATATCATTGCCAGGTCTACTCATGGCATGATTCTCATGGATACTTTTCATATTTTTCAAGATGGAATCCCATGTTCGTTAATCACTTATAACCCTATCTTTCATAGTTAACCTTTGTGCTATGGTTTTGTCTTCAACACACAATCCTAACATTCTCTATAGTTTTGTCCATGATCAAGAAGTACAAAAGGAAAAAAAATTCAAAAATAAAATGGGATTCACCTCCTTGATTCCAAATTCCAGAAAAAATATGACTCCATCAAAAATGACATCTACTCTTTCTATCTCACTATTATAAATAGAATTATCCCTTGAAGGACAGATATAAAAAGCTAGCCATATTGTACATAGTCTATCATCAAAAGAAGACTATTCTTGCAAAAAACATAATAAAATAAAATATTCAGAAGCTTCCCGCATTGTTCAGCTTCATGAATACCTCAAGGAGATAATTTACTCATCCCATATAGAATTCCCGCATCGACCGATCTACTAAAAAATAAGCAAAAAGAAAACGATAACTTTTTTTGTCATGGACTTTCCTATTTTGATCTTGGGTCTTTTTCCAAATAGGCATGTTGTTGCACACCTAGTTAAGCTAAAACTATGTTGTTTTAACCTCATCACATTTTCAGCCTAAATTCTGCTCACTCAAGGAAGTACCAAAATGCAACATTTAGTGATCATGTGCCTTTCTTCACTCTTAGAATAGTCAATCATGAAAATTCTTTAGGGTCATATGTCCATAAGCCAAGATTTGGTATGATAGACTCCTTAAGGTTCTTATCCATTAGGAGGATCCTTTTGTTACCTCTTACCATTCACCTTCTTCATTACTTGTTGATTCTCTTATACAAGACTAGACCTTCGACACCTACATTTTAGAATTCCTCTTTCACCAAAATCACCCATGCCTATACGACCTAAATTCAACCATGCCTAAATGAACTAGACTCAATCATGCCTAGAACCTCCTAATCCATTCCTCTCCCTCATCATATTCTTTCATAGCTTATGGGAAAACTACATCGGCCCGAGGCCCCTTTTCTCTGGGGCTATCTACGGGAAAAAATCCGAGGGTATGGGGCCTGGAGGCTAGCTTGGCCAATCTTTACCCTAACCAATTTTACCCCTTATTTTCTATTCACATTCTAGCTTCGTTAATTTGCATTTTATATAACACTTGGAAATTAAAAACATGCAAATATACAATCATGTATACTTACCTATTTCTTAAATCACCATATCATATATTAACCATTTCACATTTCTATTTATATCGAAAAAATAGAAACTTACACCACAACATACATATACCTCATTATTTATTTTCCATACTACCAATAAATTGGAAATTAAATAAAACCCAAAACCCAAAAACAACCCAATCATGCCTATACCTTGACTAAACCATGCCTATACCTCGACTCATCCATGTCTACGTGACCTAAACTCAACCATGCCTATGTGACCTCAATTCCACCATGCCTAACTCACCTAGACTCCACCATGCCTCTACTTGACTCCATCATGCATAAACAACCTGACTCAATCATGCCTATGACCTAACTCCATCATGCCTAAACAACTTTGACTCACCATGCCTATGACATGAATCCATCCTCGTATATGACTCGACTCCATCATGCTTAACTCACCAAGTTTCTATAATATGTAAATAACAATGAAAATTAAAACAAGTACATCATCCATATAATAAATATCATCATCTATATCAATGAGAAAGCATGTGTAGAAATACACATTTACACATATACAAATAAATACAAGTATCTCAAAATTTTATATACATCTTCCCTCTCTTGGCATGCGGGATGGTATAAAAATAAAAATCACAAAACTCTCATACACATTCTCACTAACTTTGGCACATAATCCAATATATATATATATATATATATATCAACAATCAATATAGTGATCATCTATAGTGACTAATTGTCACCCCAATTAATATCCTATGGACCAAGTATCACTTTTCTCCTCTTATCTACCTATTTGTTTCCCTAAAGCATCTCTCCACCCACCATAGGTCTAGGTATAATCTCCTCATGACCCTCACGGGCCTGGCCTCCATGAAATAGTAGCCTTGCCACGACCCTGTCTCTAGGATCACCACCCCCCCTGTACTCTCCGAGCTATGAGTGCAATATCTATTCCTCTCACTCACTTCCTACTAAGATTTGTACTCACATACTGAGGAACATCTATCCACTATTCATCGGGTGATCCTAATAATAACGCGCCTCATTCAAGGAATCCCTTAACCTCACCATTGACACCGTGCGAGGTGGTTCCATACATCTAAGCTGTATTTTTTAACCCTATCCTACTAATACTCGGCCTCATCCCTACCCCGCTTCTTATTCTCCTACCTCTACAGTGTGTTTGTTTATGGGATCCTGTCCCCGAGGCTATGGGGTACTGTCCCTGTCTTTGCCGCAACCTAAGATTTTAAGGCCACAACCTATGCCGTGTAGTGGCCATCTCTCCTTAAAATCCATCACTCGCACTGTAAGGAAACCACATAAACTCCATCACTATCACCACCCTATGTGGGTACCTATACCTATGCCAATGGGCTGTAAGGTCATCACACGATCCTGAAGATGGCACACTGTGTATGTGGCCTTGTCAGTCGACTCTGTAAACCTAAGATCTCGTGTATCTTAGAGTGGCCACCTATCCTTTGAATGTATCTCTCCGCACTATGATTGTAGTAATATTTTTCTTCCCTAGCCTCGGTGGTACCGCCACCACTTCCTATAATCATTTAGGACTCCAACGTCATCAATCCACCTATCCACTTCCTACTCCTCCTTCCCTTTCAACACACTCGTATGTGGTGGAGACATGGGTCTCTCCACGTCATCTAGGTGCTACTATGGAAAAGGTGGTGGTACATCCTGTGGTAACCCAAACTCAATGTCTAACTTTGTCTAGAGGTATCATCTCGTGCTCATCAGTATGACACCCCTGTATCCACCTCAATATCTTGAGCTCCTCTAACTCCTTTTTCATTCCCTTGTACGATGGATAGCCAATATATGGTCTCCACACAATATCAACTCCTTATAACCCCTCCAATCATTGCCTATAATACGAAACATCATACATGGCTCTCACCACCCTCGGTTGACCACCAACAGTACCCAAAATTTGTATCACACTCAAATCCGGACACACCCAAACCAATCCTACCATAGGACCCAGGTGTAAACACATAATGTACTTGTATGCCCAATAATGTAGTAAAAATGTACAACACATCATGAATAGCAATCTCCCATGTGCCTATATCTCCTATATAACTACACTAGGAATGTCGGTGCCCAAGTAATGTAGATCCATTCCTTTATCATATCCTAGAGAACTCCCATCGTGCTCATGGTAATCTCCCACCCTTAAAATTGGGTAAGGAAAAGAAACCCTCGCCTCCATCCTCAACACACAAAGATCGTCTCTCATGAGGGTAGGCTACCTACATGTCTCTATAACTAAAGATCGTGCTATTGTACCTCACATTACATATTACCTCCTAAATAAAGCCATTGTCGGCTCCACTTTGATGCCTATGATGAAATGGAATAAACTAGCTCCCCCACAAAAGGTAGCCTCATAATCCAATACACATCCTCTAAGGTCACGGTCATCTCACCCATCGTAAGGTGGAAGGTATTGGTCACTAAATCCCATTTGTGGATGAGAGCGACCATCATACTATGATCATAAACTATCCACCTAAAGTGTTGGACCCCAATAAGTCTCGACCTAAGTCATATGCTCCCACTCCTCTGCATCATATTAGATCACATTCGTACTAATAACGGTGGTACTTTGTCTTGCATATTTCTTGCATCTAGAGTTGGTCTCTAGCCTACATCATTCAAACACAACATTGTCAAGAATTTATCATATCCACAAAGCCATTACCCAACTTACGTATTAGCCAACACCCCTAGTACTAACCATACCTCTTACCCGACAAACCTATTTCCAAAACACTTATTACCTATTACACCATACCCACACACCAACCCTACCGACTACCCCTTTCCTCAACCCAATTTTACACCCATTAACCCTTACCATTCTTACCTATCCTAGTTCAGTTCACCTACTTCCCCACCCCACATTGCCAACATCACCTATTACCCTACTCACTCTCCATAAACCTTCATTTACATCTTCTTGCCTATCTTTCCCTCCCACCATATCCCTTTTATTTACCTCTTTTCTCCTAAAGGACGACAACGGTCCTTTATTGGCCGCATCAATCCCTCTTAACCAAAGATCGGGTCACCTAATCCTTGACCGATTCCAGCCAAGGCCAACCGATGTCGACCAACCCTTGACTAACGTTGGTCTCTGTCGCGTAAACCGAAAAATCGAAAACCCATCCCCCATTCTCAAAAATTGACAAAAGGTTACCTAAAAACCTTATTTACCCATCCCACCTTATTCTATCTTAGTCGCACACATATTTAACCTATGTGTGACCTCCCCACCCTCATTTCCTTCAATTTTACCTACAATTTCAAATTTCAAAATCCCACCCAAATATAAAATAAAAACAACCATGATTACAACAATAGTTTCAACCAAATGAGAAATTCAAATGGTCTCCTACCTCATATCAACACTTTGTCTCCATGGTGGAACCTCACGGTCTCTATGTCGGTGGACCTCCCACACCCTCTCCTTCCTCTTCCATATAAAGATCCACCTCAAATCTCTCCACTAATTAATCCACTCCGCTCAATCTTGTGGACACCGCTTGTGACCACTCATGTCCTCATAGCTAGCCAAATCACCTCAACACTTCACAACGTCACTTTCCATGGAAGAAAAACCTCTTTGATGTTTTCACAAATGCCAACAAGTTAAAATGAATTCATCAAACCATGGATTTTACTTTCTATCCGTAAATTGACTTGACCGACATTGGTCATGTCGCGTGCCCTACCAAACCGATGACAACTACACCATAACAAGAATCGGTCACTGCCATAACCTTTTCATCCACATTTTCCCCATTTTGTCCTAAAACATTACTACCAAATACCTTTTGACCTTACCAACACTTATTACACCCTACCCACAAGCCTACATTACCTATACATTTCCTTAATTGTGTTTAGGGACATGTTATTTACCTATACCTTGGCCTTACCCATGTCATGACCTACATACCCTGACCAACTACCTTTTGTGACCTTTGAACTTGTGTACTCACTATACCTTGTGATGTTGTTACCCGTGTGGTTTAGCCTAATGACCTTACCTTGCCTATTGTCATGTTGTTTATCCTAACCAAACCTTTGGTGTACCGGATCATACCTAAACGGTCCTACACCTAACCTAAGTTGTGTTTCTAGACCATATCCTATACCCTGGATACCTGAATCACTTCAACCTCATTTGGATAAACCTATCGACCTTGGATGATGTAGATTTTGTAAGCTCTTCAAGTTGGCATCTTTGTATCACAATTTGTACATGTGTGTACATTCGATTTCCCATACCTATGACCCAATACCTATTACCTATTACCCAATACTTATTACCCATGAACCATGACCCATTACCCATATTTACCATACCCCTTACCTACTACATGTCACATTATTCAATCACTGTTTATCACACCACTCACCGACTATGTTTCCTACCTCATCGATTCGTGGTTTGAGGGGGATCACCTTCAGCCCTACTTGGGGAAACCTAACCTCCATTCACACCCAGAAAACAAATTTCCTATTTTTTTAGCTTCGCTTACAAATACAAGCTACACAACAAAAGGTGGAAAAATGTAGACACCAAAATTGGGTGATACTTCCTTAAACCTCGTTAATTAAATTAACCGTATCCTACCTATTCATATCCCCTAATGTACATGTTAATTAAATTAACTATCTTAGTTAAATTATGACCTACTCAAAGCTCATTAATGACCTAAGACCGAGTATAAACCTATCATAACTAACTAGGACTTAGTCTAAACCTAGACTTAACTCCTATTAACAAACCTAAATGGACTCCTACTTATCTTGCCATGATCTATCACTCAAGACTCGGTAGAGAAGGTTGGAGATCATGAAGAAAATAGCAATAATCTAGTTATTTTTGACTAACCTATATATTCTGCCTTGGCCAGACCGCGCTTGGGTTATATCTCAATCGACATCGGTCACCTAACCATCAGTAAATTAGGTTAAATACATTTCCAAAATTCTTTTCCCGGGTTGTTCAATTCATTTAGGATATCATTATTCCGAGAGACTTGGAGCAGTCAAATTTCTTTAGTACTTAGGAAAAGAAGACACATAGGAGCACTACCAACATCGGTCACTATTCATGATCCTCTTCACGATCAAAGATTTACAAGAGAGAGGCACAGAGAGGTACGAACGCCGCGGAAGGAATACAATGGCTCCTCTCTGGATCTCTATTGTCACCGTCTTCATCACCTATGTTCTCCAATCCACTTTCCAGTAAGTATTTAACATCTCTACACTAAATCCCTAGTTTAATTATGTAGATTTATTTATTCATCTTTATAGTCTATTTCTCTTCACACCCATATACTTCCTTCCATCAACCCATCACCTAATCATACCCATATTTTTCACCCATTTTCACCTTCTCCTAATCATTTTTGAGTATGTAGAATCATTTTATGACCCCATCGTCACCATTTAAAACCTCTGTGCAATCACAGGGAGTCTATAAAAATTCTAAGAACTTTATGCTAATTTCCCCTCCGGCGCGGTTATCCAACCAACGTCGGTCACTCTTCCTAATTGGCATCAATCAATCGGTGACACCGATTCGTGTCATAAATATAGCTTAGACCAGCGAGCTAATACCCACTTCCTAATAGCCAGAACCATTTCTAATCCTTACCAAACCTCACCCAAAGCCTGTACTTGCCGGACATGTAACTTAAAATAATCCAATCAACCCTCCTATTTTGACCTTAAACAACCTTTTGCACAACCTTTCTTATTGTTTTGTATGAGATACCTAAATCATTTCAATTCAATAGGATCTTTACTTCATGTATGATTTAACTAGAATTAATATTGTTTTATAAAAGTGGATTGACATCCTGTTCAAGGAAGCATCATGCTTCCCGGATCTAGCTTCCGCTAGGAAGTCCACTCATTGTTTTGTTTAACTCTATTTGGTGGTATTGTTTTGTATCTATAGGTAGTTCCCCTAGCCCAAAGGGATCTCTCACATCCATTATGATTCATAATTCATCTACTTGCATGCACAAAACCCTCAAACAACATTACAACGGGTATTCCTCCTTGGCATTCTACCCTTATTTGTTTCATTAATCCACCAACAAATCTAGTGAAATAATATGAAAAAATTAACATGCAACCATAGAAACTCATTCAAAGCAAAGAGTTCATCCACAACAATCGACAAGCAACCAAAGGGACCCATCTATAGTAAGGTATCCACAACCAAAAGAGGTCACACATAGACATGAAGCCATTATTATAAGGAGATTACACAATGAGGACACTACACCTAAGCTCACACATGTTGATGGAAGTAGTTATGAGAAATAGAAGAAGACTAAATGTCATCAACTAATTATGAGCTCGCAACTCAAACAAAGAACTAATTTATTTAACTCATAACTTAATAACCAGTTAATTGACTATTCGGTTATTTAAGTTATGAGATTATATGATAACATCTATTGATAGTTCATTTGCATGCATGTAAGTTTTGGGTTGTTTGGTTCAGATATTTTACTTAATCCAACCTGTAAATCCTAGTAGGTCTCCATCTCTTCACGCCTACATTGTAATGAAATATATTAAAAATGAAAGATTAATCTTTGTAGAGATATACAAAAGAGTGATACATAGATAGATCCATAGATAGAGAATTTGTTGTATTTTCCACTTGTAATCTTCATGTTGATGAAATAGGAATATGAGTTTTGTTAAATTTCTATAGACACAGACCTTAGGATGGATTAGAATCCAAGAAAGGGTCACTTGCAGTTTTTATGCCTCTCACTGTCTGTTTGTTGTTTTAATTCATTGCATGATTAGATTAGAATTATCTTATTCCTTTATCTATGGTTTGTTTTTACATTCTTTGTCACTAGCCATAATATTTACTTTCATCCATAATCCGTTAATTTACAACATTGTTATTTCTTAATTGTAGTGATAGAAATTTACCTTTATACCTCCAAAACATCTTTAATTGTGTATACAACACTTGAAATATTGAAATTTTATGTCCCTAGGTCGATAATTAAATGATTGTACATTATTGAACAACATATTAATTTCTGCAAGATAATTTGCACCACCATTTTTTCATCATTTCGCATATACTTGCTAAGATATAAGGTTTTGAAGAGGTTTATCATTTCTTAGATCATTTTAGGTTTTAGGAAGTTCAGTTCCAAACCAACACCCCCACTAATTTCCGTTGATGAGTTAAGTTAGTTGATGCATGAACCAACTAAGGGATGCACATGGTATATTTTTATGTAATACACAAGTAGGACAGATCTCTTAATTTACCTCTGAGGATTTTGAAGAAGACATCCTTTCATTTGTACAAGGTTTGATGTTAGAAGATAATCCTCTAAGTGATAATTTTGAAACGGGAAATGAGTTGATGCAAAATCACAGCACCCCTAAATGTCCGCAACTCGAAGGGTTAAGAATTTTAGTGTAATAGCATAACATGGAGATTTTCCCAAAGTGTGGGGCTTTGCAATCAGAAAGCTCTCCGGATGAAGGTTGGTTCCTATTCTCTGCATTCAGGTGCATGCATTCAAATTACTGAGAGGATCTATTCTAAAATCTATTCTAACTTGCGATGGAGACATGGTTAAGAAGATGGAAGAAATAAAATCTAAACTAACAGAGGTGATGCACCAAAGGAATGATGAACACCGACTTTGTTGTTAAACATAGACCATTAAAATGTAATACACCAACCACCATGCACAAATAACCAAAATACAATGAGAGATTAGATGAATGCAATGAACACAAGCAAGAGAGGGTTGAAAATCATCCACAAAACATGTATTATTGCTCCACACATTGATACAAATCATTACAATGGCCAAGAGGCAAAAATTGCATTACAATTCAAATGGAGGTTTTAAAACACCACTAATTCACTGTAAGAGCAGAGAAAAAGAGAGGATGAAAAGCCAAAATGTCTAATGTTTACAATGAATTGAGATCGTCTATTTATAGATGAAGCAAGAGAGAAAATAAAAGTAGGAGAGCAAATTTGATTTGGGAGATCAACCACCAACCATCAATGCACTCTACAAATCCACCTCAAACCGTCAAATTGGTTCTCCATTTCTACTTTACGTGTTAAAGAAGAAAAAAATGGCGATCGAAAAGTGTAGCTCTGAAGCAATCATATCTTACTTTAATGGCATGAAAGATGTTTTCCCAATTTCTATCAAATCTCAATCGATTCTCCATCATCGGTGTGTTAGAGAAAGAAAAAATGGTGGATCGAGTAAAATCTAATCTGATTAAAAATGCAATCGATCACGCATTAATGGATTGAAATATGTTTTTATTTTCACCCATCAAATCTACTAAAAATAATATTTTATGGTTTCATGATGTAGGGAGATCGAGATCTTTCCAAAAAGTCCTCTTTTGCCCAAATCCAATCTTCCTAGATGAAAGATATAGCCATTTGAAATTTTGCTTCAAATCATGTAAAAATGGCAGAAAACAAGTTTTCAAAATAGATCTCGTGGCTCAAAATTCACTTTGCACTTTTGGTGAAAAACACAAAATTCCAAAACACCTACGCAGCCCCGCAGCCCAGTGAAATGACACACTTTTCCCATAATGGGCCCAAAATTCAAATGGGTGCTTTTACAAAAAGTTTCAAAAAGTTTAAAAGTCTCCTCTCGAGCCATGGCCTCCGCAATGACATGTACGCACAACTTCACCGGGCCCAAAATTCATTTTGCTCAAAAGTAAAGCCTTTAAAGTTCAAAAAGTCTCCATGGGCCAATTGCGCTTTTTCATCATAAGCAAAAGTTACAAAAAATCCAAATTTCCTCCAAAAAATGGCCCAAAAAATGCAAAACAGCTGAAAAATTCTTCACATGGCTTCCATTTAATAATCAGCAGAGGTCTGCAAATCAAAACTACATTTTGGAACTTTTACAAACAAAAATCTCAACGACCCAAAATTGACAAAACCGCCTAACACTGGTTTCTCGACTCGCTGAGGTGTAGCTTTTAAACTTTAAGCCTTTTCAAAATGTATCCCTTTCCCAAAGCCTAAAATGCATTTTCCTTTATTTCTTACGGCTTTGGGCCTACAAAATGCACGTGCACCTTTTTGGGAAGAGTTTGCAAATTTTGAAAGTTTTTCACAAACCCGTCGGCCAAAATTCTAACTACAACTTTTAGCAAAAATACTCCGGGCAAAATTCTCGGTCCCACAAGTGCGCATTTTTCCCTTAGGAAAGAAACTTTGCTGGGCCCGCTGGCCGGCAATTTAACTTTCCTTTTGCGTAAAATTCCTAAGTGTCAAGATGTCTCCCACTTCCCCCGCCGATCGCAATCTCCTTTTGGCAAAAAATCTTCCCCAGGCCTGTCAGCCCGCATTTGGGCAAAAAATCCTTCTAAGGCCCACGGCCCGTAACTTTCAAAATACAAGGAGTTAGAAGGACTTCTTTACCTTTCTGGAAAGGGGAAGAAATTTCCCATTTGATGAAGCTATTTTAGAAACCTTGAGTTCTTAAAATATGTAAAAATCAAATTGAAGCACAAGAAGGGGAAAAGTGGGTTACTTGACCAAAAATAAGTGTGAGCTTATTTTGGTCAACAATTTGGCGACTCACAGGGGTCATCTGCCTGCTAGATGAAATGATCAGTTGCCTTGAAGCATCCATTAGGCATGGAGTCATGAGTGATATCCTGATACTGATCTAAACTTTGAAAACTGATCCCTGAGCCACTTGAAAACCCACTAAAACTGAAATTGATCTTCACCAAATGCCAAGTCCAATGCACTGTGCAAGAGCAACAAAACAACACCACACAAACTATGTACAAAACTGAAATCATACATGCTCCAAGTAGAACATGTAGAGTGTGCAAAGCACTTAGGAAAAAATAAACCTAAACTACAACAAGACAATGTGCATACGCACTTGGAGGAATTGAAAATCCTAGACTAATATTACAAGGGTGAGAATTTTTTCCTTTCAGTAGCAATGTTTAAGATAGATTCCATTAACTGGAATCGAAAGCTCCTCTCCATCCAATGTAGACAATTGGAAGGCATTGCTACTTTTACATCTCATGACCATGTAGGGGCCACTCCAAATGGCATCAAATTTTGAATGCCTTCCTGGTTTTTCGATTTGCATCCCACTTCAGAACTAGGTCCCCTTCCTAAAAGGTCCTTGTTCTTGCTTTCTTATCAAACCATCTTTTGACCAAGGCTTGATCCTTCTCCATCATTTGAACTACATGCTCTCTGATTTCTTCTAATTCCATCAGCTCTGCATACCTAGCCTCCATTGGTTCAAACTCAGATAACTCTAACTGCTTCATGAGTTCCAATGTTGGGAGTTCTAATGATATAGGCAACACTGCCTCTTTCCCATAGACCAACTTAAAGGAGAATTACCTGTAGACCTCTTTGGCATTATTCTATTAACCCACAAGGCTGATTTGAGCTTTGCATGCCATGTCCTTTGGTTTTCATCTAGATTCCTTTTGATGATTCTTAACAAATTCTTGTTCGTGGAATCTTCCTTGCCATTACCTTGTGGGTAATAGTTTGAAGAAGTGCTCAAGTAGATCCCATTCTTGACAGCCCATTATGTGATCTTGGAACCTATGAATGCTAAGGCATTGTCTGATATGATAGTGGCCACACACCAAATCTAGTCACTATTCCTTCATAGAAGTCTAGTATGCTAGACTTGTTAGCTTCTTTGAGTGCTACTGCCTCGGTCCACTTGGTGAAATAATCTATTGCTTTCAAATCCACTTATGGCCTTGGCTTGAATTTGGATTGATGACCCCAATGAATTCCAATCCCCATTGCATGAATGGTTGGTCAACTGAAATTGGGTGTAATGGAAGTGTTGCAAATCTCTCCTTTCCGTGAAGAATGCACATTTTTGCACTTCTTGATCCATGTGTAGTAGTCACTGAACACCTTGGGCCAATAATAACCCACCTTCATGATCTTGAGAGCTATTACCCATGGAGAAAAATGGCCTCTAGCTTCTCCATCATGGAACTCTGCAACACCCTCTCAATTTGACTTGTCTCAATGCATCTCAATAGAACTCCATTGATGTCCTTTTTGAACAAAACACCATCAACAAGCACATATGGAATGGCTTGTAATCTGAAGTGTCTCCTTTGATTTTCTCATTTCTAGAGGGCATAGGCCTGTTTTTAAGAAGTGCATCATATTCTGAGTCCAACAAGGAGTGGGAAAGTCCTCACTTTCTTGCTCTCGACCATCTTGTAGCACCAAAACAACTTTGTTTTCATTACTTGCTTCGACTTGTTGACTCGAGGCTAGTTTTCACACAATCCCTTTCCACGGACCAGCTTAGTGACCTTAATCTCAATGTCATATTCCATGACATGAGTGATCCACCCTACACATTTTTCATTCAAATCCTTGTTTAAGGAAGTCCTTGACTCCCGCATGAGAGACCAATAGTTGGATTTATTGTTTGAAACTAGGTGCTTGAATTTATTTAAGCCTTGATCACTGCAAGGACATGCTTTTCAATGAAGGAGTATCTCACTTCATATTCCTCCAAAATTTGACTGAAGAAGGATACCGGCTTCAAAACCCTCTTTGTTCTATTGCACTAGGATTGCAGAAATTGTGTCCCCACCACCAAAGGCATATAGTGTGAAATCCTTGGAGAAGTTCTGGATTGACAAGAGTTGGAGCTTGAGATATAGCTTCTTTTATTGTTTCAAAACTTTATTTACCCTCATATTTCCACTTAAATTCCATGCTCTTCTTTAACATCAGTGTTATTGGCTTCACAAGAGTGGAAAAAGTTTGGAACAAACTCTGCGGACAAAGTTGATCCTTCCTAAGAAGCTTTGAAGAGCCTTCTTATGGCTTGGCAATGGCAATGCTTTAATTGCTTCAACTCTCTTCTAGGTCAATCATCAATCCCTCCTTTGAAACAATATGGCCTAGAAGCTTTCCCTCATGAGCCAAGAATATGCATTTTTAGGGTTCAATGATACCCCAAATCTTCGACACCTTTGAAATACATGTCTCAAATGAAAGAGGTGATCTACTACATTTTTGAGAACACAGCGATGTCATCAAGATATATCAGAACTATTTTGTTGATCAACCCCTTGAATTCCATATCCATTTCCCTTTGGAAAGTGGCTCCAACATTTGACAATCCAAATGGCATCTTCCGTAGGCATAGGTGCCCCATTTGGTGGTGAAATCCATTTTGAACTGGTCATCTTCTTTCACCATTATCTGGTTATACCCCGAGTAGCCATCTAGGAGAGAGAATCTCTCGAACCAGATACCACTTGCAATATTTTCTCCATTGAAGGGAGTGGGTAGTGGTCTTTGAGAGATGCTATTCAAGTCTCGAAAGTCCACACACAACCTAATTCTCCATTCTTTTTCTGACTGGTACCAAGTTTGCAACCCAGCTTGAATGCTTGATTGGAATATAATGCTTGCCTCTATTATCTTATTTAGCTCTTTCTTCATTAAAGGCTCAATGTGAGGGTTGACTAGTCTTTGCTTTCACCGAAGGGTTTAGCATCGGATCCAGTTCTATTGTATGTTTTGCTAACTTTGGATTGAATCCTCGCAGTCCTCATAGCTCCAAGTGAATACATCTGGAAACTCTTGGAAAATTTGCATGAACTCATATCTTTCCTGTTCAGTGGCCACTTTTCCAATTTGAAGTGTTTTTCCTTCTCCAACTTGAATTGGCTCTGAATCTTCTCCTTTGATCCTGTATGTTAGCCTTCCTTTTCTTTAAACTGATCATTAGGATTGAAGATAGATTCCAATGTTACTAAACCTTTGGGAAGCTTGTTTTTCTATAGCTGCACTACTTGATCCCCATACTACTTGCTCTAATTTGTCTTGATTCTAGCTGAGAATTCAACCTCCTCTTGCAAGAAATTAATGATTTGTTGATCATTCTCAAACACTTTCCAGCTTGTGTGTTATCTAGCACTGTTGGCCTTACAATCACATGGATATGTGGCTGTGTTTTGTCTCTTTTTATGTTATCCACCACATCAAAATTTTCTCCAACTGCTGAGCCTATAAAAAGTTTCATTTTTCTTCAGGTATGGACACAATGTTGAAAGCTTTGAAATCCTCAATGAGGTCCCATACCTGTTCTTTTAGCTCTTGAGCAAATCATTCCTTGCAGCATGTTGTCTCTCTGACTTGATTTACAATCAGCTCACTATCACCAAATACCTACAAATTCTTTATGCCTCTTTTCCTAGCCCAATGAAGTCCATGAATCAAAGCCTCATATTCAGCTGTGTTATTTGAGCATGCAAACTAAAATTTGAAAGTTGAATAATACTTGATGTTTGTGGTGAAACCAACATTGCACCACCTCCAAGCACCTTGTCTACTTCTTGAACCATCAAAGAATAATTTCCATACCTCATTATCATCCTTGTGGTCTGGCTTGGTGATGCTAGGGAGAGGATGATTCTCTTCATGTAAACAATAAACTCCTAGCTCATATTCTTCCATTTCTTTGTAAGGGTCAAATGCATGTATTTTTTTTCCCATTCATCAAGAGTCAAATCTGGAATATTTCAACCTTAGTATACTTCTAGATCATTTGAACACTCTTCTTGATCAAAGGTTGAGCAATTTTCATTGATAGGACTTGGTGTGTGAGGCTCAATATGAAAATTTGCAATAGGCTCAGATCTGATTGTAGCCTTAGCTCCATACCTTGTTCTAAAAATCATATGTGACCAATTATGATAGGTACCCACTAATTTTGGTTGTGAAATCCCTTGATAAACATAGTGCAAAGAGAGGTGGAAGGTTAATTATAGACACATCTTGCAAGACTGTGACATTTGGACATGCATGCAATGTAAGACTTAGCCCTTTGATGACCCCAACTATTCCTACTACCGTCCCATCTAGCTGCACTACTCCTTTCAGCACTGGCTCATACTTTAGACCCAATTGATTTGCTATTTGCTTTGGCATCACAAAACTACTTGCCCCTGAATCGATCATGCAATTATGTACTAAGTGGTTCCCAACAATCAATGACACATAGAATGGTGGAGGCTTCAAAATTTTTCTTGGTTGGCCCCCATGTTGTTGTAATGCATTAGTGAGAACTTTCTCCTGCCCTTGGCTTGATCCATTCAAGGTAGGCCAATTAGCCATTGCAGCTTACAATAAATCTCATTGTCCTAGGATTGCCAGTGATTCCCACATGGAAATATTCACATGTGTTTTCCTCATCTGATCAATGATGTTGAAAGGGGATGAATTATCCTTTTGTTTCCCTTTGCTTGGCACAACCTTCTCTAGCATTGAAATGGCACATGTGCTGCTGTAATGGGTGCCTTAGGCTGATTTTGCATGTTTAGGGCTGCATTCGGTCTACCAACTCCTTGTTGCATAGGATTGGGTTGAGAAACAACTGGATTAGATGGTTTCCCCTCTTCTATGTTCCTTTTCTTTGACCATGTGTTGGCAGCCACACCTTGAAAAGATGGTTGGTTAATTCCACATAAGTCTTCTATTTGCCAATTAACCAATGTGGTTTATTGTTGGAGGTTCCTCTTTCGAGCTTCTTACTGCTGATTTCCTTCTTGACTTGGTTCTTGGGACACACCAATGGTCTGTACCATCAGATCCTGATTCAGTGCACCATTGAAACACATTGATTGATTGTGAGGTAGATTGCATGGGTAACACCAGTCATATTCTGAGCCATGTTATTTTGTACTGGTACCAAAGCTCTAGATGTGGATGCAACATTAGGATTATAAGGCTGGAATGGTCTATTAGCAGGAGGCTTGACTTGATTTTGATTTGTAGTTTGGATGGGTGGCCTATTAGGCTGATATGGTGGTCTATTGGGTTGAGTTTGAGGCTGATATGGATCTAAAATTTTGATCTTGTTGCCTCTTTAGTGTCACCAACTCATTACCCAAATTTTGTAGTTTTTTCATGACCTCTTGGAGCTCATTTGAGGTGCTAGAAGATGAAGTAGAGGCTTCAATTGAACTTTGATTTCTTGGAGTAGGAATGGGAGCTAATGTGGGTGTTTGACTAGTACTTGGACTTCCTAATTAGATATAGAGGCATAGGTGGCCTAGGTGCAAGTTTACCAGCCTGAATTAAACAATTTTCATCTCTAATGGAAATGTTATAGGCTGCAGGTAAATTTATACCTCCCATGGATTGAATCATCATAGAAATATCATAATTTAAAGCTTTAAGAAAGTATAGAAAGCACCTTCAGCTATTGGTCTCACGGCCAATGGAATTCTATCCCACCTCCTGGAATCTAAAGTTGAAATCGTCAATTGTTCATTAGAGCCCTCTTGATTGTTTTCAGTTGTTCCAACAGAGACAGGTTATCCCCTTTTTCTCCAAATTGATTATGAAGAGATGTGTACACAGATGGTCCCAATTTTGGATAGATCCTGCTGTTAGATTTTGAACCATTGCAAAGCTTTACCCTTAAAGGAGGATGTCAACAACTTGACAACAATGTCCATCTCAACAATTTCATGAATTACATGACATTTGCAATGTCTTGGATGTGGTCACCAGGAGTAGTTTGTTCTCTCCAGTGAAATATGGGATGCTCTTCAATGTTGCAACTAGAACTGGATTTTGTGCATTGAGAGAAAGTGGGATCTTCTAGTGAAGTTGATATAGGGATTGGGTTGTGGATGTTCCATCTTGATTGGCCTAAGAATCCTTGTTGATTGAATGAAATGCCTACTAGGTGGAGGTGTTGAAAAGTTCTATTTGGTGGAGATGGAGACCTTTGAGCTCTTCTTCCTCTTCTCTCTCTGTCTGGGGACAAGTGTAGATAGACAAACAATCCTTCTTCTCTAGTTCTTGACCTTGTCTGAATTCTTCTCATGAATGCCAAGCTGGGCTGCTGAAACTAGTGGATTTTTTCTCTTTTGGAGTCACCAGATGTGTAATTTCAAAGCTCCTTACAAGATGAAAACTTAAAACAAGTGCACATCAATATTTCTACAATAAAAATGAAGACCTCTTGGTCCCACCAGTGCATGCAAAAAAATTGATGCAAAATCACAAGCACCCTAAATGTTTTAACTTGATGGGTTGAGACTTTAGTGTGATAGCATAACATGGAGCTTTTCCCAAAGTGTGGGACTTTTGAAAAATGAGAAAGATCTCCAGATGAAGGTTGGTTCTCTATTCCTATGTTAAGGTGCATGCATTTAAATTTACAGAGGTTATATTCTAAAATCTATTCTAACTTTTCCAAGGAGACAAGGTTAAGAAGATGAAGAAATAAAATCTAAGCTAATAGAGGTGATGCACCAAAGGAATGATGAACATCGGCTTTTTTTTAAACAAAGACCATTAAAATGTAATATAACAACCAACATGCATAGATAACCAAATTACAATGAGAGATCGATGAAAGCAATGAAAACAAGAAATGGTTGAAAATCATCCAAAAACATGTATTATTGCTCCACATATTGATACATATCATTATAATGGCCAAGAGGCATAAAATTGCATTACGGTTTGAATGGAAAGGTTTTAAAACTCCACTAATTCACTACAAAATAGAGAAAAAGGGAGGATGAAAAGCCAAAATGTCCAACATTTTTAATGAATTGAGCTCTTCCATTTATAGATGAAGTAAGAGAGAAAATAAAAAGGAGAAAGAAAATCTGATTTGAGAGCTCAACCACCAACCATCAATGCCTTCAAATCCACCTAAAAATCATGTCAAATAGGTTCTCCATTTCGCTTCGTGTTCAAGAGAAGAAAAAATGGTGGATCAAATCCAAAGTGTAGCTTCTTGAAACAATTAGATCTTACATTAATGGCTTGAAATGTTTTCTGATCTTTCCCATCAAATCTATCGATTCTCCATTGGTGTTGAGAGAAGAAAAATGGTGATCGAACAAAATATGATATGAAAAGCAATTGATCATGCATTAATGGCTTGAAAGACATTTTTACCAATTTTCACCCATCAAATCCAGCTTAAAAATAATATTTTATGCTTCCATAACATGGGAGATTGAGATCTTTCTAAAAAGTCCTCTTTTTCCCAAATCTGATCTTCCAGTCAAAATATATATCCATTTAAATTCTACTTCAAATCAGTACAAAATGGCGGAAAACAAGTTTTCAAAACGGATCCATGGGCTCAAAAAATTCACTTTGCGCTTTTTGGTGAAAAAAACACAAAATTCCAAAACACCTCCATAGCCCCGTAGGCATGAAATGATACGTATTCAAAACTTCACTTTGTGGGCCCAAAATTCATTTTGTGCCATTCGCAAATAGTTTCAAAGTTTAAAAGCTCTCCGACGGCCCATGCCCGCATTCTTCATATTTCTTGCTCAAAAGTGGGCCTGAGAAAGTGGTTCAAACTTGCCAATTCCACTTTTTTGCGGAAGTTACAAAAATCTAAATTTCCTCTAACATCCCACTCCCGCACTTGGTGACAAAGGCCACGACGCTTGGCATCTCTCGAGCGCGGCGGAGGTGTGGCTCAATTTTATACTTTACGCCTTTTTAAAAAAAAAAAAAAGCCGCAAATTCTAAATTGCCTCGGACGACCCGCTTTTCCCACTTTGAATTGAAACATGGCCACGTGCTCCTTTCAGGGGCCTTAGGTAGTTTTCCTTTATTTCTTTGTGGACTCGTGGGCCCACAAAATGCAACCGCACACCTTTTTGGGAAGAGTTTGCAAAAGTTTGAAAGTTTCCCACAAACCCGCCGACCCAAATTTATACTTGGTCAAAATTCTCCGTGGCCCCGCAAGTGCACATTTTTCCTTAGCAAAGAAACCTCACTGGCCCATGGGCCGGCAATTGTAACTTGCACATTTTTCACAAAATGCCTAAGTTCCAAGATGTCTCCCATCGCCTTGCCGCAATCTCCTCGTGCATTCTCCCACTTTTTGGCGAAAAGTCTTCTAAGGCCCGCCGCCCATAACTTGAAAAATACTTGGAGTTAGAAGGACTTCTTTACCTTTCTGGAAAGGGGAAGAAATTTCCCATCTGATGAAGCTATTTCTAGGAAACCTTGAGTGCTTGAAATATGTAAAAAAATTTGAAGCACAAGAAGGGGAAAAGTGGGTTACTTGACCAAAAATAAGTGTGAGCTTATTTTGGTCAAATGAAACCACCTTTGATTTCTCCATTACGTAAAATGCAGTAGCTACTACTATGAAGAATATTTCTCCCTCAGCCTTGCCCAATTTTCATGGATCAATGACAGAGGACCCAGACACCTTTCTGTTTGATTTTGATGTTTTGTGCATGAGTTATAATTATAGTACTAACATACATAAATTAAAGCTATTTCTTGCTACACTCAAGGATGTAACCTTAAGATGGTTCATGGGATTGGGAAGAAATTTTGTAACCATGTGGGCATAAATGAAGGATAAATTCCTCGATAAGTACTAGGATTATTGCAGACCAAGTAGTAGAGGAGGTGATGAAATCTACAGAATGGCACAAAAAGAGGATGAACCATTGGAAGACTATTTGGAAAGGTTCTTGTTCTATATTCAAAAGTCAAGGAACACTGGAATACCACTTGAATCTCTCAAATTACTCTTTTTGAAGGGACTCAGTGAGGAGGACATGGATGCTATGGATCTGATAGGAGTAGGGGACATTTCAAAATCTACTTTTGCATAAATAATTAAAGCCTACAAAAATCACTCAAGAGCTATTATGAAGAGGGTAAAAAGTGTATGATCAATAGGTGGATCCACTACAAAAACAATTATGGACATATCCATGTTAGATATTGTAAACGAATTTAAAAACATGAAGTAGGAGATTTTCAATGACATGGATAATCAATTAGATGCTCTACATGCTAAAAAGAAAAAGGAAGATGCAGAAGCAACACTCACAAAGTACTGTCATGCATGTAGAAGGAAGAAATCTAATTGTAGATGTAGAGAATTGGCCAACATTGCTCAAGAAAGGGAGGCTTCACCTAAGTTCAAGATGTTGGAGATAGAGGATGGGAAATTTTTCTATGTTGCTCAAAGAAAACCATGGCCACCAAGGAAAGGAGGTATGACATAAGACCATATGCATTCATTTAAAAATTGGTCTAATAATTCATATATCAAGCCCCTACCTTGTTTTAACCATCAAGGTTGAGCCCTATATCCTAACTAATATCAATAACAATGGAAATATCAATTCCAAGGCCAATCAAAAAATAATGGTAATAACCTCCTTAATCATAGAAACAACCTTGGAGAGGAGGGGAACCGTGGAATAACACACATAAAAATTACAAACAATATTATTTGTAACCTTTTTATCTATAACAATAAGAATCGATGCTAAACCTCAAAGTAGGATTTCAACTAAAAATTAGCCAACTATGAGCTCACTAATTCCTAACCCTAACAATAAATCTACTCAACTATTTTATTCCGTGGAACCAGACTTAATACCTACCTATTTCATTTATGACAACAATATCCATATTCGCTCAAGAAGAGTGCTTCCTCCACCAATTTGGACCCACCATTATCGAAATTGTAGAAGAAATGCGTTTGCCGTATACCGATCTGCAACAAAGCTAGAATATGTTGTATATTGATTTGTAGTAACCTAATAAAAATTCCAGCAAAATTAAAATGAAGGGTAACGAGTCACCATTTCGTAAAGGTTACAAGAAACAAATATTGACCTAAAATTAGAATCTGATTTTGATTTTGTCAACCAGTTGAAAGACATTTGTGTCAAAATTCCATTGATTCAAGCTATTAAGGATGTGCCCATCTACAATAAATTGGTTAAAGACCTATGCATAAATAAACTAGGAAGGAAGAGGAAAGATATAACTATTGTATATGTCATTAGACAAATATCTAATATTATGCTTGGGAACTCAATTCTGCCCAAATACATAGATCCAAAGCAATCCTTTGGTAAATGTCACAATCAATGGCACAATGATCAAGAACACATCTGATTGACTTGGGGGAAACAATAAATGTAATGAAAAAAAAATTATGGATGACTTGAAGTTATAGGGACTAAGACCAACAACCACAGTCTTGCAGCTTGCAGAAAGATCAACAGTTAAGCTTGAAGGAGTCCTGGAGGACGTAGTAGTAGTGGTAGACTCTTGGGAGTACCTTGCTGATTTTATTATTCTTCATCCAAAATCAATCTTGGGAGGATATCCTATCATCCTAGGAATACCATGGCTGGAAATTGTTAGTGCATTCATAGGATGCATGTTTGTTAATATGGTTATCTCTAATGGAATTGGTACCAAAAAGCTCATGCTTTACCCCCCTACACAATCGTTCAATGAAGAAGACCAAACCGTTTGGGTTGAAGAGCTAAAAGAAGACCAAAGCTTAGTTCAACAACTCATGATGCTAGAGAAGTCATGCACAATTAAAGGGAAAGAAGAGGATGTTGTTCTTTCTAACGTCCTGTAAAATAATTATGGGAAGAATGAAGAAGTAGATGGTAAATTATGGTGTATAAGTTGTCTTAAGAATCAAATCCTACCGCAATAAAGCACTATGAACATTCCAAGTAAGAATTGCATCCTCCACCAACTTCTTCCACATGATTGTATATTTAATTCTGTAAGTAACAATGTATGATCCATGAATGATCTCTAAGAAAGTGGAAATTACTCTGGGAAAGCCACTTAATGTGAAAAAACTTTGAGCATGCAACAAGAGAAACTATTAATTTATCTTCTACGAAACATAAGACAATATTCGCATAGAATTATTTATGTAGTCAACCTACATACCAGCTTAATCCATTCAAAATTATTTCTTAGACGTCATCAAATCAACTTGAACAATCACTTTTCTCTAAGAGCCCTCTCTTGCTAAAAAAGTTTCTCAAAATTTAAAAAGCATTAAAACACTATATATATTCCTAAAAACTCTTTTAAAATGTTTAATATCACTAAATACACTTTACCCAATCATTAAATTAGTTTCAAAACATCATTCTTCATCACTTTCCTCTTTAGCCCTCACTAGTCTTTTTATCCCTAAAAAGACAAAATCTAGAAAATTTTGAAAACCATGAGCTTCCATAACTAAGCTGGTAAAATTTTTAGGATCCCATTATCATCATTAAATTTTATTTCAAATTTCAACCCTTACCTCCCATCCGGTGAAAATTATGCTAATTTTTGGTAATTTTGACTTCTAGGCCATTAGCCCTATTCTGGCACAAATCCCAAAACTAGGAGAAACCTGCAAACATTCAATAAAAAATGATTAAATTACTAGACACCCTTTATAATTTTATTTATTACCATCATGGGGTCTTTCTCAAATCATCTTCAGAGGTCTTTTTATCATCAAACCCTCATTTTTCTTGTTTTTGCGCTTAAACTAGGGTTTCCTAGCAAATTCTTGGTTTTGGCTTCTTTACACTATTCCAAATGCTCATACCTCTTAAAATAACTTATTTGAATCCTTCCCACCATTAAAATACCTTCTTAACTCCATTTTTCTCATTTTCTCCATTTTTCGTTTTAAACTTGTTATCAAACCCTCATTTCTTTTATACACTTTGTTATAAGACATCATTGGCTATTCAAACTTGTCTCGCTCTTATTTACTATTATCACAACCTTTACAATTCATCAATATATATAATCTTATATTTATTTTTGTTTAACAAAAACTTGTTAGCTATCTCTTTCATGTTCTTACACCTTCCATTTCAATGTGACAATACAAATCAAGTGCTTCTTAATATTCTTTTGTTTAGAGAACAATCAAGGTATATTCATGGCCTATACTTATCCTAGAAATAATTTCCCACCTTTCAAGAATATATTTCCATAATACAACACTAGCTACATCTCAAAATGTGCCCTTCAGTCTTCATTAACAAGTGCTCAAAATTGTATGAAACAAGATAATCTGATTTCTTTGGATTTAATGGTTTCTCCTACTAGATTGTTCTTGATAAAGGTGTTGAAAATCATAAAAAATATTAGTATTTGTTTACTTGCAATCATATACCATTTGTAATACTTCTTAGGAATCTATTACCATGACTTTATCTCAAATATTTCTAAGGACTATGATAATACAAAGTCAAACATCTATTTGAGTTTTGTTCTCTATAAAGTATACCTTACCTCCTAAATCTCATCAATCAACTTTCCACCTAAGTCATAATGTATTCAACTTGAATATAATGGAAACTTTTTTAACAAAAATTCACTTCCTTCGATGTTTATCCATCCTATTAAGGATCTTCAACCATAAGAATATTGTTCAAACCCTTCAAAACTCTGAATGCACGATCGGTTTTGTAAGTTTGCATACTTACACGTAGCAGGATTTCTTGTTATGTTTCTTTGATTAAATTTTGTAATCTCTCCTAATGACACTAATTAATATTCATACCCTTAAAAACACAACCTTATACCTCCTTGTTCATCCATTCTCATAGGTTTTCTAGGTTCAATATGCTTAAAAGCAGTGGATTTAGTCAATAAGTTCTCAAATTAGGGTTTTAGATCCAAAGGAGGGTTATTTAAAGACTCAATATCATTTATTTAAAATTTTGAACTCTTTCCTTGAATTCTTAAATTTTCAACAACTTTTTCTTGACTCTTCCATACCTCTCTTTACATGAGAATGCTTCACAACATATGATGGATGTTAATTTTTCCTATCTCAATCACAATATAGTGCACATAATTACACATATCTAATATTTCACAAAACATCATTCCATGCATTTCACGCCTTTATAAAATTATAATGTCCGAGATATTAACCTTCACTCTTGCACACATATTACAAGTAATGGTTCATTTCTTACCTTTTAAACTCAGTCATACTAGAAATCTGTGTCTTGATTGCCTCCATAGTCTCCCTTATTAAATTCATGACTGTCAAATATATAAACCCTACAATAATGACATTTGCACATTATTCACACATTTAAAATCCTCAAATGATACCTATAAACTTGCTTGATCTTTCAATAGTGCATAATTACAAAAATATATACAACTTTACAAGTAAGAAGCTTCTTTATTATATGACTCTTGAATTATACAATCTTCCTTGAGCCATGAAGGCTTTGTTACCATAATTTTCTCTCCTTACCACCTTTTCCAAACTTACAAAATCTCCCTTTATTAGAATGCATAGGATTTTTCTTAACATTTAGGAGGTAGTTAGGTTTCTATGACCTAACCATGTATATTTGCACTAACTTTAGTGATTTTACATCATGGTGATGTGTGCTAAGTGGTTGAGTAGCAAGATCACCCTCATTATACTCACTTTAGGCCTATACTAACATCTAGAAGTCTATCTTACTAACACTAGGCTAGATTACTTAACTAGAACATTTGAATATTTAAATATGAATTTTGGAGGGAAACCTCCAAAATTTCATTTATTACAACAAGAGGGGTCCACATGGACCAAGACACCCACAAAACACCTAAAACAACCTATAAAGGCTAATCAAGCCAAAATTTGAACTATGTACATTGATGCTCCTGCAACATACTCCACATGTGGAGTTAATGATGCTACATACAAAATATTTTTCTTTTTCTTCTTCTTGCTTGAATTTTCTTCATTATTTTCTTGACTTCACTCTTTCTTTTCCTTGATCTTATTTATCTTCTCTTTATCCTCAAAATGAGGTCTTCACTTGCTTTCCTCTTCATTTGAGCTCTCAAATGAGATTCTTTTTCAATGATTTTAATATCTCTTTCTATTATACTTGTACATTAACAAATTATGAAAACCTCGGTTTTAAAAATAAGAGACTTTTGAGTCTCTTCACTTTATTTTTCTTTTCTTTCTTCATATTTTTCAATCTTCTCTTTCATCTTTTCTACTTTTTATTCTTCATACTTCACTTTTTCATCTCTTAGAGCACATTCAAGTGCTTGTAATTATTCTTCTAACTATTTTTATTGGTATATACAAACTAAAAATAAATATTTTCTATCTCTCCTCGAATTATTCCTCCACACTAAATACCTCTTTTCTTTCATCTAAGATTTCTTCATTATTTTGTTTGTTTTCCTTGACCTCCATCATTTTCATCTTTTATTCTTCTTCTACTATCTTCTTTTTATTCTTCATGAGTGACCTCAATGGCCACTTTACCTCTTTCTTTATCACCGTTTTCACCTCTATCTTCTTTTCTTGCATTTTCATTTCTCTTATTTTTCTCTCTAACTCTTCTAGTTGCTCTAAACTTCTTCTTATCTCTCTTATTTATTTCTCTTCCTACGATTTTTTTCCTCTCTTCTTCTCTTTTATTTTCTTATTTCTTCTTCCTACTACTCTTCATTAATCGAAATAACTCCTTCACTATCTCAAGATCCATATTTTGCTTTAGCAAGTCTTTTCACCTTGCCAAGTCTCACCTAGGTGTATTTGCTTACCTAGTCTTTTGAATTTTCTCAAAATTTCAGTATGTTTTCCCTTTTTCTTCACGTTTTTCACCTTTAAAAGGAGAAAGCGTAATTTCTCTTATATTAGACTTAAAGTAATATAACCATCAGTTTCAATAACTAAATAAACTCACCAAACCCAACCACATTCATCAAGGAAACTATTTACAATGCTTTCTTAGTAAAAAGACAATTATACCTTCAAATAGAATTCTAAAACTCTTCAAACCCTCATTCGATACCAAATGATGTGGTTATCTTGTATACCATCTTATTCCACCCAAAATTACTTCTTAGAAGACATCAGATTAACTTGAACAATCACTTTTCTCTAATAGCCCTTTCATACTAAAAGTTTCTCAAAATGAAAAAGCATAAAACACTATACCAAGGCCTAAAAATATTCAAACGTGTTTAAAATCACTAAATACACTTTCCCCAATCATAAAATAAGTTTCAAAAATCATTCTTCATCACTTTCCTTCTAGCTCCCGAAAAAGACAAAATCTAGACAATTTTGAAACCCATGAGATTCCATACCTTATTGGTAATATTTTTAGGAGACCATTATCATCATTAAATTTTATTTCAAATAGAAAATCTTAACTCCCTTCCAAGGTGAAAAGCTATACTAGTTTTAGCAATTTTGACTTCCTAGGCAATTAGCCATTTTTTTGTACAAATCCCAAGATTGGGAGAAACCTATAAACATTCAATAAAAATGATTACATTATTAAACCCTTTATCATGTTCTTGATTTCCACCATGGGTTTTTATCAAATCATCTTCTAGCTCTTTTTATCATCAAACCCTCATTTTACTTGTTTCTTAAGCTTGAACTAGGGTTTCATAGTGTTGTCACCCTCAAAATTCCCCTCTTTTGAAGTCAAATTTTGAAAATTTTGAGTTGGTACCCTTTGTAAAATGGTTAAAGAAAAGTATTTTGAAATATAGTACTTTCTAAGGACTTGAGGATTCTTGAAAACATCTCCATTGGATGGGAAATTTCTTCCCCTTTCAAAAATATAAAGAAGTCCTTCTAACTCCTTAAGATTTGCAAGTTATGGCCCGATGGAGTTATGATGGTATTTTTTGCCAAAGGCAAGCCGATGGGGTGGGGGATTTTTGAGAACTTTTTTCTTTTGGTAAAAGCGTAGTTTTTGATTGCAAGTCCGCAACCAATCGGATGATGATACTTGGCCAAGTTGACTACCAAAGCGGGAGATAGACCGTCAAGCAGGACTTTGAGTTTTTAGCGGTTGTGGTTAAAAGTCTAAAAGTAAGCCACACCTTCTGCAACCAAACAGATGATGCCAAGTGTCGATGCTAGTGTTGAAAAGTCGAAGTAGGGATGCGGGTCGGTAGAAATTTGAGCCTTTTCATCGAAATGTTAAATGTTATAAAGTAAACCGTGACCCCGTAGCCAATCGGATGATGACACGTGGCCGTTTAAAAGTCAAAGCGGGAGGTGGAGAAACTTTGAGCTTTTGAGCCTTTTGGTAAAAGGGCTAAAAGTATAAAAGTAAGTTGCTTCCTACTTGCCGCCAATCAAAGGATGCCACGTGTTGAGTCACCCTATTGAAAATTCAAACCAGGGAAGCGGGTCGACGGAGGAATTTAAGTTTTGAGCTTTTCCTCATAAAGAATTAAAATTGAGCCACGACCCTTGCAACCAATAAAATGATTCCACATGTCACGTTGAAAAGTCAAAGTGGGCGAGCGAACCAAAATGTCAAAAATGCCAAATTTTCATAAAGTCATAAAATGCAAATGCGTTCTCCACACCCACTCAATCTTTCTACTATGTGGACATGACTCAAATTCAAAGGTGTAAAAGAAAGATGAACGGTCCATATTTAAAGTTACGAAACAAATGTAATGGCTACATTATGAAACCTAGTTTTTCCACCATTACCATTTCTTCACGAATCAAGAATTTGAATTGATACGAATGCTTGAAGGAAATTGTAATTGTTTCTTGCTAACTGAAAAGGAGTTGTAATCGATTCTTGCTTTGGCTATATGATGGGTTTTGAAGCCATTATATGGGTTAGAATTTTGATATTATGAAACTATAAATTGAATTGAAATAAATCAATATAGGAGTTTTCCCCTTCTTCTTTTGCTTATCTTTCTTTCCCTGGTTCGATCTCGTGAATCATTTTATCCTTGTACACTAAGAAACTTTGTGTTCTAGTGGATGTAATCTCAAGAACCTTGTGTCTGCAGGATTGTGTCTATTATAAACGTGAATGATTCTATTCTTTATCTTATTTTATCAATACACATAATGGTTTCTCTACTATCTCTTTTCCCTGAATGTATTGTCTTTTACGCCTCTAATATCTTTAAGTCATCTTTCCTTTGTGTTGATGATCTTCGGCATAAAACACATTTTAAAATATTAGAAAACCACACTATAATGAAAGTTGTATATTTGTACATAGGGTTTTCTCCTTGCTTTCAATAAGGTAACCTCTCCCATTAAAGAGGAGGTACTTTCTTGTCCCCCGATTGTGGTTTCCTTTAAAGTGAAAATTTGAAAACCAACAGTTTCTAACAACTCCATAGGGATTCGTTTCAACGGATTTCCTTCCTAAAATGAACAAAAATTGATCATTCCTTTGATCTAATGACTCTAAGATACACTTGGGGTAGAAGGGATCTTGGGGTTCAAGATCCCCAATTTCAATTTCTAGATCAACAACGCTTTCCTCTTCCTCTAGCAAGAAGAAACAGAAGAGATATTCTACAAGCACACCTCCTGTTGAAGATAGAGCTTCTGGGAGTGGAATTCCTCAAGAGCAACTCAGCCCTAACCTTCGTGCCCTAATTCTTGTTGGTTTTAGTTCCACTTCAAACAATATTTCCAAGGATGACAACACCTTTGCCTTGGGGACAACAACTTGGGCCTTTGGCTCTTCCTCAACCATTGCATGAGTTACCTAAGGGTAGCATAAATAACTTCCCTAAGTTTAGAGGTGATGGGAAAGTACATCCCCGATGAACATATTGCAGCCTTCATTGTTGCTTGTGGGGTCCTTGGGGTTGAACATGAGGATGTCTCTGTTAGGCTATTTGTGGAGACCTTGCAAGAAAATGTTGCTGATTTGTTTTACCTTCTTCCTTCTGGGACCATCACCAATTGGACTACCATGAGAACTGAATTTGAGAACCATTTCAAACTGCTTTGAAGATGTACATGCTTTTTTTGGCCTAGATTTCTCAAATCAAAAAGAACCACATGAGCCCATGAGAGAATTTGTGGCCGAGTTCAACAAGATAATTAACAAGATTCCAAAAATACTAGGCCTATTGATTAGATTCAAAAGTTCTTCTTCTTGAATGCTCAATTTCTGAAGTGGGCTATGCCTTGAGGAGAGCTAATCTTGAAAATTTGGAGGTCGATCAAAGATTATCTGTCAGTGTGGAAGATGATTTAATCATGTCTAGAAAACTGAAGAGAGAATCTTTCAAATCCAAAACATCTTCTTCTTCTTCCCTGGAGCTAATTCGGACCATTTGGTGCAAAAGCTTGCCAATGATCTAATTTCCATCAAAAATAATTGGTTTAGCATGCCCCTTACCAAGATGTTCCAAAGAAGAACTTCCACCTATGAACCATTTGCCTTCTTCTCAAACCGGGTTGGTAATTGAAGTTCCACCCCTCAAGGTTCACCGCCAATGCAACTTGTGAGGTTCTTGAGCCTTATGATGAAGAGGAGAATGAAATTTATGATGAAAAAGAGGAAGAAGCTGATGAAGAACTGGAGGAAACTGGTGGATCTCGGGTTCATTTCCTCACCACCGAAGGTGTGGATGATGAATATGGTTATGATGATGTAGTGGTATAGATGAATAGTGATTCATATGTTGTTATGACTCAAGAGCAAACCAACAAAAATTGAAAGTGGTGCAACCGTAAAGAGATCCAAGGAGTATCCCATAACAATCCTGGTGGTTGCAAGAAGAGGAGATCCTATTCCTACTACTTCCACATAAAAGGTAAGCTATGCTAGTCCTTATCCCTCTATACTGCTTCTAAAACTTATTATCCATCAAATGATAAAGTGATAGATTAAAATCTTCTTTTGCTCCTAGTAGTGATGCCCCATCCACATCTGGATCTTTTGACATTATTGATCACCTAAAAAAGACCAAGATTCAGATTTAGAGGCTGAGTTTTATCAAACCCATCCAAAATCCTTTGCCAAGATGGTTAATTTTGTCAATTCTAAATCCAAAACCCCATCCCATACTTCTAAATGCCTTTTGCCCACTCCTTCACCTCAACCAAGCCTTGTGGCTATAGTCACTTCACCCAATGAGAAAATCAAACCTTTCTATGTGACTCTCCTCATAGTTGGCCACAAACTTAGCAATTGTGTCATTGACTCGTGCATTAGATAATGTAATGCCTACCAAAGTGGCTCATGCTTTGGGCCTAACCCTAACCCACACCTATGGCTCTTGTTATTCCATGGAGAGTAGAGAATTTCCTTTGGTTGGGAGAATCAAGGATGCACAAGTAGCCTTTTCTTCTTTCTTCTAGAGAATAAAGTCTTAGCCACCATCTTAGTTCTTTGATATTCCTCCTTCCTACGACATGCTACTGAGTAGAAACTTTTGCAAAGATGTAGGAGGTGATATTCAAATGGATTGGTCACATGCCTTGATCCCGGTCAATGGAAAGATGAGGAAGTTGTTGCCTACGAAGAAAACTAAATATATTTTACAAAAATGGATGATCCAAAGGCACAAATAATTTATGAAGACATAGGGCATGGGAACTACATGATTATGTCACAAGATGAGGCTAAACTTCATAAGGGAGTGTTTCTTGATCCTAATGGTGTTTGGACCTTGGAATTTGATGGGAGCTGCTCCTTAGTTGGTTTTGGAGCTGGTGTGGTCCTGATCTCTCTTGAGGGTAAGATTCATACTTTTCCCTTCAAATTTCAATTTGAAACTACCAATAATCTGCTTGAGTATGAGGCCCTCATTCTTGGGTTGAGCATGGCGAAAGAGATGGGAGTGAAGAACCTTCTTTCTCTTGGAGATGCAGAGCTAATAGTGAAGCAAGTCAGAGATCTTTATCAAGTGAAGAATAGAAGGTTGAAGCACTATAGGAGTCTTGTCTGGGATTCCATTGAATTCCTTGGCGCTTTTTCCATTGAGGTGTGCTAAGGGAAAAGAACACTACAGATAATTCTCTAGTTGTTTCAGGGTCCTTGTTGATTCCTCATCCCGACTTCTCTCGGGGAGAAATTCACCATTGAGATGATCCATAGACCCAATGTCCCGGAAAATGCAAACAATTGGTAGGCCTTTAATAATGACCAGCACTTTCTTTCTTTCTTGGAGCTCGAGACAACTTTGATTAGCATTTGTGACTTTGAAGGAAGTGACAATATTCCCTAATGAGGAAGGTGTCAAGGAAGAGATGGACCATGATGGATGCATCAAACTGAAATTCAACAAGATCCCTAAAGGGATGGTAAGTTTGGAGGATTTGTTTGACAAACATGATAGGTATGTTAAGTCTAAAGCTTCCAAAGGAGCTCGACAATCTAAACCGAGAAGGTTAACATTGGGAGTCTTGATGAACCAAAAATGGTGAACATTGGAAAGTGCTGCACTCAGGAGGAGAAAAAGAAGGTGGTAAATCTTTTGAAGAGGTATGTTGATGTCCTTTCTTATTCTTATGATGATCTTAAAGCTTTCAGCCAAAATAAATGCAACATTTTATTCCTCTTAAGCTTGGGATCAAGCCTTTCAAGTAGAAACAAAGGCAAGTACAATCCAAATATTGCTAACACCATTTTCCAAGAAATATAGAAGTTTTTGAAGGCTAAGATCATCTTCCCCATTCACCATTCAACATGGATTGCTAATATTGTTCTGTCAGGAAGAAAAATGGTGAGATTCGGATCTGTGTTGACTTTAGGAATTTAAATCAGGCTTCTTTGAAGGACAACTACCCTCTCCCCATGATGGATCAAGTGTTGCAAGTCTGTCACAGGCTCAGAGATGCTATCTATGCTGGATGGATTCTTGGGGTATAATCAAGTAGAGGTGAATACTGCAGATCAGCACAAGACTGCCTTTACTACTCCTTGGGGCACCTTTTCCTACAAGAGGATGCCATTTGGCCTCATCAATGTTGGTGCTACTTTTCAGAGGGAAATGGACTTGGATTTTGGTAGTTTGAAGGGAAAGTGCATTGTTGTATATCTGGATGATTTGAATGTGTTTTCCAAGACTAGGGAAAACCACTTCCAACATCTTGAAACAGTCCTTCAAAAGTGCAGAGAACATGGAGTCTCTTTGAACCCTAAGAATTCAATCTTTTGTGTCACTGAAGGTAAGATGTTGGGACACATTGTTTCAAAGGAAGGGATCAAGATTGGTCCAGAGAGAATTCAAGCCATTCAGTAAATTCCTCTTGCCACAAGCAAGAAAGGTGTCCATTCTTTCTTTGGCAAGATCAACTTCCTAAGGAGATTCATCCTTGACTTTGTAGAACTTACTATGAGCATTTCTCACATGATGAAAGGGAAGAAAAATTTTGGTTGGTCATCTGAAGGGAAGGTTTCATTTGAGGACATAAAGAGGGATATTGCAAAGACTCCAATCTTGGCATGCCCTGATTTTAGCAAGGATTTCATTATCTATTGCTATGCCACCGAGAATACCCTAGTTATTGTGTTAACCTGTAAGAATGCTAAATATCATGAGCTCCCAATTGCATTCATGAGTTATGTTTTGAAAGCTCACGAGTTGAAGTACACCATGATGGAGAAACATGATTTTGTAGTGGTCAAAGCTGTTAAGTAGTTTCGGTTTTAAATTCTAAATTCTCATTTTGTCATGCTTGTTCCTAATACAACAATCAAATACATTCTAACACAACAATAATTTGGAACTAAGAGATGCAATTGGGTAGAAAAAGTGCAAGATTATGATCTCGACATCAAGCCAACCAAGCTGGTTCAGGGAAAAGACATGTGTGAAATCATTGCCAAGGGAGTGATAAAACGTTGTCCAAGGATGGATTTGATGTCCCTATAGTTGTGTTCCTCGGTTCGACTGATGAATGGTGCGTTGACATTACATATTTTCTTACCTATGGATATTGTCCATCCCACTTGACGGCCAAAGAGAAGAGAGCCATCGAGGTCGAGGTCTTCACAATATGTGTTGTGGGAGAATGCTTTGTTTAAACGAGGCATAGATGGAAGGTTTTTGAAATGTGTAGACAAGGAGCAACAGAAAGATTTTTCTCTTCTTTTCATGACCAAAGCTTGTGGAGGTCATTTCTCTTCTACCGTGATAGCCCACAAAATCCTTCGTTCTGGTTATTATTTGTGTACTCTATTCGAGATGCATCAAAATGGGTAGGTAAATGTAAAGCATGTCAAACATTTGTTGGAAGGCCTAAGTTGGCTGCTTTACCTCTCAAGCCAGTAGTGATTGAGGAGCCTTTTCAACAATGGGGTTAAGATTTCATTGGAGCACTCAACCCACCTTCAAGTGCGGGACATAGTCATGTGTTAAGCGCCTTGAATTACTTCAGCAAGTGGGTGGAAGCCATTCAGGTTAAAAGTACTACTACTGAAATAGTATGCAATTTCATTAAGGAAAACATATTGATAAGGTTTGGGATACCAAACAAGATTAGAATCGATAATGCTTCTAACTTTTATTCTACCGAAATGATGGAGTTCTACTATGGTTATGGAATCTCCCTTTCTCATTCTTCAGACTACTACCCCCAAGGGAATGGAAAAGCATAATCAAAAAACAAGAACTTGGTAACCATTGTTCAAAATATTTTCAATGGCTCTCAGAGAAATTGGCACAAGAAACTATATGATGCACTTTAGGCTGATATGATTACACCCAAAAGAGAAATTGGAATGTCTCCTTTCCAAGTGGTGTATGGTGTTAAAGCTCAACTTCAGGTGACGGTGGAATTACCACTTACATCTCGATGAAATCCATTGAGGATTAAATTTTCAGTATCCCTTTGGACAAAAGGATCATGTACCTTCAAAAGTGGATGAGGACATATTGCAAGTGGTTGTGAGAATAACACCTCATCAATCGAAAGTGAAGGATTTGTTTGACAAGAGAGCTAAACCCAGAGTTTTCCAAGTGGGAGACATTGTGCTGCTATGGGAAAAAATACATGAGCCTCGAGGAAGCCATGGTAAGTTTGATTCTCTTTAGCTTGGTCCTTTTAAAATCAGGCATTTTACTGGAGATAACTCCTTTTATCTTTATTACATGGATGGATCTCCTCTCCCACTTCCTTATAGTGGGTAGTACTTAAAGTTGTTCAAGTCCTAGGTGACTAGGAATTCCTTTTGTATATTATGTATAGTTGTTTTTTTTGGCTTGTTTCCCTTTCTTGTTCCTTGTTGTGTGGTGTGTTTTGTTTTGGTCTTCCCTCTTGGTTTGTTTTGTCTCTTTTCTGCCTTGTGTGTGTTTTATCTTGTATTGGTTTTTCCTTTGACTCCTTTACCTAATGGATATGGCACTGGTCTCCTTTCCCGAGTGTTACGTAGTTCTTGATCTTTCCTTTTTCCTTTGTTTCAAGCCAAGTAATCCCCTGTAAAGAGCTAGCTATTTTCACCCTAAAAATTCCCCTCTTTTTGAAGTCAATTTTTGAAAACTTTGAGTTGGCACCATTTGGAAAATGGTTAAAGCAAAGTAGTTTGAAATATAGTACTTTATAAGGACTTGAGGATTCTGAAAATAGCTCTCCATTAGATGAGAAATTTCTTCCCCTTTCCAAAAATATAAAGAAGTCCTTCTAACTCCTTATAATTTGCAAGTTATGGCTCGGCGGAGTTATGATGGTATAATTTGCCAAAGGCGAGCCGATGCAGGTGGGAAATTTTGAGCACTCTGTTCTTTTTGGAAAAAGTGTAGTTTTGATTGCAGGCCCACTACCAATATGATGATGACACGTGGCTGAGTTGACGACCAAAGTAAGAGACGGACCATCAGCGGGACTTTGAGTTTTTAGCGATTGTGGTTAAAAGTCTAAAAGTAAGTCACACCCCACAACCAATCGAGATGATGCCACGTGTCGACGCCGGTGTTGAAAAGTCAAAGAAGGGATGTGGGTCGATGGAGAACTTTGATCCTTTTCATCAAAAAGTTTAAATGTTATAAACTAAACCATGACCCCGTAGCTAATTAGATGATGACACGTGGTATTTGAAAAGTCAAAGCGGGAGGTGGAGAAACTTTGAGATTTTGAACCTTTTGGTAAAAGGTCTAAAAGTATAAAAGTAAGTTTCTTCCCGCCGCCAATGAGATGATGCCACATTTCGATGCCGGTGTTGAAAAGTCAAAGCAGGGATGCGGGTTGGAGAGAACTTTATCCTTTTCGTTAAAAAGGTTAAATGTTATATAGTAAACCACGACCTATGCAGCCCAATCGATGATGACATGTGGCCGTTGAAAAGTCAAAGCGGGAGGTGGAGAAAATTTGAGCTTTTGAACCTTTTAGTAAAAGGGCTAAAAGTATAAACGTAAGTTGCTTCCCCACCGCCAATTGGAGGATGCCATGTGTTGAGTCACCCCATTGAAAAGTCAAACCGGGAAGCGGGTCGGTGAAGGAATTTAAGTTTTTGAGCTTTTCCTCAGAAAGAGTTAAAATTCGAGCCATGACACCACAACCAATCAGATGATGCCATGTGTCATATTGAAAATTCAAAGCGAGTGAGCGAGAATAAAATGTCAAAAAATGCCAAATTTTCATAAAGTCATAAAATGCAAAGGCCTTCTCCACGCCCACGCAATCACTTTCTACCACGTGGATGGCTCAAATTCAAAGGTGTAAAATCAAGATGAATGGTCCATATTTAAAGTTACGAAACAAATGTAACCACTACATTATGAAACCTGGTTTTTTCACCATTGTCATTTCTTCATGAATCAAGAATTTGAATCGATACGAATGTCTTGAAGGAAATTAGAATCGTTTCTTGCTAATGAAAATGAGTTGTAACCGCTTCTTCTTTGGCTATATGATGGGTTTTTGAAGCCATTGTATGTGTTGGCATTTTGATATTTTCAAAAGCGTAAATTTAATTGAAATAAATCAATACAGGAGTTTTCCCCTTCTTCTACTTCTCTTTCTTTTGTAGTTCGATCGTGAATCATTTTATCCTTGCACAAAGAAGAAACTTTGTGTTCTAGTGGATGTAATCTCGATAAAGTTATGTATGCGAGATTTTTTCTATTATAAAAATGAATGATTATATTCTCAGTAGCTTATTTTCTCAATACGCATAACGGTTTTCTCTACTATCTCTTTTCCCGAAATTATTGTCTTCTTCTCTCTCTCATCTCTTTAAGTCTTTTGTCCTTTTGTTGATGAACTTCCGGTGCATAAAACACATTTCAAAATATCAGAAAACCACACTATAATGAAATTTGTATATTTGTATATAGGTTTTTCTCCTTTCTTTCAATAAGGGAACCTCTCCCATTAAAGAGGAGGGACTTGCTTGTCCCCTAAGCATGTGGTTTCCTTCAAAGTGCAAATTTGAAACCAAACACATAGAAAATTCTTTGCTTTTGGAATCCTTGCACTATTCCAACTACTCGGACCTCTCAAAATACCTTATTTTAAATTTTTTAATCATTCCCATAATTCAAATACCTTCTTAGCTCCATTTTTCTCATTTTCTCCATTTTGTCTTCTCTAAGCTTGTTCTCAAACCCTCATTTCTTTTATGCACTATTCTAAGAAATCATTGGCTATTCAAAATT
Source organism: Taxus wallichiana var. yunnanensis (assembly GCA_018340775.1). Classification (NCBI taxonomy): domain Eukaryota; kingdom Viridiplantae; phylum Streptophyta; class Pinopsida; order Cupressales; family Taxaceae; genus Taxus; species Taxus wallichiana. Next base: position 302,290,337 of record CM031235.1, read on the forward strand.
ATCTCACTCTTATTTCTTACTAGAAAAACCTTCACAATTAATCACTATATCTAATATTCTATTCATTTATGCTTAACACTAAAATTGTTACCTATCTCTTTCATGTTCTTAAACCTTCCATTTCAATGTGATGAAGACAGTCAAGAGATTCTTTCTATTATTTGGTTTAGAGAACAAAGTAGGTATATTCATGGCCTATAATCATCCTAGAAACACCTTCCCACATTTCAAGAGCTACTTCCATAAGACAACACTAGCTCACTCTCAAAATGTTCCCTTCAATCTTCATTCAAAATTGCTCAAAAGCGTATGTAAACAGGACACTCGATTTCTTTCAATTTAATGGTTTCTCCCACTAGATTGTTGTTGCTCAAGGTGTTAAAAATATTCATAAATATTAGTATTATTTTCTTTGCAATCACAAACCATTTTTAATACTTCTTAAGACTCTATTCCCATGAATTTCTCTTATATCTTTCTAAGGACTGTGATAATACATTGAAGCTTCTATTTGAGTTTTATTCTCTATAAAGTATCCCTTACCTCATAAATGACATCAATAAACTTTCCACTTTGCAGTCATAATGTCTTCAAATCGAATATAATGCAAAAATTTGAATAAATAAGTCACTTCCTTGGGCATTTATCCATCCTATTAAGGCCCTTAAACCATAAGAAGACCGTTCAAACCCTTCAAAACTCTTAATGCACAATCAGTTTTGTAAGTTTGCATACTTCAACATAAAGCAGGATGTATTGTTATGTTTCTTTGATTAAATTTTGTAATCTCTCCTAATGACACTAAAGAATATTCATACCCTTAACAACACAAACTTCTACCTCCTTTTTCTTCCATTCTTAGAGGGTTTCTAGGGTTTAATATGCTTATAATAGTGGATTTAGTCAATAACTTCTCAAATAAGGGTTTTAGATCCAAAGGAGGGTTTTTTTAAGACTCAATATCATTTATTTAGAATTTTTAACTCTTTCCTTGAATTATTAAATTTTCCCCAACTTTATCTTGACTCTTCCATACTTCTCTTCACATGAGAATTCTTCACAACATATGCTTTGAAAGATAACCTTTCATGTCTCATCATATAGTATACAAAGTGCACATAATTACACATATATAATATTTGAGAAAACATCATTCCATACATTTCACACATGTATAATACTCTAATGTTTGAGATATTCACCTTCACTCTTGCACAAATATTACAAGTAATGGTTCATTTCTTACCCGTAAACTTAGTCATACTAGAAATATCTGTCAATATTGCCTCCATAGTCTCCTTATTACATTCATGACAGTGTGAAATATATAAACCCTATGATAATGACATTTTCACATTATTCACACATCTAAAATCCTCAAATGATAATTATGAACTTGTTTGATCTTTCAACAATGCATAATTATACATTTATATACAAATTTACAAGGAAGAAGCTTCTTTATTAGATGAATCTTGAACTATACAAGCTTCCCTAAGCCATGAAGGCTCTGTTACCATATTTTTCTCTCCTCACCACCTTTTACAAAATTGAAAAATCTCCCTATTTTCAAATGCATAGGATTTTTCATAAAATTTAAGAGGTAGTTAGGTTTCCATAACCTAACCATTTATAGTTGCACTAAATTTAGTGATTTTTCATCATGGTGAGGTGTGGTAAGTGGTTGAGTAACAAGACCACCCTCATTATGCTCACTTTAGGCCTATACTAACATCTAGAGGTCTAGCTTACTAACACTAGGCTAGATTACTAAGCTATAATATTTGAATTTTTAAATACAACTTTTGGAGGGAAACCTCAAAAATGTCATTTATTACAACAAGAGAGGGTCTATATAGTCCAAGATACCCTCAAAACACCTAAATAAACCTATAAAGGCTAATCAAGCTAAAATTTGAACTATGTACATTGATGCTCCTACATCAATTATGGAGACATGCATGGAATCCACCCTAAGCTTTGTACACATAATATATACATTAAAGAAAGTTGCAATCGAGTAAGACATCCATAAAGAAGAATGAACCCAGTAGTGAGGGATATAGTGAAAGAAGAATTAAAAAAATATTAGATGTTAGATCTATATATCTAATTTTAGATAGTTAATGGGTGTCACCTCTTATCATTGTACCTAATAAGAATGGAAAATGGAGTATAGTCTTTGACTATAGGGAGCTGAATGAAGCAACAAAGAAGGATCATTTTCTTTCCTTTCATTGATTGAATACATGACACTCTTACTAGAAAGAAATAAATTTTTTAGGGCTATAGTGGATACAACCAAATTCAAATTGCACCTAAGGAATAGGATAATACCACGTTCATGTGACCATGGGGAACATTTTCATGTTTTGTTCAATTTTTTGGCTTGTGCAATGCATTTGCTACATATCGGTGAGAAATTTTGATCATTTTTAAGATCTAACCAATGACTGCATGAAGGTACATAGGGATGATTTTACGGTATATGGTAGGACTTTTGATGAAGCAATGAATAATCTAGGCAAATCTCTTAAGAAATGTAAGGAGAATAACCTATCCTTAAGAAATAAAAAATGATATATGATGATGTCTGAAGGAATAGTGTTGGGACATTATCTATTATCCGATAGAATCGGGTAGATCCAAAAAAAATATCTATGATTATAAATATGCCAACACCAAAGAAGAAGAAAGATGTGAGGAGCTTCTTAGGACATGTTGGGTATTATAGAATATTTATACATGAATTCAATAATATTATAGCACCATTATTTGTCCTGCTAGGAAAAGATGTTTCCTTTGAGTGGACTGAGAAATGTGAGATTGAATTCCAAATGTTGACTTCAACACCTATGTTAAGAGGACCATATTGAATTTTTCCATTTCACATTCATATTGATGCCTCAAATCATGCCATTGGAGTTGTTTTAGGACATAAATATGGAATTCTAAACTACGCAATCTACTATATCGATAGAAGCTTCATCACACCGAACTCAACTATACTGAGTCACATAAAAGAGTTCTTAGCGATTATTTATGCTATCAATAAGTTCAGCACTACATCATAGGTTATCTAGTATTCATTCATATTGATCATGCAACAATTAAATATTTGATCAATAAACTAGTTGTAAGTAGCAAAATAATCAGATGGTTGTTACTCTTACAAGAGTTTGATGTCACCATTGTGGATAATCCTGGTAAGGACAATGTTGTAGCTAACTTTATTTCAAGAATGGAGAATAATAATGAAGAACAAGTAGTGGATGAATATTTCCCAGATGAGCACCTATTTTCCATTTCTACTAGAACACCTTGGTATGCTGATATAGCTAATTATTTAGTCTCAGGTAAGACACCTCCACACTATTTATATTATGAAAAGAAATACATTGTTTAAAACATTGTGAATTTTTCTTGGATAGCTAGTTTTCTATATAAAAGGGGAGGATAATGTGATGAGAAGATGACGAAATATATGATGTTCTCAAATCCTTCCATAGTGAACCATGTGGAGGAAATGTTTCGTAAAAATAAAAATAAAAAAGTGTTGACAACATGGTATTACTAGCCTACACTACTGAGAAGGATGTAGTATTGTATACAAGAAGTGGTGATAAATTCCAAAGAATGTGTAATCCTACTAATTCAGATCGGATGCCATTGCAACCTTCTTTAGTATTGTAGTCATTTGACAAATGGGGTTTGATTATGATGAAGTAGTAGCATATATGAATAGCAATTCATACGCTATCATGACTCGGGAGGAGACAAATAAATGAGAAAAAGTGATACGGCTCATGAAAAGATCCAAGGAGCATCCCACGACTATCCTTGTTATTGCAAAAAGAGGATCTCTTATCCGCACTACATCCACACGTGAAGGTGAGTTCGCCAATTCTACTTTTCCTAATTCTACTACTAAATTTTTTTCTTCTACAACTCCTAAATGATAAACCTAAGATTCCTAGTGATGATAGCTCGTCCACTACCTCTAGGTCTTTCGATATCATTGATCACCTTAAAAGATAAAGGTTCAAATTTTCAAAGGTGAGTATTATCAAACCCATCCTAAAGCTTTTTCCAAAATGGTTCACTTTTTAATTCTCACTCCAAAACTACCTCTAAAGTCCTTTTACCTACTCCCATCCTCTGCACCCCAACCCTTGTAGTTGCAAGACACCTCACCAATGAGAAGATCAAACCGTTTTATGTGACCCTTCTTATAGCGGCCATAAACTCAAAGAATCGTGTCATAGATTCAGAGCATCGAGATAATGTAATGCCTACCAAAGTATCCCATGCTTTGGGTCTAACTCTCACATGCACTTATGGGTCTTCTTTATTCCATGGAGAGTAAGGAAGTGCCCCTAGTTGGAAGAATTAAAGATGCATAATTAGCTTTTTTGCTACTTTACCGAGAAAAAGGTCTTGGCTACTATCCTAGTAGTAGATATATCCCTCCTTCATATGGTATGTTGTTAAGTAGGAACTTCGCAAGGATGTGGGAGGAGAAATTCAAATGGATTGGTCACATGCCCTCATACCATTAATGGAAAATGAAGAAGCTGTTACCCGAGAAGCAATCGAGTATATTGTACAAAACACATATGATCCCAAAGCACAAATACTTTATGAGGATATTGGGCATGGTAACTATATGATTATGTCTCCGGAGGAAACTCAACTTCCCAAAGAAGTACTTCATGATCCTAATGGTGTTTGGAATTTAGAATTTGATGGAAGTTGTTCCTTGGTTGGTTCGGAGTTGGAGTAGTGTTGATATCCCCGAGGGAAAGGTTCATCCTTTCTCATTCAAACTACAATTTGAAAATACCAATAATACAATAGAGTATGAAGCTCTCATTCTTGGACTTAGCATGGAAAAAGAAAAAGGTGTGAAGAATCTTCTAGCTCACAGAGATGTAGAACTAGTTGTTAAACAAGTTAGAGACCTTTTTCAAGTAAAGAATAGAAGGTTGAAGCATTACAGGAATCAAGTTTGGGATTCTATTGAATTTCTTGATGCTTCTCCATCAAGCAAAGTGCCAGGAAAAGAACACGAGCTGATTCACTAGTTGTCTCGGGATCATTCTTTAATACCTCATCCTGACTTCTCTCAAGATAGGTTTACCATTGAGATGATCCATAGGCCTAGTGTGCCTGATAATGCAAGTAACTAGCAAGTTTTCAATGATGATCAACATTTGCTTTCTTTCTCGGAGCTCATGGATAACTTTGAACAATTGTACTTCGAAGGGAGTGACAATTTGCCTCGTGAGAGTGTGTCTTCCAACAAAGAGGGTTTCAAAGAGGAAATAGATCAAGATGGGTGCATCAAAATCAAGGGTAACAAGATTCAAAAGGGCTGGTGAGTGACTTTAGAAGAATTTTTGATAAACATGATAGGTATGTTAAGTCTAAAGCTTCTATTAGATTACAACAATCATTGAGTATGAAAAATTAATATTGAGAGCTCTATTGACCCCAAGATGGTGAACATGAGAAATGTTGTACATCAGAAGAAAAGAAGAAGGTGGTGAACCTCCTAAAGAAGTATAGGGATGTTCTTGCATATTCATATGAAGATCTAAAAGCTTTCCAACCAAAGGAGATGTAGCATTTCATCCCTCTCAAACCTGGGATTAAACCTTTCAAGCAAAAGCAAAGGTAATACAATCCAAAGATTGCTGCCACTATTTTTCAGGAAATATAAAAGTTGTTGAAAGCCAAAATTATTTTCCCCATTCACCATTTGACATGGATTTCCAACATTGTGCTGTCAGGAAGAAAAATGGTGAGATTTGTATCTGTGTTGACTTCAAGAAATCTAAATGAGGCTTCTTTGAAGAAGGACAACTATCCTCTGCCCATGATGGATCAAGTCTTACAAGTTGTTATAGGATCTGAAATGTTGTCCATGATTGATGGCTTCTGGGGTATAATCAAGTAGAATTCAATACCATAGATCAGCACAAGACGGCCTTCACCACCCCTTGGGGTACTTTTGCCTACAAGAGGATGCCTTTTGGACTCATTAATGTCGGTGCCACTTTTCAAAGGGCTATGGACTTGGCTTTTGGAATCTTGAAAGGGAAATGTATTGTTGTATATTTAGATGACCTAACCATGTTTTCCAAAACTAGAGCAGATCATTTTCAGCATCTGGAAATAGTTCTCTTGAAATGCAGAGAACATGGGATCTCTTTGAATCCTAAGAAATTTGTCTTTTGTGTCACAGAGGGAAAATTGTTAGGGCATGTTGTCTCTAAAGATGGCATCAAAATTGATCTTGAATGAGTTCAAGCTATTCAAAATTCCTCTTCCAACCAGTAAGAAGGGAGTGCATTCTTTCTTTGGTAAGATCAACTTTCTGAGAAGATTCATCCCTGATTTTGTAGAGCTAACTTTGAATATCTCCCAAATGATGAAAGGAAAACAAACATTTGGCTGGTCTTCTGAAGGGAAAGAAGCCTTTGAAGGTATTAAAAAGGTTATTGCTAGAACTCCTATCTTAGCATGTCCAGATTTTAGCAAAGATTTTATTATCTATTGCTATGCCACAGATAACACCCTGGCTGTTGTCTTGACTCAAAAAGATTCTAATGATCATGAACTCCCAATTGCGTTCATGAGCTACATTCTTAAAAATCATGAGTTAAAATACACAATGATGGAGAAACATGCTTTTGTAGTGGTTAAAGTTATCAAGCAGTTTCTTTTTTATATTCTTAACTCTCACTCCACAGTACTTGTGCCTGACACAACCATCAAGTCTATTCTCATGCAAGCAAGAGTTTGGAACTAAGAGAGGGAAATGGGTGGTGAAGGTTCAAGAATATGATATTGACATCAAGACCAACCAAACTAGTCCATGGTAAAGGCTTGTGTGAACTCATTCTTTGAAGGAGCTGGCCATGAGTTACCTAAGGATGAAGTTGATGTTCCCTTGTTTGTTTCTCAGCTCAATTGATGAATGGTATGCTGATATCACACATTTTCTCACCTATGGAGAATGCCCCTCTCATTTGAGTGCCAAGGAGAAAAGAGCTATCAAGTTAAGATCAGCCCAATATGTATTTGGGAGAATGCTTTGTTCAAACGTGGGATGGATGGAAGATTTCAAGGAAATGTGTTGATAAAGAGCAAAAAAGAAGCTATTTCAACTTTACATCATCAAGCATGTGGAGGCCATTACTCATCTCAAAAGGGGTCACTGATCTCACAAGATTCTTAGGTTGTAGGATACTATTGGCCTACCTTGTTCAAAGATGCATCAAAGTGGATTGATAAATGTGAAGCTTGTCGACCTTTGTGGTAGACCCAAGTTGGTTGCCTTGCCACTTAAACGCAACATGATTGAAGAACCTTTTCAACAATGGGGTTTAGATTTTATTGGAAAACTTAATCCATCTTCAAGTGGACATACACACATACTCATGTGTTGATGCCATTAATTATTTTACTAAGTGGGTAGAAGCCATCCTTAAAGAAAGAGTACTACTCAAGTAGTAGATGCAATTTTATCAAAGAAAACATCTTGGTGAGATTTGGTGTGCCAAACAAGAGTTGTGAAATGGCTTCAAATTTTTGTTCAACTAGAGATGATGGATTTCTATTATGGATATGGCATCTCCTAGCTCACTCTTTAGATTATTATCCCAAAGGAATGGAAAGAAGAATCAACAAACTTGGAGTGGCTATAGTAAGGAAATTGGTTAATGAATCTAGAGGAATCGGCACAAGAAACTTTATATGCATTTACCATGATAAATTACACCTAAAAAGTACTTTGGGATGTCCCATTTTTTATAGTGGTGTATGCATGGAAGCTATTTTAAAATATGCATGAATTGTGGAGCTCTATCCATCCTTGTATCTTTTTGAAGGCCATTAGAGATATGACACTAGCTTCAATGATTCTTTCACCTCATGTATCTATGGTAGTTGAATGAAGTTCTTACATGGTTGATGAAAATATCTACTCATGAAAATCATGAATGTAAAATCTTTGTTTGATAATCTATGGTCTTGATTTCAAAGTTGGAGACATTATTTTTGATGGGATAAAAGGCATGAGCCTCGAGGAAACCGTTCTTAATTTTATTCTCTTTGGCTCGGTCTTTTCAAAATCACGGGCATTCTCAAGTAGAATTCTTTCCATAATTGATTATATGGATGGTTCTTCGTCTCCCAAAGGTTTGATTATAGTGGGTTATTCCTGAAATTGCTTTTTTAAGTCCTAGGTTTGAATGGGAAGTCTTTTGAATATTATGATAAATATTCCTTTCCCTTGCTTTTCATGATTTCCGAGTAGGTGTTTACTTTTGACTCATATATTTGGCCCAATGGATAAGATTTTGTCTTCTTCCCCTATTTATGAAAAATAAAGATTTCTTACCTTGATCTTATTCTTTTGAACCCTAAGATCAAGTCATCCCCTCCAAAACCAAGCCGAGGTAGTTGTTGTCCTCTAAAAATTTCCCCTCTTTCAAAAGTCAAAAATTGAAAAATTTTAGTTAACACCTTTTTATGATGTTCTGAGGGTGAAGAGAAAAGTTGAGGAGTTATGGAAAATTTATAGATTTTGGATCATTTTACACATTGTAAAACAGAATAATTATATTATATCTCTACTTGTCTGCATAGTGCTTACAAACCTATATAGGAAAACTTCTCCATATGATCAGAGGAGGTGGCTCAACCACTTTTCCATTATTTAAACTCACGTACACAAAGGCAAATTCCTAATATACAGTGTTTATTCAATTTACATAACAATAATGCCACCAAATACATTATAATATTACGTATATTATCAAAAATGGAGCACTAAATAATTATTCCTAACATTTCCCTTGAGTGCGAACACAATAAAAAAATTGCAAACTTCCTTCTAGCCAAATCACCGTGCGTCTCACAATCTGGATGGTTTTCGGGACAGCCAACAACCTCAACATGGATGGTTTTGGACGAACAATAACCTCAACATGGATGGTTTTACGGACAACCAACAACCTATAAAAATTTGGATGGTTTTAACCTGCGAGGACAACCAACAACCTCAATATCATGATCCTTGCTTTTCTTTGTGCTTCATACGCCCACAATGCTTTTCCTTCGGGAATTATGCCAAAAATCCTTTGGCTCGCATGATAACAAATATGAAAAAGATAAATGGAACATTGAGACCATGTTCCCCCTCAAGGTGAACATTTCACTTATTTAAAAAGGAACATGTTAAGAAAATTTTCATGCCGCATCCCCGAATCAAATCAATACTCACTCAAAAGAAAGCAAACTCACACAGACACTATGTCCACACAGCCTTTCTCGACCAAAGAGTCACTTCGAGGATCAAAATGGAATGAGGTCATTTCTAACCTCAAGATCCTCCTGTGAGAAATCCATCCATTTCAGGCATCACATGCTAACTCGACACAAATATATTTCAAGCTCATTGTGCAATTTTTTCCAAGTACTTTAGGCATTTTCTTTTCCCATGTTGAAATGTGAAAACAATTTTGACTCAAATGACAAGACGTCGGTTTCTACCGATGGCTGCGCCTTTTTACAAACAATTAAAATTTTAATATAGCTAAAAGCTATTGATTAAAATTTTGACATATACTATTTTAAAATAACAAAACTCTCTCAAATTTGAATAGAATCTCACACACTCATATATGACTTTTGACTAACACAACTCAATGCTAAGGACATGACAATAATAAATCTTGACCCAATTTTAATGACACTCAGTGAAATAAACCATTACCTTAGAAAGTAATATTTGATTACTTTCTAGACACAAATAATAACTATGGACCCAATCTATGATTAAATTTTAACTTGATGAAAAACGACTTCAACCAAATACTACTAATCTCTTTTGACTTCATCACTGGAGTTTGATAAAATATAATACTATCGTGAATGTATTGCATGTGGATGAGGAATTAAATTATGCTAATGTTATGTGGAGGAGATGTGTCGATGAGGTCGAAGCACCATGCAAGGTGATTTATCCGTTGGCGAGACCAATTTTTGATCAATGCAGATAAATACGGAGCAGAGGAGCAACTCTCGTTGAAATCTAATATACACGTTTTGTGTATAAGCTTCAACTTTGCATGTACAGTGCCACGATCCCTTCTTGTGTGATGCCATTGATGTCCTCCAAAAACTCTTCAAATGTCAAGATATATTTGATGTGGGTCTGACATGACTTTGCATGGATCGAGCCTTTGCATGGAATCCACAGACTTTGTGAATATTAAAGCAAATTGTGGACATTTTGTGACTTCTATACTCGTAACATTCTTGAGGGGGTGTTAGATTATGGAACATTACCTTAGCCTCTTTCAAAATAATAGCTTTTTATTTGCATAACAGATCCTGTATTTATCCTCACAGATGAAAGCAATTCAAATGGAATTAGATGAGGTATTGGGCAAATACACTCCTAGGTAAAGTTGCCTTGGGATTTAGTTTGAGATATCTCTGTTTAAGGAGAAATTTTCAAGACAGATCCGAACACTTTGATCCGGGTTCTTATGGCTGATCTAATGTAACTTTAGCATGTGTGGCTTGTGCAAGTCTTGAGAGCTTTAGGCGATATGGGCGTATAGAATGAAACCCGACAAATTAAAATCGTGGTGTTTTATTAAATCGAGCCAAGTAAGTTTGAATAGGTGTCTTTCAAAATTCAATGTGATGCTTGAGGTGGTGGTAGGAAAATGAAACCCTCATCAAAAACCCCACCAAGAACTATTATGATGTCACTTTTCACGTGTTTATCTTTGGAGCAAATATAACCAAAATAAGGAGAAAACCAACCGGATTATTTAATGAAGGCCATTATACAAACAAGATTTGGAAAGAGATAGCGATTGAATGTTAGAAAAAGGATCATAAAATAACATTAATGAATGAAGATAGTTTCAGGTTGTGATAGAAAGTTCACCACACAAGAAGGTAATCATTTTGTTTGATAGAAAAGAGGTCTAGGGATTTCAAAGTATGGAGACATTGATCATCTTGTTACTGTGGATAAAAAAAATGATCTAGGACAAATAATAACTTCTCTTTGCTCCGGGAAATCAAAAATTGAATTTGTTGATGAGAATTCTTTTATCTTGATTACATGGATGGTTCTTCTCTCCCACTTCCTTATAAAACTAAAATTGTTTAAGTCTAGGTGGATGGGAAGTCACTTTGATACCAAATGTATAGGGTGTGATTTTCTTACCTTGTTTTCTTGGGGTCGTTTGGGGTGTTGAATAATTATATTGGTTCTCTATATTTGACTCATAGTAGATTACAAATGGATAAGGAAGTCTTCTTCCCCTATTTCAAGAGTTCTTGACTTGTCTCATTATCTCTAAATCACGTACACAACAAATCCTAAAGACATTATTGTCCTACATCAAAATTCCCCTCTTTCAAAATAATTATAAATTTTTTTATATTATCAACCATGGAGCACTAAATAATTATTCCTAACAAAATTCACATTTTTTGAGTCATTTGAGTGATTTATGGGAAGACATTTTTGTCCCATATGTCCCAAGTTTTGAGGATCCTCTATTCCAAATCATGCTTTCGAGTCATTTGTTGACTTTTAGGTTTTTGGAATTTTTGTTCCAAATGTTCCAAGTTCACACGAGCTCTCTCCCTGATCACCCATTTTTGCTTACATCGCGCCCTTCACATACTTTGGTCTTATCTATCCCAAAAGCATCACGCATTTTGTCCCCGCTTTACCCGATCACCCGCATGAATCTAAATCACATCTTCACGTCCCTCACATTTCTAAGTTCTGGATTGCCACTGCTCTTTTGGCTCGCATTACCCGTATCACCCGCGTCGGTCCGGATCACGTTTTCGCATCCCTCATGTCCCAAATGTACCAAAGACCATCGGGCTAGTTTTTTCCGCTCTTCCGATGCTTTCCTTTTTGAGTCGTGCATATGAATTTAATGCTCATTAATAACCTTCTCTCTCCTAAAATGGCTATTTAATGGACTACCCTCTACATTTTTTACACATTGCTTACTTGCTTTACCATTCGCTCAAATCCTTGCAATCAAGACCGTCTGCTCGTGCTCCCATTCCCCTTGCATTTTTTATTGTGAATTCAAGTTGTGAAGGTTGTTTTCTCTGTATACGCTGTCAACATGAAGATCAAATTTTAGGGTCAAGAACACATTTCACCACTCGAATCTTTTGTTCCCGATATCGGGGATAGTGAGGTTCGTCACCTAGATTTTGGTGATTTATGGAGTAGGATAACTAACCTAATCCCTCTCCCATGGCACAAATGATCAACGATAGTGGCCTTGCATTTATATGGGTTTCCCGATCTTCGTGGTACAATGTTCACCGACCTGTACTCACCTATGGATCTCACTTCAACCTTGACACGAATGAATTATCTAATGTGCACGGGGAGTTGATTGCCAAACTAGATGATGCCATTACATTGCTACCTTCTATGTATCCCAAAATTGAAAACTCATTGTTATCTCTCAAGCTCAGAGCACGAGACTCTCTTCGAGCAAGACAGTGATAAATACAAAGAAAGGATAGCAAATTCATGGTTGAAGAACCCTAAAAAGGGGGCATCTCGACTTTCCAAGGCTTTGTTTAGGGCTGATTTTAATGAAGAACTATCTGATTTCATCATCTTGTTAGCTCATGTCATGGGCTTACCTCCACAAATGAATTTCACTTTTGGATGTGCCCACTAATCAACATCATCTACAAAGGTAGCGGAACATCAATTGGGTGGAAATCATTTGCATGAATTTGAGAACAATTGTCCAATGTGTAATAAACCAAGAAGTTCTATATGACTTCTTATCTTATGTATACCCTAGCAACATCTCAACAATGGTTTGGTTTCACATACATCGAGGTTCAAAAGGTTGAACCCATTTATGCATACTTCCCCTCGTTCACCCTTGAAACCAGCAATCATAACTTCAGGAGGGTGAATGATGCTTTTACCATGTACATTGTGAGGCTTCTAGACGGTGATACTGCCTAGAAGATTTTTCAATGAAGCCATGAACATGATAGCTAAAAATATGGAGCTTTCTTCATTCAATTTGGAAGGTTTTCATATATCATGTTTGGTTATGAGAACACACCTCTCAAACTCCCTATGTTTTGTAATGATAAGATGGCTTTGATTGAAGTATGTAGGCAATTGGATAAGTTACATAGAACCTGCGAGAGACAAGAAAATATTTGGGCATTTCCCCATATCCTTGGGTAATTATACATGTAAAAAAACTTTGGATGCTCAAAACATAGAAAGGGCCCTTGCTCCCATCACTTTTTCACTTCTTAGCCCAGGACTGTTTTGATTTGAAGAAGTTCATTGAGCTAAATCTCATCAATTAATTATCATCATAGATCGATATTCGAGGACTACTAGGCCTGATTGTGTAGATGAATTTGAAGCAAGGTAGAGGCATTATGGCAGATTCTCTCCTCCGGTGATAGAGGAGCTCAATCTATATCGGATTCTGAAGGGTTTCAAGATGACAATGCAGACATGTTGTCATATGAATATGATACATTGATCAAGCACACTCCTTGGAGGATCTGGAATGATTAAAGAGGAGAAGGATGACTTGGTTGAGATTCTAGCCCCTGTCCTTGTAAGAACCAAGGTCTGGTTTGTGAGAAAGGTACGAGAGCTTAAGAAGAATCTAGGAGAATCTTCCTCCAAAGATACTTCAACCCCTAGGAAGGAATCACATACACCTAGCTCGGAGGTACCTACACAAACTCCTCCTCCTTCCTCAAATAAAGAACCTGAATCATCCACCCCTTCTTCATCTACTCAAGTATATCAAAAGAAGGTGAAAGAGGTTAAGGAGGAGCCTATTGAGGAGGATCCTCTATTAAAACATTTAGAACTACCTTCGGGGCTAGAGAGAACATCATTGTTCTCAGTGAAAGTGATGATAGTGAAGTGCCAGTCCCTGCAGGAACTTCAGAAGCTGCAATAGATAAAGAGAAGGAAGTGCATAGCATTGAACCTCCAAGTACCATTGATTCCTCTACCCAAGAAGCTCCAGATACTCCACTCACATCTCTATTGGAAGAAACAATAGTGAATACTTTAAGTGCCATGAGTTCTCTTGCTCTTGGTTCTCTTGCTCCTCCTTCTTCTTCCTCCACTTTTGCATGGGTGTAACCTTTTGTTGACAGTAGGAAGAGGAAGCCCTCTTCTCGATTGACAGGGCCAAATTTTGATGTTGTGGCAGCCTTGTTGGGCACTACTCCTTCTGCTCTAGCAAAGAGAGCTAAAACAACTTCAAGGATAGTGACAGATGTCCAAGGCCAACAATTTCTAGAGATTGCAAAACCTAAGGTTGATAAGGCAGAACAAGATATACTAGCCTCTGATCTAGAGCTTTCTAGGATCCCGATGGGAGAATCTACCCCGAGAGTGAGGTACATAACTCTCAGGAAATAGTAACCAGAGTTATTGAGAGAGTAGAAAAAGGTAAACAGACTATAGAACAACTGGAGGAACAAGCTCAAATTCTTTCTAGCTTCATCAAGTCATTATTATCTAAGGACAAGGTTTTGGATCCTACTCCATTGACGCCCTTCTACCACCTATGATTCTTAGTCAAGATGAAGTCAGAGCATTAAAGACATACATAGGTATTCCATCTATGGGAGAGATATGGAAGCCATGGTGGATGACATGATCATTACAGGTTTGAATTTCATTGTAGAAGCCTTCAAACTCAATGAGAAGGTGACTAATCTGCAACAAAAGCTCTCCTCCACAATTGGGACCATGGATAAAGAACTTAAACTTTGGAGTAGCTGTATAGTGGATCTTTTTGATGGGACAAGGTGATGAAAATATATTAATGGCCAGCAAAGTTTTTGATGATGCAAAGACAATTTATCAAGGTCATGGGTTTTCAGTTTGGAATGGAAAATAAAAGTTTTGGAGGAGGCTTTAGGAGAGTTGAGGAACAGTTGGCAGAAAGGAGAAGCCTTCAAAACTTGTGTTGTATCTACTTTCAAAGATATTCATTGTCACCTTCATGATGAAACTTCAGGTGTTCCTTTCTCTCTCCAAGAAATTAAAACTCAATTTAGGGCATTTGTTAAAGAAAACTTGTTCAAGGAGGAATCAATTACCAAAGAGAAGATAAAGGAGATTTGCTTTCTTCAATCGCTTATTGAAGAAGCTAATAAAAATAATATCATGCACACACCGAGTTTGATAAGGAGATGGAGAAATTCCTAGGAACTTGGACTCAAGCTACTACCAACACATCAGTCCCACGAGGTAGAGACATAGCGGAAGCATTAAAAAAGTTTAGACAATGGATCCTCAAGTCGGTGGGCCCTCCTCAGCAATAGGTAGTTGTTTTCCCTTCCATCTTCTCCCTTCCTTCTTTTTCTCAAATCAGGCTTATTGTAATTAGTTAAGGGTTTTGTGTCAAAGCATCTCTCCTTAATTAAAATTTTAGTTAAAAGAAGCGAGTTACAAGTGTAACTAATTTTAAAGTTATATAATGGGCTCTCTACGCCATTTGAGGGGGCTGGAACTTGGTTTATTTTTTGAAAGTGTTAAGGAGTAAAAAAAGCAATCAATATAAAAAGATCTTTCTTTCTATGTCTATCTGGTCTTGTTTTTGCATTACTATCTATTAAATGTTATTGAATCATTTATCTCGTGTTACTTCAAGAAGCTTTGTATTTTGTAGATGTAATTTCTAGAACTTTGTGTCTTTGAAATAACATCTTATTGTCTCAAATGTAAATGGTTCTGTTCTAAATAATTTCATTCTGGCATGCGTAAGGGATTATTTTTTATCTATATTTCTTGAGAGTGCCTTTCGCCCCTTCCCACTACTTCATTCCTCTATCCTTTTGTATTGATGATCTCATTCTATTTTAACACTTTCATGAAATTTGAGTTCCCATTAAAACTATACATTGTACATGTGTAAATAAGTTTTTGCCTTTAAATAAGGGAACCTATCCCATTAAAGAGGAGGGACTTTTGTCCCGATTGTTGTTCTCAATAAATTCCTTTTTGACGACCAACAGTTTTTGGCGACTCCGCTGGGGATTCATTTTTAATGTATTCCAATTCTATAAACAATTTCTTGATCATCCTTTGATCTAGCGACTCTACGTTTTACTCTCACGGAAGGAGGGCCCTTGGTATTGAAGATTCTTAGTTTCAGCTTTTAGAGCAGCAAGGTTTCCCTTTTCCTTCAACAGGAAGAAATAGAAGAGCTCGTTCAACAAGCACTCCTCTTATTGAAGATAGAACCCCTGTAGGTGGTATTCCTCTAGAGCAACTCAGCCCTAATCTCCGCACTTTGATTCTTGCTGGTGTTTTAGTTCCCCTTCAAGCCGTATTTCCAAGGATGGTAGCCCCATTACCTTGGGGCCATCGTGTTGGGCCTCTCGCCCTTCCTCAGCCTTTGCATGAGTTACCCAGGGGTAACAAGAAGAACTTCCCCAAGTTCAGAGGTGATGGCAAGGTGCATCTTGATGAACATATCGCAGCCTTCATAGTTGCATGTGGAGTCCTCGGAGTTGAACATGAAGATGTCTCGGTGAGGCTTTTTGTAGAGACTTTACAAGATAATGCAGCGGATTGGTTCTATCACCTTCCTACTAGGGCCATTACCAGTTGGACCACGATGAGAACAAGATTTGAGAACCATTTCAAACTACGAGAGGACGTACATGCTTTGCTGGCCCAAATTTCTCAAATAAAGAAGGAATCACAAGAACCCATGAGGAAATTTGTGGCTAGATTCAACAAGTTGATTAACAAAATCCCACCAGACACTCAACTTGTAGATCAAATTTAAAAATGTTTCTTCCTGAATGCTCAATTACCTGAAGTTAGCTACGCATTGAGAAGAGCCAATCTCACAACATTGGCGGAGGATCGAGACAACTCTTTGTTAGCGTTGAAGATGATTTGATTATGTCTTCAAAGTTGAAAAGAGACCCTTCTAAATCTAGGCCTTCTTCTTCTTCCTCTTCCACTCCCGGACCTAATACTGATCCATTAGTACAAAAGCTTGCTAATGACCTCATTGCCATCAAAAAACAATTGGCTCAACATGCTCCCTATGCGGATGTTCCAAGGAGGAATTTTTAGCCTAGAAATCATTTTCCTGCTTCTCAAACAAGGCTAGCACTTGAGGGCCACCCATCAAGCTCCTGTTAATGACGCAACTCGTGAGGTTGAAGAACCTGAAGATGAAGAAGTTAATGAAGATTGTGAAGAACTTGAGGAAGAAGTTGATGAAGAGATAGAGGAACTTGAGGGATCTCGAGTTAATTTCTTCACTACTGAAGGTGTTGATGAAGAAGATGATTATGATGAAGTAGTAGTAGATATGAATAGTGAATCATACATTTTCATGACACGGGAGCAGAAAAATAAATGGGAAAAGTGATACTGGCCGCTAAAAGATCCAAGGAGCATCCCACGACTATCCCTATTATTGCAAAAAGAGGATCTCCTATCCCCATTACATCCACACTGAGAAGGTGAGTTACGCAATTCTACTTTTCCTAATTCTAATACTAAAGTTTTTTCTTCTACAACTCCTAAATCGATAAACCTAAGATTCCTAATGATGATAGCTCTGTCTACCTCTGGGTCTTTCAATATCATTGATCACCTTAAAAAGATAAAGGTTAAAATTTCAAAGGTGAGTATTATCAAACCCATCCTAAAGCTTTTGCCAAAATAGTTCACTTTATTAATTCTCACTCCAAAACTACCTCTAAATGCCTTTTACCTACTCCATCCTCTGCACCCCAACCCAGCCTTGTAGCTATTGAGTCACCTCACCCAATGAGAAGATCAAACCATTTTATGTGACCCTTCTTATAACAGGCCATAAATTCAGCAAGCTGTGTCATAGATTGAAGCATCGAGATAATGTAATGCCTTCCAAAGTAGCCCATGCTTTGGGTCTAACTCTTACACACACTTATGGGTCTTACTATTCCATGGAGAGTAAGGAAGTGCCCCTAGTTGGAATAATTAAAGATGCACACTTGTAGCTTTTTTGCTACTTTACCTAAGAAAAAGGTCTTGGCTACTATTCTAGTAGCGAGATATCCCTCCTTCATATGGTATGTTGTTAAGTAGGAACTTCTGCAAGGATGTGGGAGGAGAAATTCAAATGGATTGGTCACATGCCCTCATACCAGTTAATGGAAAAATGAGGAAAAGTTGTTGCTGAGAAGCAATCGAGTATATTGTACAAAAGACATATGATCCCAAAGCACAAATAATTTATGAGGATATTGGGCATGGTAACTATATGATTATGTCTCTGGAGGAAACTCACTTCCCAAAGAAGTACTTCATGATCCTAATGGTGTTTGGATTTTAGAATTTGATGGAAGTTGTTCCTTGGTTGGTTACGGAGCTAGCGTAGTGTTGATATCCCCGAGGGAAAGGTTCATCCTTTCTCATTCAAACTAAAATTTGCAAATACCAATAATATAAAAGAGTATGAAGCTCTCATTCTCGGACTTAACGTGGTAAAAGAAAAAGGTGTGAAGAATCTTCTAGCTCGCAGAGATGTAGAACTAGTTGTTAAATGGGTCAGAGACCTTTTTCAAGTAAAGAATAGAAGGTTGAAGCATTACAGGAATCAGGTTTGGGATTCTATTGAATTTCTTGACGCCTTCTCCATTGAAGTAGTGCCTAGGGAAAAGAACACCAGGGCTGATTCACTAGCTATCTCAGGATCATTGCTAATACCTCATCCTAACTTCTCTCAAGATAGGTTTACCATTGAGATGATCCATAGGCCCAGTGTGCTTGATAATTCGGGTAACTAGAAATTTTTCAATGATGATCAGCATTTTCTTTCTTTCTTAGAGCTTAGGGATAACTTTGAACAATTGTACTTCGAAGGGAGTGACAATTTGCCTCGTGAGAGTGTATCTTCCAACAAAGAGGGTGTCAAAGAGGAAATAGATCAAGATGGGTGCATCAAACTCAAGGGTAACAAGATTCCAAAAGGGCTAGTGACTTTAGAAGAATTTTTGATAAATATGATAGGTATGTTAAGTCTAAAGCTTCTACTAGATTACAACAATCATGTTGAGCATGAAAAAATTAATATCGGGAGCTCACTTGACCCCAAGATGGTGAACGTGAGAAAATCTTGTACACCGAAAAGAAAAGAAGAGGGTTTTGAACCTCCTAAAGAAGTATAGGGGTGTTCTTGCATATTCATATGAAGATCTAAAAGCTTTCCAACCAAAGGAGATGTAGCATTTCATCCCTCTCAAACACGGGATTAAACATTTCAAGCAAAAAGAAAAGGCAATACAATCCAAAGATTGTTGACACTATTTTTAAGGAAATACGAAGTTGTTGTAAGCCAAAATTATTTTCCCCATTCACCATTTGACATGGATTGCCAACATTGTGCTGTCAAGAAGAACAATGGTGAGATTCATATCTGTGTTGACTTGAAATCTGAATCAGATTCTTTGAATGACAACTATCCTCTGCCCATTATGGATCAAGTCTTGCAAGTTGTTCACGGGATCCAAAATGTTGTCCATGCTTGATGGCTTCTTGGGGTATAATCAAGTAGAATTCAATACCAAAGATCAGCACAAGATGGCCTTCACCACCCCTTGGGGTACTTTTTCCTACAAGAGGATGCCTTTTGGACTCATTAATGTCGGTGCCACTTTTCAAAGGGTTATGGACTTGGATTTTAGAAGCTTGAAAGGGAAATGTATTGTTGTATATTTAGATGACCTAACCGTGTTTTCCAAAACTAGAGCGAGATCATTTTCAGCATCTGGAAATAGTTCTCTTGAAATGCGAGAGAACATGGAATCTCTTTAAATCCTAAGAAATCTGTCTTTTGTGTCACGAGAGGGAAATTGTTAGGGCATGCTTTGTCTCTAAAGATGGCATCAAAATTGATCTGAATGAGTTCACGCTATTTAGTAGATTCCTCTTCCAACTAGCAAAAAGGAGTGCATTCTTTCTTCAATAAGATCAAATTTACGAGAAGATTCATCCCCGATTTCGTAGAGCTAACTTTGAATATCTCCCAAATGATGAAAGGAAAACAAACGTTTAATTTGGTCTTCTAAAGGAAATAAGCCTTTGAAGGTATTAAAAAGGCTATTGTTAGAACTCCTATCTTAGCATGTTCAGATTTTAGCAAAGATTTTATTATCTATTGCTATGCCACGAGATAACACCACGGCTACTTTCTTGACTCGAGAAAGATTCTAATGATCATGAACTCCCAATTGCATTCATAAGCTACATTCTTAAAAATCATGAGTTAAAATACACAATGATGGAGAAACATGCTTTTGCAGTGGTTAAAGTGTCAAGTAGTTTCATTTTTATATTCTTATCTCTCACTCCACAAGTACTTATGCCCGACACAACCATCAAGTCTATTCTCCGCAGCAAGAGTTTGGAACTAAGAGAGGGAAATGGGTGGTGAAGGTTCAAGAATATGATATTGACATCAGACCAACCAAACTAGTCGTGGTAAAGGCTTGTGTGAACTCATTCTTTGAAGGAGCTAGCCATGAGTTACCTAAGGATGAAGTTGATGTTCCTAATGTTTTGTTTCTCGGCTCAATTGTGAATGGTATGCTGATATCACACATTGACTCACCTATGGAGAATGTCCCTCTCACTTGAGTTCCAAGGAGAAAAGAGCTATCAAATTAAGATCAGCCCAATATGTATTGTGGGAGAATGCTTTGTTCAAACATGGGATGGATGGAAGATTTCGAAATGCGTTGATAAAGAGCAACAAAAGAGGCTTTTTTCATCTTTCCATGATCAAGCATGTGAAGGCCATTACTCATCTACTTTAACTACTCACAAGATTCTTCATGCAGGATACTATTGGCCTACCTTGTTCAAAGATGCATCAAAGTGGATTGATAAATGTGAAGCTTGTCAGACCTTTATGGGCAGACCCAAGTTGGATGCCTTGCCACTTAAACCAGTCATGATTGAAGAGCCTTTTCAACAATGGGGTTTAGATTTTATTGGAACACTTAATCCATATTCAAGTGCTAGACATACTCATGTGTTGACTGCCATAGATTATTTTACTAAGTGGGTAGAAGCCATCCCAGTAAAGAGTACTACTTTGAAGTAGTATGCAATTTTATCAAAGAAAACATCTTGGTGAGGTTTGGTGTGCCAAACAAGATTGTGACTGATAATGCTTGAATTTTTCTTCAACTGAGATGATGGATTTTTGTTATGGATATGGCATCTCCCTGGCTCACTCTTCAGATTATTATCCCCAAGGGAATGGACAAGCAGAATCAACAAACAAAAATCTGGTGGCTATAGTAAGGAAATTGGTTAATGAATCTCAGAGGAACTGGCACAAGAAACTTTATGATGCACTTTGGGTAGATAGAATTACACCTAAAAGAGCTATTGGGATGTCCCCTTTTCAATTGGTGTATGGTGTGGAAGCTCAATTACGAATGCCGGTGGAGCTACCACCTTGTATTTAATGAAGGTCATTGAAGACACCAAACTTTCAATGATTCTTTAGATAAAAGGATCGTGTATCTTCATAATTTGAATGAAGACAGATTGTAGGTTGATGATAGAATATCTACTCATCAGCAAAAGGTAAAATCTTTGTTTGATAAGAAGGCGAGTCCGGGATTTCAAAGTTGGAGACATTGTTTTGTATGGGATAAAAGGCATGAGCCTCGAGGAAGCCATGGTAAGTTTTATTCTCTTTGGCTCGGTCCTTTCAAATCGGGCACTTTATCTTTGGTGAGAATTCTTTCTATCTTGATTACATGGATGGTTCTTCTCTCCCACTTCCTTATATTGGGCGAGACACAAACTGTTTAAGTCCTAGGTGAATGGGAAGTCTTTGTATATTATGTATAGGGTGTGTTTTCTTTCCCTTGCTTTTGGTGTGTTTCCTCTATATGTGTTTGCTTTTGACTTTTTGTCCCAATGGATAACGCATGCTGGTCTTCTTCCCTAGCTTTCATAGAGTTCTTGCCTTGTCTCATTCTTTGAATCTAGCCAAGTCATCCCCGTAAAGAGCCATTTTGTTGTCCTCTCAAAATTTCCCCTCTTTCGAAAGTCAAAAAATAGAAAAATTTGAGTTAACACCTTTTTATGATGTTCTAGTGAAGAGAAAAGTTGAGGAGTTAGGGAAAATTCATGTTTTTGAGTCATTTTAGTGATTTACGGGTCTTTCGAACATTTTTTTCCCATATGTCCCAAGTTTTGTCAGACCCTCTGTTCCCGATCGTCCGCTTTCCTCGAAAATATGTTAACTTTCTGGTATGTCGGAATTTTTTGTTCCAAATGTTCCAAGTTCACCCGGGCTTTCTGTTCCCCATCACCCACATCGGCGACATCAGGCCCTTTACGTACTTTTGTCTTATCTATCCCAAAAGCATCCGTGCATTCCGTCCCCGCTTTGCACGATCACCCGTGTTGGCTGAATCGTGTCTTCGCCTCCCTCACATTTCTAAGTTCTGACTGCCGTCCTTTTGGACCGCATTCCCGTATCGCCCGCGTCGGTTGGATCGCGTTTCGCCACATCCCTCATGTCCCAAATGTACCAAAGACCATCGGGCTAGTTTTTGCTTCTCTTCTCGATGCTTTCCTTTTTGAGTCGATGCATATGAATTTAATGCACATTTATAACCTTCTCTCTCCTAAAATGGATATGAAATACAACTTCCCTCTACGTATTTTTACACACCGCTTACTTGCGACATTCGCTCAAATCCTTGCAAATCGGACCGTCTCGCTCATGCTCCCATTCCCCTTGAATTTTTTTATTGTGAATTCAAGTGTGAAGGTTGTTTCTCTATACGCGCGTCAACATGAAGATCAAATTTTAGGGTCGAGAACACGTCTCGCCGCTCGAATCTATTGTTCCCAATATTGGGGATAGTGAGGTTCGTCAACTAGATTTTAGTGATTTCTAGAACAGGCTAACTAACCCTAATCCCTCTCCTATGGCACAAATGATCAACTATAGTGGCCTTGCATTTCTGCGGGTTTCCGTTCTCGGTATAGTGTGTGCCGACATTGTACTCACCTGTGGATCTCACTTCAACCTTCGACATGAACGATTATCCAATGTGCACGGGAGTTGATCACCAAACTAGATGTTGATGCCATTGCCACACGCTCTACGGATCCTAGAAAATGAAAACTCTATGGTTATCTCTCAAGCTCAAGCACTGAGACTCTCTTCGAGCAAGATAGTGATAAATACAAAGCAAGGATAACAAAGTCATGGTTAAAGAACCCTAAAAAGGGAGCATCTTGATTTTCAAGGCTCTATTTAGCACCGATTTTAATGAAGAGTTGTCGATTTCATCATCTTTTTAGCTCATGTCATGGGCTTACCCTCCACTAATGAATTTCACTTTTGGATGTGCCCGCTCATCAAAATCATCTGTGAAGGTAGCTGTGAGAACATAAATTGGGAAAAAATCATTTGCATGAATTTGTGAGCAGTCACTTGTCCAATCTCGCAATAGACCAAGAACTTCTATAAGACTTCTTATCTTATGTATACCCTAGCAACATCTCGGAAATGGTTTGGTTTCACATACATCGAGGGTTAGAAGGTTGAACCCATTTATGCATACTACCCTCGATTCACCCTTGAAACCAAGAACCATAACTTCGGGAGGGTGAATGATGCTTTTACCATGTACATTGTGAGGCTTCTAGAAAGTGATACCGCGAGAAGATTTTCTCGAAGAAGCCATGAACTGATAGCAAAATATGGATCTTTCTTCATTCAATTCGGAAAGGTTTTCATATATCGGAGTTAGCCGGTTATGAGAACACACCTCTCAAACTCTCTATGTTTTATAATGATAAGATGGCTTTGATTGAAGTATACGCAGCAATTGGATAAGTTACATAAAACCTGCAGAGATAAGAAAATATTTGGGCTGCATTTCCCATATCCTTGGGTAATTATACATGTAAAACAACTTTGGATGCTCAAAACATAGAAAGGGCCCTTGCTCCCATCACTGTTCACTTCTTCGTGCCCAGGACCTATTTTGATTTCAAGAAGTTCATTGAGCTAAATCTCATAATCAATTATCATCATAGATTTGATAATGAGGACTACTGGGCCGATTGTGTAGATGACTTTGAAGCAAGGTGGAGGCATTATGGCAGATTATCCCTCCAGCTGATAATGGAGCACAATCTATATCAGATTCTTGAAGGGTTTCAAGATGACAATGCAGACTTGTTGTCATATGAATATGATACATTGATCAAGCATACTCCTGGAGGATCTAGACTTGTTCAAGAGGGAGAAGGATGACTTGGGTGAGATTCTCGCCCTGTCCTTATAAGAACCAAGGTCTGGTTTGACGTGAAGAGTCGAGAGCTTAAGAAGAATCCAGGAGAATCTTCCTCCAAAGATACTTCAACCCCTAGGAAGGGGTCACATACACCTAGTTTAGAGGTACCTGCACAAACTCCTCCTCCTTCCTCAAACAAAGAGCCTAAATCATCCACCCCTTCTTCATCTACTCAAGTATATCAAAATAAGGTGAAAGAGGTTAAATAGGATCCTATTGAGGAAGATCCCTGTTAAAGCATTCGAGAATTGCCTTCGGGGCCGAGAGAACGTCATTGTTCTCGGTGAAAGTGATGATAGTGAAGTACCGGTCCTGCAGAACTTCGTGAAGCTGCAATAGAGCAAGAGAAGGAAGTGCATAGCACCGAACCTCCAAGTACCACCGATTCTCTACCCAAGAAGCTCTAGATACTCCACTCACATCTCTCTTTGGAAGTATGTGAGTAGCAAGTACTTTAAGTGCCATGAGTTCTCTTGCTCTTAGATCTCTTGCTCCTCCTTCTTCCTCCACTTTTGCATGGGTACAACCCTTGGTTGATAAAGAAGAGGAAGCCTTCTACTCGATTTATCGGGCCAAATTTTGGTGTTGTGGCGGCCTTGTTGGGCACTACTCCTTCTTCTCCTATAAAGAGAGCTAAAACAACTTCAAGGATAGTGACAGGATGTCCAAGGCTAGCAATTTATTGAGGTAGCAAGAAACCTAAGGTTGATAAGGCATAACAAGATCTACTAGCCTATGATCTAGAGCTTTCTAGGATCCCGATGGGATAATCTACCCCGAGAGTGAGGTGCATAACTTTTACTAAATAGTAACTGAGTTATTGAGAGAGTAGAAAAAGGTAAATAGACTATAGAGTTCTTTGGAGGAACAAGCTCAAATTCTTTCTAGCTTCATCAAGTCATTATTATCCAAGGACAAGGTTTTGGATCCTACTCCACTGACCGCCCTTCCGCCACCTATGATTCTTTGTCAATATGAAGTCCAGAGCATTGAAGACATACACAGTATTCCATCTATGGGAGAGCTATGGAAGCCATGGTGGATGACATGATCATTGCAGGTTTGAATTTCATTGTAGAAGCCTTCAAACTCAATGAGAAGGTAACTAATCTGTAACAAAAGCTCTCCTCCGCAATTGGGACCATGGATAAGGAACTTAAACTTTGAAGTAGTCATGTAATGGATCTTTTCCCGATGGGACAAGTGATGAAAATATATTGATGGCCAGCAAAGTTTTTGATTATGCCAAAGACAATTTATCAAGGTCATGGGTTTTCAGCGTGGAATGGAAAATAAAAGTTCTGGAGGAGGCTTTAGGTGAGTTGAGGAATAGTTGGCAGAAGGGAGAAGCCTTCAAAACTTGTGTTGTATCTTCTTTCAAAGATATTCATTATCATCTTCATGATGAAACAGGTGTTTCTTTCTCTCTCCAAGAAATTAAAACTCAGTTTAGGGAATTTGTTAAAGAAAAATTGTTCAAGGAGGAATCAATTACCAAAGAGAAGATAAAGGAGATTTTCTCTCTCTAATCTGCTATTGAAGAGGTTAATAAAGAGTATCATGCACACACTTTGAGTTTGATAAGGAGATGGAGAAATGCATAGGTACTTAGACTCAAGCTAATGCCAACACATCAGTCCCATGAGGTAGAGACATAGTGGAAGCATTAAAAAGTTCGTGCAACAAATCCTCAAGTCGGTGGGCCCTCCTCAAAGCACAATAGGCGGTTGTTTTCTTTTCCAGCTCCTCCCTTCCTTCTTTTTCTTAAATCGGGCTTATTGTAATTAGTTAAGGGTTTTTGTGTTAAAGAATCTCCTTAATTTTGGTTAAAAGAAGCGATTACTAAGTGTAACTAATTTGTAAGATATATAATGGGCTCTCTACGCCATTCGTAAAGGGGGCTAGAACTTGGTTTATTTTTGAAAGTGTTAAGGAGTAAAAAAGCATAATGTGGAACAATATGGAGAATTTAATATGGAGACTAATGTTCTCCATATTAAATTTGAGCATAAGACAATGAGGAATGCACTTGAAGTAGGAATAGATTTGTATAAAGCTCAAAGACAGAGGATTCTCCAACTCAATGAGCTACATAAAATGAGGAGACATGTTGTGCATAACACAAAAGTAATTCAAAAGCAAAGGATCAAATGGCACTGACAAATTCATCAAAATAAGGAAATTTGACAAAGGTGATTAGGATCTTCTATTTGACTCCTACAAATACCACATGGGAAAACCCGGAGACAAGGTGGCTAAGTCCATATGAGATTGAGAAAATCTTTCCCAATCGAGCTATAAATATCACAATAATAGATCCCTGTGTGATTTAAAATATCTTGGTGAATGGTCATTGGTTGAGGTTGTACAAAAATCCAACTAATAGGAGCTCCTTCACACTTGATTCGAGATGAGGTAAAAACATGATGGAGATGAGAACATCATAGCTAAGGTAAGAAGTTAAAGTGTTGGTTCATCTTTTGAAGTGGTTTAACAATGAGATGTTCGATGTACAGTATATTTAGCTTTCTAAATACTCAAAGGGTGAATAAAAGTGATGTGATCAGCCCTCTTGGTGATCAACACCACTTAACTAACATGTTTTGTTTTTTATAATTTCTATTTTGCAGGATTTGGTGTATCTGTGGAAGAAGTGCATGGTCTCTAACAGAAGGAGATGGTGCAAAGACTAAATGTCCACTTGCAGCAACATGCAACAAAGATCTATTTTTCTATTATTGGTAGAACTTAAGATTCGTATGGAGAAAAGAAGGAACAAAATACACATGTGAATATAAATGAAGATGACTAATACCTAAAAACTCAATCTTCCCTCTCCATAAAATAATTGATTTCATTAAGGATCCTTTAGTAGAAGCGTTGCATATGCTTGCATAAAGATGAAAACAACGTCTACAACATCATGGCACCTCAACATGCAACATCATGATAAATTTTCATGTACAAAAAGGCACAAATTATAAAAAGGCACATGTTGTCATCATCTAGTGCATATCTCGAGATAAGTGCACTCATTTCACTTTAATTAAGTAGCGATAGAATGATTATGTTAAATTAATATTTATGTTGTTTCATGAATGAATTTAAATAGAAATTATTACCACCACCTTTAAACCCTATGATTTGTCACTCCACATCACCCCACTCCATCACACCATGTCACCTCACACATTTGCAAAGATTCAAATGAATTTAATTCATTTCCTTCTTATGCTACGTGTGATTCATTCATAGAATTAAAATACAAAAGTACTCTAAAACTTTACACTCACTCAAATTCTTGCATCATTGCTACAAACTATGAGATTTTTTCCTCTTATAGATAATGAGTTTGCAGAAATCCATATAGGAGGAGTTTTGATTCTCCACGAGCCTATAGACCATACACAACCAACCAAAGATATTGCATTATTTTTAAGATAGTGGATGGATGGGATATATTGGTAAATTCCAACATTTCCACGAACCTATACTAAAGGAATTTATGGCTACGTTAAAGGTCGAAAAGGCTAATTTAAAAGGTTTAATAGTAAATGTGTATGAAAATATTTTATCTACCGTCACAAAGCTTCTTACAAAGGTGAGATTTTCCTTGAGAAGGAAAACCTGGATGCAACTCAACAAGAATTTGGTGATGCAGATGATAATTTTGTGATTGATAGACAAGGTACATTTCACACTTCTCTGAAACCATTTTGGGCTGATGTTTCCAATTACATTATCAAATAATTTACCTGTGAGGGTAGATACTCTAGATTGAATACTTTCCATTTTAAGTTATTGAATCATTTGAAGAATGGTGTACATGTTAATGTTCCCAATTTCTTAAATGAAATCCTGAAAAGAATGAGTAGAGATTCATAAAGGGGAGGTCAGCTTTGTCTCACCATTTTCTTATCACTTTGATTGTAAAACATACACTAGAAAGAGAACACCCTGTATTGAAATGGGAATATTTTTAAAGGGTTGAGAACATTAATGAATTATTGGGGCATGGAAGGAAAATAAGAATAAGTGTAGGTAGTTCTTCCACTAAAAAAGTTGAACCCGTAGCTTCCACTTCTCAACTTGAACCCATAGTTTCCACCTCTTTGAAAAAATAAACCCCTATTTCTTAAGAGAACCTTGTTCTTATGTCCCCAAAAAGGATCCTAATTATGAAACCCTACTTGGATTTTCAACTCCTAAATCATCCACCTCTAGGAGTAAGAGGAAATGTTCTAGGCCTACTCCTAAATCCTCCAAGTCTACTCCTCCATCTTCTAAATCAATTCATGCACCACTCCAGCGTTCTCATCGCATAAAAACTAAAAAGACCGAAACATCAAAAGCCACAAAGACTAAAACCATAGAACTTGATAGTGATAAAGAAGTGGTAGAAGATAATATTGAGGCCACATCCATGAAACAAGATCAGGAAAGTGTTGATGTTGATATTTAGGAGCCCATGGAGGAGATGGAAGATAATAAGGAGGAAGAATGTGGAAAGAAACATGTTCAAGAAATCCTTGTTGAACAGTTGAAGTTCAAGCAGAGGTAGTTCATGCTGGGGAGACCCATGAGAAGCATGAAGGAGAAGGAATTGCCAAGGAAATTGAAGATACATCCCATGTAGAGAAGATAGAGGAAGTCCATGACCATGCAGTTCTTGAAACATAAACTAATGAAATGGATATTGGGATGGTTTTCCCCATAATGTTGAAGAAATTATAGAAAATATTGTTCATAACATTGAGACAAAAACATTTGAGCATGATGAAATATTACAAGGGGATATTCCTACAGTTATAGAGGATACAATTGAGAAAATATTAGAGCTTACTTCCCCATTGTTGCAACAATTTATCCTACATGACCATAGGTTATCATTAGAGAAGTTTTCAAAGAACCTCCAAAACCATATTATAGAAACATAGGCACTCAAACAACATTGATAGATTATTGGGTGTAGAAATATAAAAACTATGTTAATAGGCTATAGGGAAAATGGGAAAGGGAGAAGGAAGAATTAATCTTCCAACATCAGCAGGACATTAAAGAAAAGGAAAAGGAGCTTAAGGCTAAAGATAAGGAAATTGCCAGGCTCAAGAAAAAGTAGGAAGATACAGTTCAGGTGACCAATGAAATATTTAAATGCAGGCCACCATCTAACATTTATACAATTTTTCAAAGAAAAAATGTTGCAATTAAAGTATACACCAGATATCAACTCTAATATTCCATTTGATATTATTGGATCCATAATTGTATTTAGAATATATCTAAAAATTCCTCATGAAATTAAGTTGTTATTATGTGAGTTGTGTATGTACAATTATGCCTTCAAATATGAAAGGTATTGGATCCCGTACTTTACACTAGAGATATTCCAATTAGGGCACCGTGTTCCTATTCTAACAATAAATTATACTGAGATAAAATAATATGGAGGAATACAGAACTTTTCAAATATCAACCACTAATGATTAGTGGTGAAGATACCAATACTGATGGAAGTTATTGAACAAGTATGGAAAATACATGGAACATAACAACATTAAACAACGAGTGCACCGAGATGGGACGGGGAAGTGATGAAGAAGACAAGGACCACATAAAATAAAATGTTGGAGAAATAGTACATTCCCTGTAAAACATGTTGGCAAGAGATATCCCTAAAATGTAATGAAGATAAATTCACTCTTACTCCAATATCATTCCTACCTTGAGAAGGGTAAATTCGTACATTGATGTTTCCAAAGGATGTGGAAAAACTTAGTTCCCCATTAGTTATTATCCACCAATCTTCCACTATCTCATACCACATTGGTCTTGTACCAAGGAATTAGATGAGGAAGTACAAGACATAGTGATGGAAAGATACGAAAGAATGGAGGATACTTCTTCACTTCCCCTGAAGGAACATCTACCCGATTGATTTCAAATGATTATGCAAAGATCATACGAGATGGAGCCAAAAAAATGAACAAGGACATTCAAGATGTTAATTTTGGGGGTGTGATGAGTCATTTTATTTTATTTTTGAACACCTTATCTTCTATATTATTTTTAGCCAATTGCACTTCTGAACTTGCATTTCTTAGTCATAGTGTTGAAATTTTTCACTATCGCTTGAACTCGTGGTATATATACTAGTTAATATATTTATACTAAAGCGTAATTTATTATGTGGGTTTTGAGGATGTATTTATTCTTTTGATTGCAAAATGATTATTAAATAATGCTTTACATAAATGCATACCTTGTTTGCAAATAAGTTGTTATATGCAACAACTAACATGTAGGCAAAGGAACTCGTTCACAACAAATAGGTCATCTATAAAGAAGAATCGACATGTAGCCAAAGTGACCGTCCAAGCAAAAATAGGTCATACATATACATGAAATCATGATTATGAGGAGCTTTCACAAGGATTACCATACATCTAAGCTTGCACTTGTTGATGGAAAAATCACATATGAGAATAAGAATAAGACTAAACTCCATCTCCGATTATGTGTTGCAACTAAATCAAAGAGCTAATTTATTTAACTTAATTAATAGTTGATTGACTGGTCGATTAGCTAAGTTATGTGATCGTATGAGAACATCTATTGAATAGTTTTGCTACATGCATGTATGTTTTCAAGTTTTTGCTTAAGATCTTTTATTTAATTCAACTGGAAATCTTAGTAGGACTCTATCTCTTCATGTCTCCACTATAATTAAAGATATAAAAAGGAAAGATTAATGGTATAGAGATATACATAAGAGAGATACATAAATAGATCCATAGATAGAGAATTTGTTGTATTTTCCACTTGTAATCTTCATGCTAATGAAATCATAATTTGAGTTCTCTTAATTTTTCTCGCAGACACGGACCTTAGGAGGGATTGGAACCCATGTCAAGGCCCACTTACGGTTTGTTATCCCTCTCCTTCCATTTTTTTAATTCATTGCATGATTAGATTAGCAACAACTTATTCCTTTATCTATGCTTTGTTTTTACATGATTTTTCATTAGCCATAGTATTTACTTTCAGCCATAATCTAGTTCATTTCTAGCATTGTTATTTCTTAATTGTAGTGACAGAAATTTACCTTTATACCTTCAAAACATTTGTAACTGTGCATATAGCACAGGAAATATTGAACATTTACGTCCCTAGGTTTGATAAATAAATGATTGTAGACTTAATGAACATCATATTAATTGCTTTGCAAGCTAATTTGGACCACCAATATGGATACTTAACATAAAAAAATTAAATTGAGTGATTTGGGTGTGTCTACTGGGGAGAAGGATAATTATAAAATAGAAATACTTCATCTCGATAACATTGCTTATAAAATTCTACGATACTAATTGTACAAATCATGTTATATGTAGTATCATAAAAACTTGATCTATATGATTTTAGAGTTGAAGTCATAATAGGACTTTTTAAATTTTCTTGTGTATCACTTTCTTAATTATGGGTGTCTCATGGATCACACAACTTTAACACAACCTATATTTATTTGCACTAAATAGAAACCCTAGATAAATACAACAAACTTTATGAATTTATTCAATGAAAAGGGATAAATTATTATTGGGTGAGGTTGGATTGACCATATTGTTTATCCCATGGTCAACCAATCTAGTATTTTTACTACATCACATCGAGTAGAACACAACCTCATGTAGTTATAATAATGTTCATCTAAGTAATCTATGTAATCTAAGCCAATCACCTATGTTTTACTTCATGTCTCTTGAGTAATAATATAAAGTGTAACTATAAATAGAATATAAATTTACATAGAACCGGTAGTTTGATGTGATGTGTTTAAAATGGAAAGAGTGCTATTCTTTTTCCTATAAGACCTTTGGTTATTCTTGGAATGAATTTTTTTCTCGCTATAACATAAATCTATTACCTTTAAATGCTAAAAATGGAGAAATTTATACTCTTCGACTATATTTGAATACTTCATTTTTGTGTGTTGCTAAATCTAAAATATGCACAAATAATTTTAAAAAGTTTAAGAGATTCTTGAGTGATTTCTTATTGATATGTTCAATGGGAGTGAGTGAGATGACCAAGTGTTTTATCAAGTGCAATTTAATTTCTTATATAGGATTCTAAAGAAAAAGTAATCACATTATTTTTGACCTAAAGAAGGTGAAATGAAACACACAAGATTTTTAAAGTAATAAATGAGTCGCTAATAGAGACGGTATGAGAATATATGTTGTCTGGACCATAATACAATCTAGTCTTGTTCTATACAATCCAATAGAGGCATTTTCGATGAAAAGTCATATTCCTAAAACCCTATATGAGGATAAATTATTGTTTTGGATAACTAATATTGCATTGAAAAATGAAGAAAATGTGCATTGATATTAGCAAAAGTCAATTAAGAAGAGGAAATATAGACAAATAGAGCTTAGAATGTGATCACTCTCTTAATATAGGAGAAAATATAAGAATGTCATTTCCAAAGGATAAAATATCATATTTGA
Organism: Taxus wallichiana var. yunnanensis; assembly: GCA_018340775.1. Taxonomy (NCBI): domain Eukaryota; kingdom Viridiplantae; phylum Streptophyta; class Pinopsida; order Cupressales; family Taxaceae; genus Taxus; species Taxus wallichiana. The sequence goes on from CM031235.1 coordinate 302,323,288, forward strand.
GTTCATTGATCCTTATAATATGTGTAGATATTATTGAACAACATTGTATTCTAATTTATCTAGATGTATAAATCCATTTTCCCCTTACTCTAGAACAATATTTTGCTTAAAGCTTACACTTACTACATTGATCATCGTACATACATCCTTACATTATCTAGAGATGAACAACTCATCATATTCTACCTTCGTTGATAGTAATAGGGAATTATTTCTTATACAAATTCATAATTTACATATATTTGAGTGTTATAATCCTATAATATATAAGGCGATACATCAATAATCATAATGTAGTTGTAAGTTATAGATTATACTTTTGTGTCTGCATACATACTAATTTTAGTCAAATTACTAGATACACAATATTTTTAATATGTTTTATTGGTACAACAGGGTTGTCACAGAAAATAATAATTTGATATTCTATTCTATTCAGTGGTTCATTTTAAGAGACCTCCTGGAAATCAGAGGTGGAGAATACCTGGCGAATATCCCGGAACCGGTTTCACGGGAAGGTGAATTTTTTGGGGGTTGTATGAAAATTTTTTGCCTGATTATCAAGCACTACGACAGAAAGGGCATGACGCGCGATGGGATATTTTTGCCGTCGCGCGTCAAAAATGCAAATGACGCTGACGCGCGTCAAAAATACCTTAGTGACGCGTCAACAAACCTTAGTGACGCCGTCATGCACTATTGACGCTGGCGTCACCTTTGAGGATGTTGTTGACACGTGTCACTACATTTTTTTGACGCGCGACAGCAAAATATCCCGTCGCGCATCTGCAGCCTCCGACCTCTGCTTTCTCATCAAAAAATCTTCGTGTCGCGCATCAACAAACTCTTTATCGCAAGCTGCATGCGTCAATATCTATGTACCTCCTTGTCGCACGCGTCGAAAAATGCGAATGTGTGGCGTCAGCGCGAGCCTTAGTGACGCTGCGTCCAGCGAGACCTAGTGACGCGTGTCACTAAGGTCTATTGACGCACGCCACTAAGGCCTCGCTGACGCGCTGTCACACTAAGCGTCAACAGGCCTTAGTGACGCGTGTCAACAGACCTTAGTGACGCGCGCGTACTAAGGTGCTGACGCGGCGTCACTAAGGCTGTTGACGCGCTGGTCACTAAGGCCTATTGACGCTTTAGTGACGCACAACAGAGCCTTAGTGTGCGCGTCAATAGACCTTAGTGACACGCGTCACTAGGGTCATTGACGCGTGTCACTAAGGCCTGTTGATGCAGCGTCACTACATTTTTCGACGCACGGCAAGCAAATATCTTGTCACACGTCTGCAACCTCGCCCTCTTCTTGCTCATTGAAAAAAACTCCATGTCGCTCGTCAACAAAATCTTTGTCATGCATCTACTATGCGTCAATATCTACAGTATCTCCTTGTCTGCAAACCCTCCTTGTCGCGCGTTAATAACTTGCCCCCTTGTCGTGCGTCTATAATACGGGATATATCATATTGTTGAAAAATGTGAAGTAGAAGTGTTCTACCTGGCGAATAATCTAGGTTTATATAGGGGATATTTTTCAAGGGTAGGCGAAGCCGACCCCTAAAAAAAATTAAAGTGTAATTTTTAGGCAAACAGGTCACTGCCCGTGCCAAAAAATTCGCCTTTTCAAAATTTTCAAAAATGGAATATTTGCCATATTACGAATATTCGCCACTAAATTTTTCCCGATTCTATTGTATATAAATCATTTGAACCATTACATAGATATATAGGAAATGTCATTCCTATATTCATGGAGATCATATCTCCAATAATATCACACTAACAATATTCCCGTAATTGTTATAACAATATATATGGTTTTAACAAATCAACGCACCATAATAGCATGCACACTAATTAAGGATACCCTAACATTCCCCCCTTAGTGTGAACGTGGGGAAGAACACCATCTTCAACCAAGCAAAGATGTCGCTCTGTAGCTTGCACATGGTCTCGATCCTCAACATTGATTGTGGGAACTACATCATCTAGAGGACCGATCAACCTATTAGATGAATACATGAATTGGGACTGTTCAACCAATTCACATCAACCATCAAGTCGGGCCTGCAGTCAAGAACACTTCTGCAATAGTATGAATGGTACAAATCTCCACATCATTATCATCACAGGGGAAACAAAAATATTTTACTGCACATAGGAATATGGAAGCTCATATGTTCTTATTCATCACACACAAAGCAAAAAAATGTCACTAAAGTAGTATGTGACCTCTGAGGTAGTGACGAACGCGAGGATGTTGATTGTCCTCCTGCCTCCATTGCCTCCATCCTCCAAAGGCACGAGATGCTTATTCACCGATGAAGACAAGATTGTACATGATTTCCACATTGGATTTATTTGCAGAACTTCCCCCCACAATGTGAAATCGTTTATTTAATGATTGTTTGTTGTCAATACAAAAAGATAAATCTACCCATGGAGTGAGAGGCCTACATTGGATAAGATGGCATCCCGAATCTTCTCGATTCCTCTAATGTGCATTACTTGAAACAACTAATTAAATATATTTTGTTTGAATCCCTAATACGGTGGTAGTGAAGATTATTGCAAACATACATGAAAATTGAGCCATTTATGATCCCTCTCCAATTCGCGCATAGAAGATAACAATTGCACACAAGCTCGATCGGTGGTAGGAACGAGCTCAAATTACGCCATGCATCAAATTTTTGGAATATATTGGGTAAAAAGGAGGGTTTTAGAAGGTCCCCCAACCTTATACAAACGAGCCCATCAGGCCAGATTTAGCATTAATAGAATCAGAGTCAAAATACCCGAGAAGATTCCAAAAAAGGAGGGAGAGAAAAAGCAAAAGCAAAAAACACTATACATCAGAAGAGCTTTTTCAGCTCGGAAACAGCTTCCTTAGCTCTAGGAGAGCCCGAGTCGTTAGCCAAAATGTCAGCCAGCTTGATGAGCTCCGCGCAATCATTCGCAATAGCATTTCTAGTGGATTCCGTGAAGGCCTCCCAATCTTTCAGTGCTTTGAAGGCACGCTGGAGCTTGCTCAGAATAGAGGAGACTATGTCGGCTCTGCATTGACCACCATGAGCGTCAGCAGACTCAGAATCAGCCGGATTAGAATCCATCAGGGGAGTGGAGTGGAGAGTGTCAGCAGCAACAATTTTTTTTCGAGGAGAGCCTTGGATCCCGCAGCCTGGGAGATGGGTTCCTTAATCTGTTGAGAGACATCACACTGCTCCGAACCCGGGGAGTCGGGGTAAAGTTTGGCCAAGCCCAAGAGATCAGCGGCTTGAGAGAAATCAGGGCTGGAAACAGGGGAAAAGGGGCGACCACTGGCTTCAGTGCCCTCCAAGAAAATGCACGAGATGGGAGTGAGCATGGGAAAGGAAGGAATGTCCGGGGGGATGGAGGCAGCACGGGGGGGACTCACAATAGCCACGTCAGAGTCCGAGAGAGAGGAGAGAAGCAGGCGACGCCTACGCCGAGAGGATCGGAGGGAGGAGGAGGAGGGGCGGGGAGAAGGAGAAGGGGAGCGGCGGCGGCGACCCAACTTGGGGGGAAAGCGGAGAAAATCAGAGTGGGAAGCGGCGACAGAGAAAAGCAGGTAAAGTAAACCTTGGTGAAGGATGACGCCCTCGCCCTCCCGAGCTAATTGCACCGAATGTTCAAGAGACTGAAACAAGAAAGCAACAAGATTGATTTTTTTCCCCCATCTGAGATGGGAGAGGATGAAGAGGTGAGGTCCGAAAACCAACCTGTATCTGCCGTCGATAGTGAAATACCTCATAATAACCTCCGCCACTCTGTCCCAGGGAGCAGGCAGGGAATCCCGAGTATAACCAGAAAGATATTTCTTCGGCCTGTCACCAGGGGCGTTAAAATCTTGAATTTCCGCGTGAAGCGACCGTTTGTAGTAAATATCACCTGCAGCAGGAAGGCCGGTGGCATCAGCAATGGCGTTCGTGGAAATGGTGAAGCGGGTGTTGCCGATTTGGACCCGACCCTTCGACCAGGAGGCCGTGACAGCATAGGAAACCAGCGCAGAATAACCGGTCATCTTTTCCAGAAAGGTGGCTATACCATTTTCCATTAAAATATTCCACACCTCTTCATCATTCTTAATCGGCTCGCAATTGTCGGGCTCAAGGCGCTTCAGTTGACCCCCCATGGAATGAACGCTAGGATAGTTACAGAAATGCGTAGAAAAACCGAGGGCGAAACCAGCTTAAACAGGTCAGGATAGCAGTCGGACGAGATATCATTGCACTTACGCCACGTCTTCAGATGATTAATGTGGCGATAATACCCGATCGTGCGGGGATTTCTCGCATCAATACAAAGCACCTTAATCAAAAGCCCCTCGAAAAGAGTCCCATCCATTAACTTCGCCATAATTACCGCCATCCTTTGATGAGGCCAAATCAAGATAGCCGAGACCCGAGTCAGCTCATTACTCCGCCAGTCAGCAATGGGGAGTATCATTATGAGCGATTTGGCTGAGATTATTCGGGAAGTTATCAGTCCACCTTTGCTGATTCTCAATATGGACACCAATATTAGCAAGGAGGTCGGCCGCTTTATTTCCTTCCCGAAGAATATGCTGGAACTGGACTTGAAGGAAAAATCTTTGCAGAACTCTGATATCAGCAATGATGTTTCTAATCGACCAATGACCAGGATCATTCGTCTGAAGGAGTTTGATGATGTTGAGGGAGTCACTTTCAACTTGGAGAGGATCATTACCTAAAATGATGGCCATCTCAAGACCTTTGAGGATTGCCAAAGCTTCCGCATGATGGTTGGAGCCAATATTAAAATTGTGGGCAGAGGCAGCAACAATATAACCCGAAGAGCAACGGAGAATAGCTCCTCCTCCAGACATACCAGGATTGCCTTTCGAGGCACCATCCGTGTTGAGTTTTTTCCAACCCTTTGGAGGGGGGGTCCAGCAGACTAAATTACGATTAGTGAGAGTACTTTTACATTGAATGGATAATATCTTCTGCCACTCCAGGGAATAGCATAATTGGATTTTTTGCTGATACTTGGTCCACGTGGTCAGATTGATATTTTCTTGGAGAGCCAGAGCTATCTGAGTAGCCACCTGCCAAGGATCAAGACTTTTTTCTTTGAAGATTCTTCTGTTTCTTTCTTTCCATATGCCCCATAATCCGTGCGGGAGGAGGAGTTTCCACGCCAAGTTCAAAATCGGATGAGTGAAAGGAGAGCTCCATTGAGAAAGGGTATCCTGAATGGAATCGGGAAGATCCAGCAAACTCCCAACCTTGATAAAAGCCACTGCCAAATAATTTGCGAGAAAGAGCAATGGATCAAGAGATGAGCAGAGGACTCCGCTTCATTAGCACATAACACACATATCGTGGGGAGAGAGAAACCCCTTCTTTTTAGATTCTCCCCAGAGAGGAAAGCATTCTTGGAGGAGATCCAAGAGAAAAAACCAATTTTGGGAGTGATCTCATTTGGCCAGACTTTGGAAAGGGGGGGACCTTGGTCAGCACGATGCAAAGAGAGATAAGCAGCCTTAACAGAGAAACAGCCCGACGGGGAGAGGGGCCAAATAATCTCGTCTTCAATATGGGAGGAAGGGATGTATATGGAAGATAGAACCGCTTTGAGCGAAGACAGCAGGTGACGCTGCAGATCGTTGATATCATCCCACTCCATAATATCCCAAGAGGGAGTGGAGTTCACCAACTTCCAATAGCCCGAAGCTAATCTACCATGATTATTGATGATACTTCTCTTAATAGGGTTCCAGGTAGGATCGAGATCAAGGGGTTCTTCTCCAATCCAAAATCCCTCCAGAAATCAATGAGGCGACCATTCCCAAATTTCCATTTAGTGCCAGCACGAATGATGGGAAGAGAGCTACTAACAGAGTTCCATATGGCGGAACCTCTAATAGGCATGGAAGTGAGCAGATCTTCGTTATTAGCAAGATATTTGGCTCTGAGCAGATGGGCCCAACAAGAGTCCCCTTTAGCCACTTCCCAAGCAAGTTTGGCCAGAAGGGCTCCATTCATTTCATTCATTTTTCGAAGACCGAGACCTCCATGAGAAGTTGGCTTACAGACCTCTTTCCAAGCCACCAGGTGGATCCTTTTCTTATCTTCACCTGCACACAGAAAGTTCCTTTGAATCTTTTCCACAACCTCCCTCACATAACTAGGAATCTTGAGCAGGGACATGAAGTAAGTAGGCAGATTTTGAAGAGTGGCTTTCACCAGTTGGAGCTTTCCAGCCTGACTGAGCAGGGCCCCTTTCCAAGCAGCCAGCTTTTTTTGATACCTTTCAATGACAGGGTTCCATAAATTTTTTGATTGCCTTCCTTGGAAGAGAGGGATGCCAAGATAAGAGGCGGGGAGATCAACAATAATACAACCAAAGATATCAGCAATCTTTCTCTGAGACCTAGGGGGCGTGTTTATGAAGGAGATGCTGCTCTTGTTGAAGTTGACAGTTTGCTGAGAAGCTGATTGATAAAGAGAGAGGATATCCATAATTGCCCGCGCTTCAATAACAGAGGCTAGACTCAGCAGCAAGGTGTCGTCAGCAAACTGACTATGAGTGGTCGAAGGACAATTTGAGGTGATTTTCAAACCAGAAATGATGGATTGATTTTTAGCCGCTTCCAAAGCTCTGCTGAGAGAGTCCGCCATTAGAACAAACAAGAAAGGTGACAGGGGATCACCTTGCCTGATACCTCTGCTACTTTTGAAGAAACCCGCTGGAATACCATTAATAAGTATAGAGAAGCAAGGGGTCGAGATACACGAGAAAATCCAGCTACACCACTTGTTGTCGAAGCCAAATTTTTCCAGAACTTTAATTAGGAAAGGCCAGCTGACTCTGTCAAAGGCTTTTTGCATATCCAGTTTTAAGATCATTCCAGGGGACTTCGCAAGAAAGGCCGAGTGAATGGCTTCATGAACAGTAATAATACCTCCTTGGATGAGACGACCTTTGATGAAGCCGTTCTGATTGTGAGAGATGAGGTCCGGCATAAGAGGTTTAAGTCTGGAGGCCAACATCTTAGTGATAATCTTGTAAGACGTGTTGCAAAGGCTAATTGGCCTGGAAATTGGACACATCTTTAGAGTTATGCACTTTTGGGGCGAGAGCCACAAAAGTGGTATTCCATTCCTTAAGCAGATTGTTGTTCATTTGAAATTCATTAACTGCTTGGAAGAGGTCCTGCTTGATGATTTCCCAAAAGACTTGAAAGAAGGCAGCAGGAAAGCCGTCAGGACCCGGAGCTTTGTCTCTCTTCATAGCAAAAACTGCCTTATGAATTTCCTCCATAGAAAAAGGCTTGGTCAGATTATTATTCATCTCAGGAGACACCAGATGCGGAATATGCTGGAGCATTTCATTCATTGATTGTTCCGGAGGGGGCAGATCAGCATGGAGGAGATTGGAATAGAAGGATATTAGCTCATTGGAGATATCAGACTCAGCAGTTAGCAAGTTCCCTTCCGACGACACCAACTCCCGGATCTTGTCTCTAGCTTTATGCTTACAAGCAGTGATGTGGAAAAATTTGGTATTACGATCTCCCTGCTCAAGCCAAAGGGCCCGAGAACGTTGCCTCCAATAGGTCTCTTCTTCTTTAAGAGTGTTATGATAATCACTGAGAAGAGAGATTTCCTGTTGATGAAGGTGATCCAATCTACCAACAACCTCGATATCTTCAGAAATTTTTGCCAGTCTCTGAGTTAGCTCCCGCTTGCGAAGCTTGATGTTACCGAAGACCTTCGACTTCCATATCTTGAGTTGTTTTTTAATTTCTTTGAGTTTGCTGGAAAATCTGAACATATTAGTGCCATCGATATTGATATTCCACCAGCCAGCAACAAGGGGGGTCAGCTGGTTATTTTCAAGCCAGGCTAGCTCAAACCTGAAGGGAGGGTTCTTGGCATTAATTTTGTGATTGGCGCTTAACAGAAGAGGGCTGTGGTCGGAAGCCACCCTAGGCAGGGAGTTGAGGTAGAAGTCAGGAAAGAGAGAGATCCAGTCCAGAGAACCTAGAGATCTATCCAATCTGCATTGTATGTGGTTCCTGCCCAATCTGCGATTTGACCAAGTGTAAGAAGAGCCGTGGAGTTCCATATCCAGAAGGGAATTCTCCCTTATGAAGTCAGCCAAAGCCGCCATGCTAACCGGCATGGCAGCCATACCTCCCTGTTTTTCCGAAGGATAAAGAGGGCAGTTGAAATCGCCCATAATAAGGGTGGGGATATTACCACAAGTGATGATGAAGTTTGTGATATCATTCCAAAGTTTTCCACGATGGTTCTCCAAATTTGGGGCATACACATTGATAGCAATCCAAGAGAAGTCCATCCCTACTTCTTGGAAGAGAACACATATAAAATTGGGGTGCTTGAACAGGCACTCCCCTTTGAGACTTCTGGGATCCCACATAGTACAAAGCCCCCCTGAGTTCCCAGTAGACGGTTGAGATTCAAAAGAAGCTGCTGGCCAGAGTTTAAGGAGGCGATCATCCTTTTTTAATTTGGTTTCCTGTAACATTATGATATCAGGAGAGTGCTGAATTTTGATGTCTTTGATGACTCTTTGCTTTTGAAGAGAGTTGAGCCCTCTTATATTCCAAGAAATGATCTTCATTTCTTTGGTTTGGGTTTATTCCCCACCACCATGGGGATTGTACTTTGAGTTCCTTGCGCAACATTTGTAGCTGCTTCTTGTTGAAGCTTAACACTGCTCGGAATTCTGCCCCGAGCTTTTTCCAGGCCTATATCAGGTTTCTTGTTGCTGCTTCTAGTAAGGCGATGAGAGAAACAATCATCAGAAGAGAGATCCGAGGGGAGGGGACAGAGTCCACCGCAGGCGGACAGAGGGGAGACAGGGTGGGAGGAACCATGGAAGAGGGAATCAAAGGAAGGGGAGGGAAGGGAAGCGGAACAGAAAAAGGCGAAGGAGGGGGGGAGGAGGGAGCCAGGAGCAGGTCCCCTCCAAGAGAGGAAGAGGCGGGGAGATCCGAGGAGGGCAAAGGGGGGATGAGAGGTTGAAAGGCCAGAGGGGAGGGAGCGACCTCAGAAGTAGGATCAGAAGATGTGTTGATCTCTCCATCCTCAAGGAGAGCGAAGGAATTTGAAGTGGGTATGATCGGGATCTCAAGAGAAGACGATTTGGGTATAAATTTGTTTTTGATTTTTGGGGATAGGGTTTGGGGCTTAGGTTTTGGTTGAGGTTTAGATGGGCAGCCAGAGGCCCGATGGCCGAGTTTTTTGCAGAAGGAGCAAGCTTGAGGGATATATTCGTAATCAATGGGTTGCTTCCAGTTTCCAAAGTCCGAAATAAGCTCAATATCTTTTGGTAAGGGGCAACTAATATCAGCATTAACACAAAAACGAGCATGAATGAATCTAGTTTTTGCTTTTGTAGCTTGATCAATAGCAATTAAAGAGCCTATTGAGAGAGCAATACCTTCAATAACCGCCGGGTGCCAGAACTCCAGAGGGAGTCCCGGGAGGCGAACCCAGATTGGAGCTTGGGTCATGGATTCCGTGTGTGGGTTGAAACCTGGAGACCATTTCCTGAGATAGAAACCCCGCCTGCCGAAAAACCACGGACCACCTAGCAGAGCTCTAGCGAAGTCTTCTTTCAAGCTGAAGGAGAATAAAATGAAACCATTAGGCATAGCCGCTATTTCTAGCGCTCCACATGGATGCCATTTTAGTCGAGCCCATTTTTTTATATCCTCCAAAGGGGGTCTAGGTCCCATCAGAGTGCCCACCAAGGACAGATCACGAGAAGCAGTAGCAGCTTCCGTGATATGAGAGGGGATGCGCAGGGAAAAGGACCCATCAGTCAGTGAGGGGGAAAGCTTTTCCGAGCTATGAGCTGATGTGGAACCCTCCACTACTTTAGACCATACGTCAGCGGCTTTGGAGAGAGGGACCGACAGAGGGGCCCCGGGATTAGACATGCTCTTGTTTGATCCAATATGCCTCTATGTTGCTTGTATAGACCGACTCTATATTAATATACCCATATCGATAAGAAAATTTAATATTTACTTAATGCTGACTAATTCCAGGCGGTGAAGTAACCAATGCCACAAGAGGAGGGCAGATGGATAGAATGCAATGTGTATTGAACAATTTTCAACGCGTTCCACTGTATAATATTGAAAAATAGGAACTTGATGAAAGATAACATTGAACGCCTATAATTACCGTGGATGAAAATCACAGCGTCAATGCATGTGTTGTAGGCTATTTCAGATTCAATGCAGAGAGGACGAATTCACTGTCCATAAGTAGATGTCAATGTTGATATAGATTAGGACGACTCACCGTGCATAACAGATCTCAACTAGGACGACTCGTCGTGCCAAAGTGGAGATCAGAGCTATGTCGAAAGCTGAGATTTCATGAATCAAGGATTTGTAAAGCATACTCGCTGACACATAACAACACAAGGCCGAAACAGGAAAAAACAAAGCCGTGTAGATCTGAGCGCAGTTTGGGAAGTTATATATGAGTAATCCAATGTCATATATCTCACCAATGTCTGGGAAAGGATCTCAGGAGCCCGATCCACCTAGATAGAGGCCAATATCGAATCAAATGAGATAGAGTAACTCGTGAGCCATAGAGAATAACAGGAACATGTTGGAGTCTGCACCAATACAAAGTCCTGGTGACTGAAAATTATTTAGACATACAGATCTCAATGCCAGATTTAAGATCTCTGAAATAACTCACCACTGATTATTATTTAGTGAAGGAGAACGCCAGTACAAGCACACATTCTCAGAACAATGACTCTAAAAAAATTCCCATGACTTGCTCAACGTGCAGTTGTTGTCATATGGCTGGGACGTTGGAAGACTATCAAACAACACAAATGTTGCAATTTTACTAGACCCTTGAATTACCCATAACGTCCATGTCCTGGTATATCAAAATCAACCTATTGCTCTGCCTCCATCAGCACAAAACCATAGGGGTCTGCGAACAAAACAAAGATATTGAATCTTGCACTCACCCTACCCAGCAAAGAGACTCATTATGATCTTATTTTCTGAGATACCAAATATTGGTACATCAGGCTTGCCACACAGAAAATAATAATTTGATATTCTATTCTGTTGTATATCAATCATTTGAACCATTACATAGATATATAGGAAATTTTGTTCCTACATTCATGTAGATCGTACCTCCAATAATAGCACACTAACAATATTCCTGAAATTAAGGATGCCCTAACATGTTTTTCAATTTCGTTTCTTTTAACTGATATTAATGTGAACAAAAGTATTTTTAAGACTACACTCAACTATAATTTTTTATTGATATTGACATATTGAATACATTTGTTTTATGTTAGATGTGTGATTTGGATAGTATTATTTGTACAAGGATTTATTTTATTTTTAGATAATAGTAAAAGGAGGTTTTTCCTGTGGACCCTATCCTAGTAAAAAAGAGGACCTATAATGCAAATGAAAACAATAAACGCAACAAGAAGCCAACCAAGAATAAAAAAAAAACATATAAATAAAACAACAAAATGTAACCCAAAAACAACAAGAAAGCAACACGAAAAAATCAAAACCGCCTAAAAAAACAAAGTGAACAACTAATTAAAGATACCCAAAGGGTCCGCCAAGAAGATGGGAAATAATTTGTTTATATTTCCTTGGCTTAAAACGGGTCTAGGAATATTCATCTTCTAGAAAAACACCATCTAGTGGAATGGGTTTAAATGTATTTTTGACGAACTCCTTATAACCGAACCTTCCCATAAATATAATATTTTAAGGCCCTCTGGATTGTAAGGAGTGTATTTATTCTTCATTTTGCGTTAAGAGCCCAAATATTTTTCAATATTGAGCCCTATTTCCATAACACCCTCCAAGTTTCACTTCATTCTCTATCCTTTGTCTTATTTGAAGGAAATGACATGTAAAAGCTATTGTGGGTCTCCACTTGGTCCATGTTGGATTATCTACTTTCGTAGAGACTTCCCAAATAAGGCACGGAGGACTCACATGGAAGCACACCCTTATTATTTACATGCTTTTACACTTCACCTATCTCATATTCCACTCTACTACAGGAGTCGATCATAGTCCAACCACGTTCTCTAGAAACAAAGCATTCGAGGGAACCATACAGTCATCCCAAACAACTAGATCTAAAGTTGCGGGATGGGTCAAGTAGTTAAGGAATGTGGCTTCATCCATTTTTCCCTCTGTTGTCAAGAAAAGGCAATCTAAGACTACTACTACTACCAGATCAAGGGATCTTGACCCTACCTTGATTAGGTCCTTCCTCATATTAATCTCCATGACATTCAAAGTGTTGAATTTCCAGCTTATCCATGGAAGATATAACACCTTCATCTCTGTTGGTCTACTCCAAAGTCACAAATCTCTTAGAGGGCTCCCCCAATACTTCCCTAATTTGATCAAGAGTAAAACCATTTTTCTCAAAAGCCATATTCTTCGAATTTACCTTTCTATTATAGGCGTACATAGAAGAAAATGTCTAGAACCATTCCGATATTGTATACATTTTGTGTAAAAATATTAGATTCTTCATACACCAACTATTGTGATCAGACTTCATGGTTAGCGATGAGCCTAATTGAGGGAGGGTTGGGATTTCGCAGCCATACAATTATAAAAATAGGCATGAGTCATCGTTGCAAGCTCTAATGGCGGGATCTATAATACCTAAAGCTCTAGAAATGCCGTAATCACATCCTCTTCTAAAAATTCCAATGGCAGAGAAGACAACCTAACCCCCACATGAAAATAATAGGGGATGGAGTAAACAAAATGTTACCTAGAACCCATTTGGATAGATTTAGGACTGTTCTCCCAAAGAAACAAGGCCCCTCCTATAAATTCCCGAGAAAATTTTCTTCTAGGATAAAATTCAAGAGGAAAGACTCAATATTCAAGGCAATAACTTAAAAATTTCCTTTTAACCGCCATTTCCTTCGTGCCCATCTTCTCACTCCTTCAATGTTCAAGAGAGTACCCAAAAATTTTCCTTGGAGAGAAAATATAAATTTATCCTTAGTTATGTCAATAGAAACATCCGGTACTGAAGGGAGGGTCGCTCACCTTCCCAAGAAGGTGAAAGCAAAGAGTAGAGTGAACAATTTTCCTCCTAGTGCTTGCGTAGATGCCCTCGTAAATCTTGCTTCCCGTGATGAAGGAAGGGGGCTAGTTATACCTGCAACCTTTCCTTGTTCCTTGGGATTTACTTTATTATTTCATATTATTCAATTGTAATTATGAATAAGAGAGTTACTTAGGAATTAAAAGAGTTTAATTCTATGTTATATGTATCAATGTTTAATATATCTAGTTATAACACTTAAAATTTTGATTGTTCGAATGAAAGGATATAGTCAAAGTTATTTTTAAAGGTGGGAAATGAGGATTGTATATGTCAAAATATATGCTAATGTCCTTAAATAATGTAAAAAAATCACTTGTTTCAGAACAATAAACCTTTAAACATATTAGTATGAAAATGTGTTTTATTTTATTATTCCTATTATTATTTCATGGCAAAAACATTCAAATAAATTACGTTACGAAATATTCTTTATTTTATTTCCTTTAAAGAGATTCATGCGTATATGTTTTTTTATACGAAATGTACACTAAATTTACAATTGTCAATCGAAATGCAACTATTTCTTATAACTTTTCATTCTACAAAATTTGAACTAAAATATATTTCTTCACTTGAAATTTATACAAGCCCTTGAAATTTAATTATTAATATGTGGAACCATGCTTGGAATTTCAAATTATCTTTGCATGTGATATATAAATTTATTAACATACTAGCTCTTTCGGGTGGCTCTAAATTTAATTTTTCTATACTTATTTTTATGATTTCTTCACATAAATACAAATAAGTTGTATATTTTCACATATTCTATATATATTTATCGAACATTTTTTAAAAATTAGTTGATTTTATAAATTTCCAACATGTTATTATCTATGGATATGTATTTTTATTGATATTATATAGTAAAAATCACAAACAATTTCCCACAATCTGTCAATTTCCGGATCGTTTGGAACCCTCACTTAAACTTATTATGTATTATCATCTGTAGACACAAAATCACACACTTGGGTACATTTCTAGGTCCTAAAAGCATAAGTAGCATTTATTTTATTCCTAATTAAGAAAACTAGTAATTGATAACTATGTTTAGTCTCTCTTGTTTGTCTCTTGTTTTCTATTTTGTGTTACACGCCCTATAACCTAGTCAAAACTTTACTTATTTATCTTTCATGGCTTTAGACACCGGTGCCCATCCAGATAGCAGCCCAAGGTGCCCAAGGTCCCTCTGGGTGCATATGACGCTTTCTCACCTTACTCAATTCTTTGGGTATCTTTTATCTTTTGGATATATTTTACACTTATGGGTTGGCCTTCCAATTGTCATTTGTGAAATTTAAACAAATGAATCATATAAATACACAAATATCTATTCAAAATGAAGGACCAAGAACTTAGCATTCCTATCATCACCTAAGCTTACATTCCAAAGGCACCAAGGTATTCTAAAGGCATCCATCTAGTATCCACTCAAGGGAAAATGGTCAGAACTATGTATACACAACTTAGGAAGGAGAAGTTCATTATATTCCATCTACATATTCTACTACATTGCTACTTTCTAGCTACATCCCACTATCAAATGCATCTTGCACAAGGGAACTAGTAAGGCACAATTTCTACACACACTCATAAGAACGAAATGGATTCTAAGATGTAGTGCGGTGATCAGTCATAAGTTTTCTCTTGGGGTGACTTTTAGGGTCATTCGACTCCCATTCTATATTTTCCTTTTAGGTTTGATGTAGTTTGTGGGCTTAATCAAGTGAATTTCTATTTTATAAGTTAAGGTGTACCTTTGGCGATCCAAGAGAAAATATCAAATGATCAACATGGAACTTTTGTGAGACTCTTGCAACACAACAAAAACCATATCTAGAGATTTTACACGGTCATGAGCGCCGAGATCTAGTCACCAAGACCCAAGCACCCCGTGATGATTTGGGTGCCCTTATCCATCATTGTTTGTGGTTTACTGAATTTAAAAAATAAATTACAATGGTATTTGCATCATGTTAATTATTTCTCCTCGCCTGCTACCAATTCTAGATTACACGGATATCGCCTAACTCATTTTTCTCTATCTCTTTATTAGGGTTTCATATTTTAAATCTTAGTTTGCTTGTATGATGATTACTATAATTTATCATTTATACATTATTTAATATGCAATAGTTATATTTAATTAAAATTAAATTAAATCATTTTGTGAACCGATACCCTCATCCAAGCACTCTTGGATCTTTCCTTCTTGTCTAGATTCAATACTCTAGGATTCTCCCACCATGAGTGTCTCCATCTTGGCATTTTTGCAAATTTCTAATCCTGATTATGAGAATAAAATCATATCTTTTTTGGATAATACTTACATTCATCCTCATACTTCTCCTGAATATGTATATCATAAGTTTACTACTACTTTATCTTTCAATGAAGAACATATTACTTTTACATTTATTGAAATTCCTTCTCAATCTATTTTAGATAATGAAGCCCCCTTTATTCATGATTTTATCAATAATTTTGGAGTTGAACGTGCTTTAGTAGATAATGGATCTAGGATTAATATCTACAATCTAGCATTCCTTCATCAAATCATCCTCTCCAAAGACTCCTTGGTTCCTTCATCTATTTCTATCCGTGGCTTTGATAACATTCCTAAACGTGTCTTGGGTACTATTACACTTCCCATCATTGTTGGGACATGCACTCTACCTATCCCATGCCATGTGATGCCTAATAATATTAATTATAACATTCTTCTAGGGTGACCTTGGATCCATGTTATGCATGCGGTTTCATTGCGTTCGTCACACACGACTTAAATTTCTCTATCAAGGTGTGTTTCATGAGGCCCTAGTAGATCCCTCCTCATTTGCATTTTTTAATACTATGATGATTCAATGGACACTCCCATTTCCTTCACATCTAATCCTCATTTCTCTAAATATGGTATTAGCTACTAGTATCTCGCTTTGTTACATATTTTTAGTACAAGTTTAGGCCAACATGGTTAACGAGTCACAAAACCATTGTCCATTCCCACTTAATCTACAAAACTTTTCCTTGGTTATCATCTTCCATCCACATCCTGTCTTGAGTTTTATGTTATTTCACATACTTATACACTTCCTTTATTTTACCTCGAACTCATTAGTGATTCTACTCCCACTCAAGGAGTTGATTCGGAAAATTTTAATACCGATGATTCTCTCTTATAATACATGGGGACCTATGATCATCTCCCCTCTTTTGATAAAAAAAATGATTCCCATCTGTTCTTTTTCATCACCGCTGCTTTGGTAAATATAACTTGCCTAATAAAAATATCGATACTTTTTTTGCCATTCCTATTGATCCATACATAGAAGACCAATCCACTCTTTTAAATGAAGAAACTATTCAATACAACCTCGGAACAACCAACAACCCTCAAATGGTTTTACTAGATGATTCTCTTACACCTGCCGAACAAGATGATATTAAATAGGTGCTTCATGAATTATAGGAAATATTTACATCGGATTATAGTATATGCATGGTATGAATCCTTCCAAAAAAAATCACAAAATGCATCCAAAATTTGCATTATTAGTCAAGGAAGAAGTAAAACCATTATTAGATGTTGTCGTTATATATATGTTGTGTAATATCCCGCGTGGGTGTGTAATATCATTCCCATTATTAAACTAGATGGAAAATTCCACCGTTGCACCGATTTTCATGACCTCAATAAGGCACACCCTTAAGAAAGTTTCTCATTGCCACACATTGATGCAATATTTAATTTAACTACTGGATATGACATTCTTTCCTTCATGGATGGATTTTCTAGTTACAATAAAATCAAAATTAACCCCATAGATCAATAAACTAAATAATTTAATATACTTTGGGGTAATTTTTGTTACACTATTATGTGCTTCAATATTGTTGGTCCGAAAATCATCGCTGGACAGATCTATGGATAGGACGAGCCAACGGTGTGCGGTGGCTTAGCCCCTCTTTGAGTCAAAGCAGCGAAACCGGTTTATTGCTATTCTACAAAGCAGGAATCTATGCAAGTCTCACAGATTTCGCCTTCGGGGTTTGGGATCTCATCCCAGAGAGCGCTTCGTGCTGCGAAAAGAAAGGAATGAAAGAGGGAAAATAGAAAGAACAGTCCGAAGGAAGAAAAGAAATGAATTCCAAAGCGTAAAGGTCGAAGATTTATGTTTTTGGGTTGGTAGTAAACAGAGCCAAACCTACTTGCATAAATAAACAAAGCAATCTTGATGAGCAAATGACAGAAAAATAGATATGAATCCAACAGATTAAACACATACAGATCTCGACGTAAGAAAGATCTAATGCATAACACAACTATTGAGCACAAAGTCTTAATATTTGTATTATCTGTTTTCTTCATAAGAAAGCTCAAAGTCTTTCTCTCCTCACTTCTATTTTCATCTAAAAATGTTCACTCTTTGAATACAACAAGTATTCCAAAGTATTTATAGAAGAGAGGAGAAGGAAAGAAAGCAAAAAGGAGCCAACCACTTATTTACAAAGATATTTACAAAATATCTAAAAGTCATGTTGACTTTTGACAACTTGATGAATGACATCATCCCATGATGCAACATGGATGATGTCATCGTTTGCATCAACTTACTTCAGATATTCCAACAAGAAAGTCGGAGAAGAGAGAGAAGAAGAAGAAGAAGAAGAAGAAGGAGCTACTCGTCGTCATCATCCTGCGGCCGAAAGGGAGTAGACTGCTTTTGATGCTGCTCAGGTGATGAAATATGGAACTGAGCGCGGTATTCCAAAAACTTGTTAATCATTGGCCCAAATTGATCCTGAGAAGGATCCTTGTGCAGCTCGCTGATCGCCTCACAAGTCTCCCGCTCATCTATGAGCTTCTCTGGGAGTTTGGAATAATCCTTCTCCGCCTCAATGAGGAACCCGACGAAGTCCCTACAGGCCAGTAGGTTGTTGATAGATTCAATGTTAAATGTGACCTCTGGCCCCGTTCCTTGAGAAGCGATCTCTTTGAAGATCTGAATAGTTTCATCAGCTGACCTAAAGGTGAAGGAAGGAGTGAGCAACCCTGGAGACATGTTGAGAACAATTCGCTCCATTTGATGCATCGCATCCAGGGCTTCTTCCTTAACCTTGTCAATTTTTTCCGAATAAATTCAAGCTGATCTATCCGATAGTCCAGAGTGGACATGGTTTTGTTGAGGGCCCTTGGATGGCCGAAGACACCGAACTTGACCAGATCTTCGACTGAACAGTCGAACATTTGTTGAAAGGTCTCGTGTTGGAGTCTAGCATGATCCAACTCTTCTGATATGGGCCCTGCTAATACTTGGAGCTCTTTGTTCGTCTTTCCGATGTTCAGATACAAATTGACGAATTCAGTGATCACTCTTTCACTGTCCTTGAGGATCTGGCTCCTCCAAGCAGAAACGGCCATACCCTGCTCGCCAATCTTTGAATATTCATTGATTTTCTCCTGACTGAGAAGCTCAAGTCTCGGCGGCAGTTGTGGGAGGTGCACTACCCATCTTCTGTAAGGCTTGAAGCAGATATTTGTTCTCGCTCCTTCGCAGCCTTTTCTCTTCTTTTATTTCTTGAAGCTTTTGCAGAGGGCATCGATCGGAAAGAGCTTCCCCGGAGACTTTCGTAAGACGCCCCTATTGTGACTTGAGTCACAAGTAAAATCATCGGAAATGATCTTTTTCTCCTCGAGGGGATCTGGGGTATGCTATTTCCATAACTCTCTCACTGCAAAGACTTTGAGAGAAGCGTGTTACATGTGCTTTTGCTTCTTTGCCCCTTTGGCTGGAATTATCGAAAAGTCCATCGGAGCGATGGGAACTTTTCTCTTTTGCTGGCTCAGCTGCTGAGAGATCCATGCTGGTCCTATGGAAGAAGGACCAGAGAGAAGAGGGGACACCGCAGAGAAGAGGGGAAAACGTGGAGACACGCGGAGGCGTGCATTGAGAGAACAGCCAAGAAGTGCCCACGAGAGGAAGGGAAAGCTGCAGAAATGCGGAAGACATAGGAAGGGAAGGGAGCTCGGAGATGAGGGAAGAAATGGAAGAAGATAAATCAGCGAGGGAGGAGAAGATAGACGAAGAAGCAGGGGAAAGAGTAGAAGAAGGGACAGAGGACGTGACCAAAGGGGTGGTCACGTGAGTCACTCGAGGAGGGGAAGGAAGAGAAGAAGAAGGGATAGAAGGGACCTCTGTGGTTGTAGCAATGCCGACATCCTGAGTGGATGGGCGTATGGGACTATCCTCTGTCAATTCTTCCTCCAGAGTTATAACCTGTTTCGCGCTCGTGGAAAGAGGACTTTCAGGGGCTTCTTCCTGAATGGTGCTAGATTCACCTTCTACGCCTTTGCCTTTTAGCTGCCGCTTGGACCTCGAGGCGCATTGCCCAATGGGGAGGTTGTGAAATCTACCCCGAGGTAGATCAGCCTGCTCATGCGGCACTGTTCTGCTCGTTCTCGCGCATAGTCTCCTTGACCCTCTCCTCAATTGTTTGAGGAGCCTTGCTTCTGTCAATGGCCGGGAAGGGCCAATCATCCCCTTCCGTGTCATTATACACTTTGTCTACTTCATCTTCCGTAGTTTGGAAGCCTTTGGGGACAATGGCCACTCCGTATTGAATAATTTCCGCCAATGCTAAGCGAGAATGATCCTTTCTTCTGAGTTCCACCTCGTGGATGACGTCAATGTAAATATCCTCAATTTGAGGGACATGGATCGGATCAAGCTTAGCCCTTGGCAGGCAGCCCCTTGGGTCAAAGGTAGGCCTGGCTGGGAAGTCATGTTTCAAATTGAGCAACTCCAACTCTGCGAACATTTCCTTCGCCTTGTGATGGGTGGAGCATGTGTATCGGCCCACCGTGAGGGGGAAAGGAGTTCCGCCCTTCTTTCTTTTGAGGCATTTCTCATGGTATGTGACCAGCTGCCTTGATAGCTCCAGTAGAATCACTAGGTCCAAAGATACCTCAGTAGCCCGGTTGGTTCGCCCAAGAAGTCGACCGCCCTCGATAGGTAAATGTGGGAAACCGGGTGAAACAGGCCCCCACTTCTCTACTGATTGACACAATGTTTTTGGTCGACGACCATGAGTTAGATTTGGCCTCAATAGCGTGATGGTGTGATAAAAGAATGCATCGTTGATTTTGGCGAATTGGGCGATGCTATTCTCCAGCCTCAATTCTGGATAATACTCATATATTTTGACCTGAGGCCAAACGCCACTTCGTGCTTAGGCCCGGATAATCTCTCTCCGACGCTGCAGCGTAGACCACGTAGGAGTTCATATGGAATACTCCCGTTGCCAGGCTTTGAATCTGTCAGAGCCGCCGGAGATGGTGTCTGCTTATTATTTCCCCCAAAGAAAAGCGCGATCGGGAAAATTTTTATTCATTGTCTCCAAGTACCTCAAAGATCCATTTATGGAAGTAGTGGGGCGCGCTAAAGCCCAAGACTCGCTTAGAAAGTAATAGTATCACCGAGCTCTTCCGAGAAATCACTGCGGTGGATAACTGGGCCACCAAGTTATCACCTTCTTGTTCTTCAAGTAGACTTCATTCATCGCTGCATACATTGGTCTTCATTATCTTCCCTGTGCCTTGATGCACTCTTTCTTGGCTGACGGCCACAAAGTGCCGGTGGTGAGGGATGCCAAGTATCATCTCAAAATGACGGGTAGTGAGGTTTATGACTACCTCGCCCTTGCTGTTTTCGACACATCTTGTGTCCTTATTATAAGATTGGGCAACCACCATCATGAATTCGTTGTTGATCGTGGCTTTGACGGGATTCCTCCGGTGAAGTGCGCAGTGGCACCGCCTATCAATTTGTCCATCCACGGACTCCTTGTAACCTTCTGAGTTCTAACCCAGAATTCTTCCATGTCAATGTGACCCAATTCTGAGTCTCTGACATCCATACTGCATTCAGCCTGTGATTCGGGCATCCTGACCCTTTGATATTTGTACTTCATCTCTTCCTCTGTAAGCTTCGCCTTTCCTTTTGATTTGGTGGGCCTCTTGCTGGATGTAGACATATGTTCTTCTAAGTTTATCCGCTGATCTGCATGAAGAAGAAGCGAGACCCAATCCGAAAAGGTCGAATTAGCCATTTGATCTTTCATTGGAAAGTTAGCAGAATAAAGAGTTATAGATTTTTAGGCTCAGGGCGCAGGGCGCATGAAAATTACAGCAACGGTACAGGCTAAATAGGCAGGCGCACGGAAAGGGGTTGCAAAAAGTTAAATCAAGCGCCAAAGGCGCATGGCGCATGCATACCGCAGAGTGCATTTTAGTAAAGGCGCATGAGAACGTCGTGCGCATGGAGACAGATGCGCCAAAGGCGCATGAGCTTGCATGTTGGATTGGGATTTGGTGCGCCCTTTGGCGCATGGGAAAAGCGTGTAACATGGACGTTTTGTGCGCCAAAGGAATATGGCGCGGCGCACGGAGGGTTTGCACAACACAAATGTTATTGCGATCGGGGATGCGCCTGCGCCTTTATTGCTTCATACTTGCGCAAGTAAAGCTTGTGTTGCATGGAAGCTGGGTGCGCCATGGGCGCATGGAAAAGGGATGCAACATGGACGGATGGTGCGCCATTGGGCGCAGTTCAACATTTTAGCACGCTGAAAAGGCGCGCCTTGAGGGCGCATGAGCTCATGATGTGAAAGCCGAAAGGGTGCGCCATTGGCGTGGATTTTACTCATGTAACAGGTGGGTAGATGCGACATGGGGCGCAATCGCTCTTAGTGTCAGGCAGGGTTACAGACGCGCCAAGGAGAAAAAACAGAAAAACTAAACTCTTAAAGGGGTTTTACATGATTCTTAGATTTCTTCTCCTCTCTTCTTTTAACATGCTCAGTGGGCAAACGAAACGGTTAAAACCAAGAGGATTACAACCACGGTTTCAAGAAAATGACCTTCTCCAAACAGATCCGGAAAGAGGAAGGATAAAGATGGGGGAGGGACAACTTAAAAACAGGGGAGGCTATTTTAATCATATTTATATAAACAACCACCCAAAAAGCAAGAACCAAAAGAACACAAGAACCGAAAGCACAAACACACAAGAGAGAAATAACACCTCTTACCCGGATATATAGCAAAAGTTGCAACGGGTCCACAGGACGATGAAAATGACGGAGCAGAGGCTGACAAGTTCAGAACGATCACGTGCTCAACAAAAGTGAAAATGACATTTGGGAGCGCACTCACATATATATAGTAAAATCGTCATCAATGCGCCAACCACTATTTCAAAGGCGCATGAGATTTGTTGCCGACAGAGAAAGCGCGCCTTCGCGCATGAGGTATTTGACAACAGAGACTTAGCGTGCGCTGTGCGCAAAAGCATTGTCGACATGAAGTTATGTGCGCCCTTTGGCGCATGAAAATATGGTGTTGCAATAAGATTATGTGCGCCCTTTGGCGCACCAAAAAGTGGAGCAACAAAAGCAATGTCAACAATAAGGCGCATGCGCCTGGCGCACGCAAAGAGACTCAACATCCTTTCGCGCATGAAAAGATGTGTTAACATGGAAAACCATGCACCAAAGGCTTTTAAGGGGGCGCATCAAAAGCTAGTGTTACAAGGATATTTCATGCACCCACCAAAAAGGCTCAGAATGACTAAGTTCAAAACTAGATTTCGTGAAGGGATTTTACAACGTTTAACGCGAGGGATCCCTAACGAGGATCGAAACAAAATTTTCCATATGGTTATTCCTCAATTTTACGGATAAAAATTGCCCTGGGACTATCCCCGAGTAAAATCTGGGGTAGAGAATCTCATGTGCCTATCCATTGGGTAACAAAGTCAAAAACAAGGGGGACCGGAGGGAGAACAAAAGAAACACACGACAAACCGAAAGCAAACACACGAGAAAGCAAACACACAACTTAAAGCAAATTGTACAAAGAAGAGAGCAAGCTCTACTTCGAAGATCTTCGAGATGCTGCCCGCTATAGGGAAGCGGGAGCTGGGCCCATCCAGATACGAGAGATATAAACTATTCTCTCCATTGAGTTACTTGATTTTAAGGGCCCTCTCCATAGGGAATCAAACTTTCCGTGCATGCCCTTTGGCTCTCTTCGCTTGTCCCACAAAAGGACGAGATCTCCCACTTGAAAATCCCTTTGCTTGGCTTTCTTATCGAAAAGCCTCTTAACTTGATTCTCGATGTTCAAGTGATCCTATCGACCACTCTTACCCTCTTTTCTTCAAGTTCGCAAATACATGATTCTCTTTTCTAGAGAATTCTGGAAAGTTTCATCTTCAATCGCTCTGTGCAAAGCGCAGAGCAGGAAGTTCCACGGAAATGGGAAGTTCGGCATCAGTGCCATATAACACTTGAAAAGGTGACATGCCGAGAGATCTCTTGGGAGTAATGCGGTCCGCCCACAAAGCGTCATACAAAGACTTGTGCCACATCCGCTGATTCTCATCTACTAACTTCCGTATGATGGTCACCAAGTTCTTGTTACTGGATTCTGCCTGACCATTTCCTTGAGGGTAATAATCTGAGGCATGAGCCAAAGTTATCCCATATTCATAGCAAAAACTAATAACTTCTCAAGAGGAGAAGTTAGAAGCATTATCAGCAACGATTTTGTTTGGAACGCCGAACCTGACAATGATATTCTCTTTAATGAAATTACAAACCACCTCAGAAGTGGCATGTTTGACAGGTATGGCTTCCACCCACTTGGTGAAGTAATCCGTTCTTTGTAAGGACATAACTATGTCCGCACTCGATTGAGGATTGAGTGCATCAATAAAATCAATTCCCATTGCTCGAATGGTTCATTGATAATAACCGCCTTAGGGAAAGGCAACAACTTGGGCTTGCCAACGAATTGTCATAGGTTCACATTTCGCCACCCTGTGTGGTCAGTATCTTCAAAGAGCGCCGCCAATAGTACTGCTCGAATGATCTTGTGCGCATTACTGAGGAAGAGAAATGCCCTCCACAAGCTGAATTGTGAAAACTTTCCAAGAGTTTTACTTGTTGGGGTTTGTCAACACATCGCAAAAAGATGTCATCTATCCCACGTTTATATAAGCCGTCATCCCAGATGACATATTTAAAGCCGCTCCGAGCTTTATAAAGGCGCTTCTCCTTCGCATTAGGTGCATTGGGCATTCGCCGTAGGTAAGGAAGAAGGCGATGTCGAGTACCACTCATCACTGGTCACAACGAATGAACCAGAGGCAGAGAATCAAGCTCTTCCCGCCGGGTCCTGTGTTTCATCGGTGTAGTCACCCCTTTCATCGTGGTTTTCGAATCTTTGTTTTCAGCCATTAGCCGACATGTGCCCTTGCCCCCTACCACTTGGTTGGTTTAATATCCAGTCATATTCCCGGACCTTTGCGATCCAATTTCCTCGCAAACTTCCTAACTCCCGCTGAGTTAGAATTGATTTCACCGCCGTGTCGGGACCAAAGACCACCGTATGCGAGTTTAGAATGTAATACCTGAAATTCTTCATCGCTTTGACAACGGCAAAGGCATGCTTTTCCAACCGAGTCATCTTTAGTTCGTGAGGCTTGAGGGAGAACTCATGAATGCAATCGGGATTCAACATCCTCCGAGTTCTTTTGCATTAAGATTGCGGACACAAGATGCTCGGATGCGTAACTATACATGATGAAGTCCTGGAGAAATCGGGACATACCAAGATCGGTGCATGAGCAAACGAAAGCTTTTATTTCTTCAAATGACCTTTTCCCTTCTTCACTCCATCTGAAAGTTGGTGACCCCTTCATCATGTTCAATATGTGACGAGTCTTTTCAGCAAAGTCAGGAACAAAACGCCTGAGAAAGTTCACCTTTCCGAAGAAAGAATGAACACCAGTCTTGCTTGTAGGCAGAGTAAGGCTTTGAATAGCCTTAACTCTTTCGGCATCTATCTTTGTTCCTTCTTTGCTAACCACATGGCCTAGCAACTTCCCTTCCGTGACTCCAAAAACAGACTTTTTTGGGTTTAGGGAAATCCCATGTTCTCGGCACCTGGCCAACACTTGCTCCAAATGATCACAATGATCATTTCGTTTTTTAGAGAACACGGTTAAGTCATCTAGGTAAACCACGATGACTTTCCCCATCATGCCTTTGAACGCGAAATCCATGGCCCACTGAAAAGTGGCACCAAAGATTAGTTAGGCCGAAAGGCATCCCCATTGTAGGCAAATGTACCCTGTGGAGTAGTGAATGTTGTTTTAAACCGATCTTCAGTGAAACTTCAATCCGATCAGAATCTGAAAAACCATCGAGCATGGACAAGATCTCTCGATCCATTTATCGCTTGCAGTAACTTGATCCATTATCGGAAGAGGGTAGTTGTCTTTCAAGCTTGATTCAAATTTCAAAGTCTACGCATATGCGTATCTCGCCGCTTTTTCTTGCAGATCGGCACAATATTTGCTACCCAAGTGTCTTTGTGATGGATAGGGAAGATGATTCTCAAGGCCCAAAGATCTTTCGAATTTCGCCTGGATGGTGCCCGAAATCTTCGGATTATAGTGCCTCGCTTCATAAAGGCTTTGACATCGTCTTTCAACGGAATATCGGTCGAACGCCCTTTGGCTTCAAGGACTTTAAATCGGCATAGGACCATGCCAATACATCCATATATTTTTTCAAAGAACTTGACAAATTTTCGCTTCTCTCTTCAAAGCGTGCAACATTTGCCAATGTTCACAAATCATGCGGTGTTCTATTGAGCCTATATTGACCGGGTTCGGTTTCTCGGGATGAGCTAGGTCGCCCCGCTTCTTCTTTTTACAAAACGGTCATGCTCTGGCCAAACAGCGCTCCAGAGAAACCAGGCCCTTCGAATTTTATTTCCTTGAGCCGACATATGCCATCATTTTCCTTTACTTCATGGTTTTGACCGCTGATTGATTCTCGCATGTAGAGGTGGATCTTTCAAATACAACTCGCCAAAATTTTCTGATTTTTCCAGAAAGGCAATGAGTTGATTATCATCGTTGAATACTTGCCAATGCTGAGAGTTATCTGGCACGCTCGGGCGGAAAACCACCTCAATGGTGTATTTGTTCATTTTCAAACTCGGGTGTGGGAGCATGAGAGATGCTTTGAAATAGCCAACGAATCAGCCATGTCATTTTGGGCTCTAGGAATAGATTCAATTGAAAAAGCATCAAATTCTTCGATGCTGTCCCATACCGCATTACGGTAATGCCTGAGCCTTTCATTTTTCACTTGGTAAATCCTTTTGACCTGATTTACAACTAGCTCAAGATCACCTTGTACTTTTAGATTTTTATTCCTCTTTCTTTTCGGCTTGCATACCGAGTAAGAGAGACTCATACTCAGCAAAGATTGTTAGTGTTGAAAACCGCAATTTGAAAGAGAGAGGAATGACTTCTTCCTCAGAGATATCAAGACGAACTCCCAAAGACCACATCCACTAGTTGCATGCACAATGCCATCGAATTGCAAGGTCCAGATCTTATTAAGCTCTCCTTCGAACGAGGACACCCATTTTTCCGACTCGGTAGATAAGAAGTAATTCCCATCCCGATGATTCAAAAAGGATTTGAGCTTTGGGGTCTTGAGCTAGTGACCAAGTACTTCTTTTGGGATTCGGCTCCAAAGTTTCATTATGCCTTTGATTGGAATTCTAGCTTTAGACCACCCATATGAATTTCTCCACCAACTTCGCCGCAAAAACTTCTTCCCAAAGAAAATCCCATAGGTCGCCGGAATGTCAAGAAGGAGGATTGTCATTTTTACTCTTTTATCCGGAAAGCCGCAAATGCAAATCGCGCGTTTTTGATTTGGCCAACCAACGGAACTTGCTTGGTTTCCAATGAATAACACCCGCCAAAGGCTTGGTAAGAGTAAGGCCCAAAGCATGGGCGACTTTTAGCCGGCATGACGTTGTCGAAGCCCTAATCAATTATGCAATTACTCACCTTGTGTCCATTGATCACAGAGAGAGATAGAAAGGTTCTATCTTGCACCGACGCAGATGTCAAGCAACATTTATATGGGATTGGGGGAGTGGAAAGGATTCCTTTTGGGAAACTTGATTAGATATAATAACACTTGACTTTGGATATACTTAGTCAATCTTACAAGTCGTTGGGGTTTGATCAAGATACTCAACTTCTTACATTTGGATCTTGGTCTTTTTGCATGATCTATGATATCAAACGCGCCAAGGGTCGTTGGTAAAGGAATGAGTCCCTCACCTCGCGATGATGGAATAGGATTGGTGGTCTTAGTAGGAATGTGAGAGGACTGATTTGGAGGAGAGATAGGGGGAAAAGATTTCTTTGTAAAAGATTTACCAGGGAGTTGAGTAGGAAGAGGATTACCTCTTTTAGCAATGATCTGAGGCGTTTGACACGGCCTTTCTCGCTGGACATGGGTAGCAACTTCCGCTTCTTTTCTCATGAGCAAGTAAAAACAACATATGATCTGTCCGCTTGCATAGCCCTGAGTACCCTCTTCTTCATCAGATTCTTCCTCATCAAATTCCATATACCCAATAGTAGAGTCGCCAGTCGGTTCACCGACATCTTGATCATCTTCGCCTTGAGACGAAGGTTCTTCATAATACTGCTTCTTCTTCTCAATCTCGCCGAGCATCGACCGGGAGGAGCTCAAGCGCCAACCGCGGAGCATTGCAGGTAAGCGCTCTTTGTGAAACATTGTTAGGAACGAAATTCCTCCGCGGGATATCCTGGTATGAGGAATCTGGGAGAGACGCCTCGCCAACCGCTTCTTCAATGCGAGCAAGTCATTCGCCATCTTTTCAAAGGCCGGATCGATGGCGAAGTAGTGGGCGAAGGGCCCAAAGATTTAGGCTTGATCGATTCCTTTTTAATTCGCCGGATATTATCGATTATCCTCTATGCGAATGGCAGCGGCTTTAGCGAGAATCAAGGTAGCAACCCGCTTTCAAGGAGCAAGAAACTAAATTTTGAGCTCATGCGCTTATTACGAAGAAACACTTTTGATTTTCCGGCATTGAAGCATGGCAACAGGGACACGGTTGATTAGTGCATTGAACCGGGTGATAAAATCGCGCATGGTCTCATTTGCCTCCTTCTTCAGGTGAGTGATCCGTGATAATAATGCAAATGCATCCTCTGAAGGCTTGTATCTGTCTTCGAAAGCATCCCGTAAGGTGGCCCAACTGGTGATAGATCCGTGGGAAAATGCTGAAACCATTCAGCTGCAGGCCCTTGTAGGGTTTCCAGAAAAAGGCGAACCGACACATCTTCGTGAGTTACGTCCAATATACTGCATGACATGATGAATGCAGATATGTGGGAATCCGTGCTTTGATTTCCGCTCCCGTCAAATTTAGGAAAATTCTTTCGATTTCCGTGAGGGAGCGCGTGAACTGGATGTGGTAAAGCCAACGGACCCATAGCGTTTCCCCATGGTACCGCCATCTGAAAAGCCGGAAAGAGAACACGAGCTGGAAGTGTGGTTCCGCTGAGTAGCAAGGCACTACAAAGGGATGTGGATGCTCCTGCAAAAGACTTTTTCTTCGTGAAGGTGAGACACTCCTGGATGACCGGCTAGCCGAGCTTAGCACTGAAAAACGTGCCGGTGTCACGCTGAAATTGTGCCTTTGAAGCAGATCGAAAGTAGGATCAGCTTCTCCACGGGCTCTCCTGCTGCGCGTAAAAGGTTCACTCGCCAGTGTACCTTCCAGATCTGCAATGTTACGGCGCAGATTTAAACTTTCTTTTGGTCAGATCTTGGCTGATTTTCTGGTTTTTCGACAAAACCAGCAAAGAAATACTTTTTCTAAATATTTAAAATTATCCTCTTTAAACCGATGCATGTTAAATAAAAAATAATAATGAGGATAAGATGGCAGGAAGATTAGTAAGCTGGTTTTTCGATCTGATTTTAACTTTTTTTTTCTTTTTTTTAGAGGGTTTCAAACTTTTGCAGAAACAAATAAAAACTCGTATCTATGGCAAAATACCGATTTTTTCAAAAACTCAAATAACTAAAGATTTTTAACTGACCAGATCTATGACTCTTAAGAAAAAATTTTTAATTTGAGCACTTTTGCAAATTTTTGGATTTTTAACAAAAGTTCGATTTGCAAACAAAAAAGAATCACGCTGATTTTTCCGATTTTTTATCTTACTACCATCATAGATCCGACAGATCTATTCGTCCCAATGAGTCGCTAAAAATCAGTTGGTCCAAAAATCGTCGCCTGGACAGATCTATGGATAGACGAGCCAACAGTGTGTGGCTTAGCCCTCTTTGAGTCAAGAAAGCGAAACCGGTTTATTGCTATTCTACCAAACAGGAATCTATGCAAAGTCTCATGATTCTCGCCTTCGGGGTTTGGGATCTCATCCCAAGAGAGCGTTCCTGCGAAAAGAAAGGAATGAAAGAGGGAAAATAGAAAGAACAGATCCGAAGGAAGAAAAGAAATGAATTCCAAAGCAGTAAAGGTCGGAAGATTTATGTTTTTGGGTGGTAGTAAACAGAGCCAAACCTACTCGTGCATAAATAAACAAAGCAATACCGATGAGCAAATGACAGAAAAATAGATATGAATCCAACAGATTAAACACATACAGATCTAACGTAAGAAAGATCTAATGCATAACACAGCTATTGAGCACAAAGTCTTAATATTTGTATTACTGTTTTCTTCTGTTACAAGAAAGCTCAAAGTCTTCTCTCCTCACTTCTATTTTCATCTAAAAATGTTCACTCTTTGAATACAACAAGTATTCCAAAGTATTTATGAAGAGAGGAGAAGGAAAGAAAGCAAAAAGGAGCCAACCACTTATTTACAAAGATATTTACAAAATATCTAAAAGTCATGTTGACTTTTGACAACTTGATGGATGACATCATCCCATGATGCAACATGGATGATGTCATCGTTTGCATCAACTTACTTCAGATATTCCAACAAGAAAGTCGGAGAAGAGAGAGAAGAAGAAGAAGAAGAAGAAGAAGAAGAAGGAGCTACTCGTCGTCATCATCCTGCGGCCGAAAGGGAGTAGACTCGCTTTGATGTCGCCAGTGATGAAATATGGAACCGAGCGCGGTATTCCAAAAAATTGTTAATCATGGCCCAAATTGATCCCGAGAAGGATCCTCAGTGTAGCTTCCGATCGCCTCACAAGTCTCCCGCTCATCTATGAGCTTCTCTCGGGAGTTTGGAATAATCCTTCTCCGCCTCAATGAGGAACCCGACGAAGTCCCTACAGCCAAAAGAGGTTGTTGATAGATTCAAAGTGTCAAATGTGACCTCCGCCCCGCTCTTGAGAAGCGATCTCTTCAAGATCCGAATAGTTTCATCACCTGACCTAAAGGTGAAGGAAGGAGTGAGCAACCCCCGGAGACATGTTGAGAACAATTCGCTCCATTTGATGCATCGATCCAGTGGCTTCTTCCTTAACCTTGTCAATTTTTTCCGTAATAAATTCAAGCTGATCTATCCGATAGTCCAGAGTGGACATGGTTTTGCTGAGGGCCTTCGATGGCCGAAGACACCGAACTTGACTGCATCTTCGATCAACAAATCGAACATTTGTCGAAAGGTCTCGTGGTTGGAGTCTAGCATGATCCAACTCTTCCGATATGGGCCCCTGCTAATACTGGAGCTCTTTGTTCGCCTTTCCGATGTTCGATACAAATTGATTTAATTCAAAGTGATCACTCTTTCACTGCCCTGAGGATCCGGCTCCTCCAAGCGTAAACGGCCATACCCCCGCTCGCCAATCTTTGAATATTCATTGATTTTCTCCGCCGAGAAGCTCTCAAGTCTCGGGCAGGCAGTTGTGGGAGGTGCACTACCCATCTTCTCGTAAGGCTTGAAGCAGATATTTGTCTCGCTTCCTTCGCAGCCTTTTCTTCTTTTATTTCTTGAAGCTTTTGCAGAGGGCATCGATCATGAAAGAGCTTCCCGGAGACTTTCGTAAGACGTCCCCATTGTGACTTGAGTCACGGTAAAATCTGCCGAGATGATCTTTTTCTCCTTGAGGGGATCTGGGTATGCTATTTCCATAACTCTCTCACCGCAGCACTTTGAGAGAAGCGTGTTACGTGCTTTTGCTTCTTTGCCCCTTTGGCCGGAATTACTGAAAAGTCCATCGGAGCGATGGGAACTTTTCTCTTTTCTGGGCTCTGCTCACCGCCGAGAGATCCATGCTGGTCCTATGGAAGAAGGACCAGAGACAGAAGAGGGGACAGCTGCAGTAGAAGAGGGGAAAAACGTGGAGACACGCGGAGGCGGCATTGAGAGAATAGCCGAAGAAGTGCCCACGAGAGGAAGGGAAACCTGCAGTGCGGAAGACATAGAAGGGAAGGGAGCTCGGAGATGAGGGAAGAAATGGAAGAAGATAAATCAGCGAGGGAGGAGAAGATAGACGAAGAAGCAGGGGAAAGAGTAGAAGAAGGGACAGAGGACGTGACCAAAGGGGTGGTCGCGTGAGTCACTTGAGGAGGGGAAGGAAGAGAAGAAGAAGGAATGGAAGGGACCTCTATGGTTGTAGCAATGCCGACATCCTGAGTGGATGGGCGTATGGGACTATCCTCTGTCAATTCTTCCTCCAGAGTTATAACCTGTTCTGGCGCTGTGGAAAGAGGACTTTCAGGGGCTTCTTCCTGAATGGTGCTAGATTCACCTTCTACACCTTTGCCTTTTAGCTGCTTCTTGGACCTTGGAGGCGCATTGCCCAATGGGGAGGTTGTGAAATCTACCCCAAGGTAGATCAGCCCGCTCATGCGGCACCAAAGTGCTCGCTCGCGCATAGTCTCCTTGACCCTCTCCTCAATTGTTTGAGGAGCCTTGCTTCTGTCAATGGCCGGGAAGGGCCAATCATCCCCTTCCGTGTCATTATACACCTTGTCTACTTCATCTTCCGTAGTTTGGAAGCCTTTGGGGACAATGGCCACTCCGTATTGAATAATTTCTGCCAATGCTAAGCGAGAATGATCCTTTCTTCTGAGTTCCACCTCGTGGATGACGTCAATGTAAATATCCTCAATTTGAGGGACATGGATCGGATCAAGCTTAGCCTCTTGGCAGGCAGCCCTGGGTCAAAGGTAGGCCTGGCTGGGAAGTCATGTTTCAAATTGAGCAACTCCAGCTCTGCGAACATTTCCTTCGCCTTGTGATGGGTGGAGCATGTGTATCGGCCCACTGTGAGGGGGAAAGGAGTTCCGCCCTTCTTTCTTTTGAGGCATTTCTCATGGTATGTGACCAGCTGCCTTGATAGCTCCAAAGAGAATCACCTAGGTCCAAAGATACCCTAGCCTGCCGGTTGGTTCGCCCAAGAAGTTGACCGCCCTCAGATAGGTAAATGTGGGAAACTGGGTGAACAGGGCCCCCCACTTCTCCACGATTGACACAATGTTTTTGGTCGAGCGACCATGAGTTAGATTTGGCCTCAATAGGCAGATGATGGTGTGATAAAAGAATGCATCGTTGATTTTGGCGAATTGGGCGATGCTATTCTCCAGCCTCCGCCTCGGATAATACTCATATATTTTGACCCGAGGCCAAACGCCATTTCGTGCTAGGCCCGGATAATCTCTCTCTCGACGCCTGCAGCACAGACCACGTAGGAGTTCATATGGAATACTCCCGCCAGCCGAACCGTCAGAGCCGCCGGGAGATGGTGTCGCTTATTATTTCCCCAAGAAAAGCGCCGATCGGGCAAATTTTTATTCATTGTCTCCAAGTACCTCAAAGATCCATTTATGGAAGTAGTGGGCGCCAAAGCCCAAGACTCGCTAGAAAGTAATAGTATCACCGAGCTCTTTCGAGAAATCACCGCGGTGGATAACTGGGCCACCGGGTTATCACCTTCTTGTTCTTCAAGTAGACTTCGCTCATCACAGCATGCATTGGTCTTCATTATCTTCCCAGGCCTTGATGCACTCTTCTTGGCTGACGGCCACAAAGTGCCGGTGGTGAGGGATGCCAAGTATCATCTCAAAATGACGGGCAAAGTGAGGTTTATAACTACCTCGCCCTTGCTTTTTTCGACACATCTTGTGTCCTTGTTATAAGACTGGGCAACCACCATCATGAATTCGTTGTTGACTGTGCTGACGGGGATTCCTCCGGCGAAGTGCAGGGCACTGCCTATCAATTTGTCCATCCACGGACTCTCAGAACCTTCGAGTTCTAACCTGAATTCTTCCATGTCAATGTGACCCACCCCGAGTCTCGACATCCATACCGCATTCACTGTGATTCGGGCATCCCGACCCTTTGATATTTGTACTTCATCTCTTCCTCCGTAGTTTCGCCTTTCCTTTTGATTTGGTGGGCCTCCGCTGGATGTAGACATATGTTCTTCTAAGTTTATCCGCTGATCTCGCATGAAGAAGAAGCGAGACCCAATCCGAAAAGGTCGAATTAGCCATTTGATCTTTCATTGAACGCGTTAGCGTAATGAAGAGTTATAGATTTTTAGGCTCAGGGGCGCAGGCGCATGAAAATTGCAGCTACAGGCTAAATAGGCAGCAGGCGCACGGAAAGGGCATGTTGTAAAGTTAAATGGCGCCAAAGGCGCATGGCGCATGCATACCGCAGTGCATTTTAGTAAAGGGCGCATGAGAACGCGTGTTTGATGGAGAGACAGGATGCGCCAAAGGCGCATGAGCTTTGCATGTTGCATTGATTTGGTGCGCCCTTTGGCGCATCGGAAAAAGCGTGTAACATGGACGTTTTGTGCGCATGCGGCGACGGAGGGTTTGCACAACACAAATGTTATTGCGATCGGGGATGCGCTCGCGCCTTTATTGCTTCATACTTAAGCAGTAAAGCTTGTGTTGCATGGAGTTTCGGGTGCGCCATGGGCGCATGGAAAAGGGATGCAACATGGACGGATGGTGCGCCATCAATGGGGCGCAGTTCAACATTTTTAGCACGCGGAAAAGGCGCGCCTGAGGGCGCATGAGCTCATGATGCAGCAGGCCGAAAGGGTGCGCCATTGGCGCAGATTTTGCTCATGTAACAGGGCGGGTAGATGCGCCATGGGGGCGCAACTGTTCTTAGTGTTGCAGGGGTTACAGACGCGCCAAGGAGAAAAACAGAAAACTAAACTCTTAAAGGGGGTTTTACATGATTCTTAGATTTCTTCTCCTCTCTTCTTTTAACATGCTCAGTGGGCAAACGAAACGGTTAAAACCAAGAGGATTACAACCACGGTTTCAAGAAATGACCTTCTCCACAGAGATCGAAAGAGGAAGGATAGATGGGGGAGAGGGATAAAGAAACGGGGGAGGCTTAGGCCAATCATATTTATATAAACAACCACCCAACAAGCAAGAACCAAACCAGAACACACCAATAAGAACCGAAAGCACAAACGCACAAGAGAGAAATAACACCTCTTACCGGATATATAGCAAAAGTGCAACGGGTCCACGGGACG
Organism: Taxus wallichiana var. yunnanensis; assembly: GCA_018340775.1. NCBI lineage: Eukaryota > Viridiplantae > Streptophyta > Pinopsida > Cupressales > Taxaceae > Taxus > Taxus wallichiana. The sequence continues at coordinate 302,357,888 of CM031235.1, forward strand.
ATGAAAACGATGGAGCAGTAGGCCGACAAGTCGAATGATCACGTGCTCAACAAACGTGAAAATGACATTTGGGAGCGCACTCACATATATATAGAAAAATCGGGTCATAAATGCGCCACCCACTATTTCAAAGGCGCATGAGATTTGTTGTCGACGGGAGAAAGCGTGCGCCCTTCGGCGCACGAGAGTATTTGATAACAAGAGACTTAGTGCACTGGCGCTACGCAAAAGCATTGTCGACATGAAGTTATGTGCGCCTTGGGTGCACCAAAATATGGTGTCAGTAATAAGATCATGTGCGCCTTTGGCGAACCAAAAAGCGGAGCAACAAAAGTCAATGTCAACACAAGGCGCATGCGCTTGGCGCATGCAAAAGAGACTCAACATCCTTTGGCGCACCGAAAGATGTGTTAACATGGAAAACCATGCGCCAAAGGCTTTTAAGGGGCACATCAAAAGCTAGTGTTACAAGGATATTTCATGCGCCCAGCCAAAAAAGGCTCAAAATGACTAAGTTCGAAAACTAGATTTCCCGGGAAGGGATTTTACAACGTTTCGAACGCGAGGGATCCCTAACGAGGGATCGAAACAAAATTTTCCATATGGTTATCGGTAAAATTGCCCTTGTCAATTTTACGGGATAACAAATATTAAAACCATCATGCGGCCACTTATCAACGTGTAATGACACATGTTTTCCATGACTATTCACAAAAATTTAAAATATTATGTTGATGACATAATTGCAAAATCACAGTATAAATCCACCCATGCTCAAGATGCCGACCACTCTTTGAACTCTTCGCAACAATACAAAGTATGTCTATATCCAAAGAATTATGTTTCTAGTGTCATAACTAAGCAGGATCATTGGCTATATCATCTCCCAACACGGCATTGAAATTGATCCCAAAAATACGTGTAATTGATTGAATGGCTCCACCTTGTAATTTACATCAATTACGCTCACTACATAGGTGGTAAAATCCAGGCAATCCATCATTTCATTCTACATCTCTTTGACAAAACCAACCTTTCATGCATCTAATGAAAAAGGACACTAAGTTAATTCAGATTACCATTAACAACATAAATTTGATGATATTAAAGCATATTCATTAAATCCTACTATTATAGTACCTCTCATGGCTGATTATCCCTTCCTCTTGTACATTTTGGATAAATTTTATGCATTAGGGCCCTTCCCGCTCAACATGAAAGGGACATCTATCGCATTAGTCACAATTTTCTCTCCTATGAATGCAATTACAACTAGTTATGCCTTTGGGCTCTTTTTATTGTGGACAAGTTGTGACACTACCTTCTCAATAATGAGGTTCAAATAATTACCAAAGTAGATCCTCTATGATATCTCTTATCTTGCACTCATCTCTCTTCCATGTATGATGGGTCATGTTACTTATAGAGTTTGATTTCAAATTCATCCCATAAATAGATATTAAAGGAAAATCTATCGTTGATCGATATCAAGCCCCTCTTTTGAATGCATCAAATTTCTATAATACTTTTTGAGATTACTTTACTATTACACCATTGACATTAACACTTGGAATATGTATTTTTACGGGTCTCATTTCCTCTCGGATGATGGGGATGGGATCATGTTTATCACTCCACATGGTGATCATCTACCCTTTTTTATCACTTAGGATTATCCTATACTAACAACATCCCTAAGTCTAAAGCCCTCATTCTCGCCCTCACTATTTCCCACAAACTTCTTATTCAAAATATTCAAATACATGGTGACTCACAACTCATTATTAACCAGGTTAATGATATGTATCAAACCAAAGAGAAGTGTATCGTCCTTATAATAACCTCGTCAAAATAATCTTAACTAGATTTGAGTACTACTCTTACACCACTATTGATTGAAAAGAAAATCATCATGCAGATGTTATGGCTAGTGCGGCATCACTCATTCCTTAAGATATCAATGATGAACATGACACCTTTATCATTCCACACTTGTGATAGCTTTCTCACCGATAGTCCATATTTCAAAACATGTGTTGTCACACACGTATTGATCTTCCCAAATGGTTCACTCAAATATATAACTTTCTCTATCGACAAACCATTCCCGATAGTTTTCAACATCATGAAGCTTATCGTCTATGATAAGATTCCACACAATATGTAATCCTTGGAACTTCATTATTTAAAATACCATTCGATGATCGTAACCTATATTGATTAGGACTCGACAACAACCCCACAAATTTATATCAAGTTTATGATACTCTATGTGATGATCACTTATCGGTAAAATTTATGTCTCACAAGATCTTACACCAAGGTTACTATTAGCCTACCATGGAACAAGACTACTTAGAATATGCCAAACACTATGATAAATTTAAACAATATAGAAATATCCATTATACACCTACATATGACCTTTATCCCATTGCCTAATCATGGTCTATTTCCATGAGAATCTACAAGTAACTCTTCCTCACACCGACCTCCCGAGGTCGTGCGAGAGAGACAAATGGTGGGGATGGAATATACGGGCTATAGACAGACTAGTTGGGTAATCTTATGTCTTCAACACGCAATAATGGGATCTGTGAATCTAAGGAAAAGAAGGCCCTCCTAACCTGAATAGGTGTGATGGATCGTTTGGTGAGGATAGCTGCTCGAAGGCTCCAATCAATATCGAGCTCAGCCGAGATCCTATCTATAGGTTGTTGAATACGTGGAAACTGACATGTGGGTGCTTTCGTATATATTTCCTGACAAGGTCATGAAAATGGTGGTAAAAATGTGTAGTGGATCTTTTGGTTTTATGGATGATTCTCTGGTTTAGTCCAGAAATCCTTAGCTTGATTGGCTGCTATGTTTAATAATGAGAGTTGTGTGATAATGTCTGGTGGGAGTGGAGAGGACCTAAATACTAATGTTTGCAAACCAACATCAACGTCGGATTGATTTGTAGGCCCGTTGGGTTGTGGGACCTGTGGATCACAACCATAAGTTCATGGTTGTTGTGGACCTCCTATGGTCATATGAAGAGTCAATCCCTGATTCCGAGTATCCTAGTAATCGTATGCCTTTTCGGCCTCTACGTTTAGAACTAGAAGTTGCATGATTTTCTCAGAGTACCTAATAGGTGTTCTGGAAACTTGGATACGTAAGCTAGTGTCTATATCAATGAGGAGGTCTCCCATCATCTGGCTGTGGGACTAGTGGATCACAACCGAATGTTTTCTCTCTTTTAAGTCCTTCTATAGTCATACGGATATCTATCAAGGTAGTCTATAATTTGGCTGATTTGACCAGAATGTGTGTGCTTTGTCGTCTTCTATATTTAATCCTCTTAGTTGTGTGCTAACTTCTTGTAGGTCTGATGTTGTTCGGAAGACCTAAATTCTGAGATTTTGGTCTATGTCGGCTAGTGCCATGGGAAGATTTGGTTGAGGCATGATTGGCTCAAAAATGTATTCCCTGGGCTCCCTAGGTCCCGTGATTGTCATACAAGATCAATATAAACCTAACTAAAACAAAATAAACTAATTATGCAAGATATATCTATATATATATATATATATATATATATATTCCTCTATTTTTGTATTTTTGATAGAATTTTTAATAGAATTGAAAGAGCAACTAATCTAATATATTCAGAAAATGACAACTAATCTAATAACAAAATTAAAACAAGCAAGGTAGCCCGGTGTAGCTACTTACTATGCAGTTGTGAGTTTATCCTAAATAACTAAATAGCTGATTAACTTAAATTGAAAGACTCTCGATCCTACCTCAGAAGTGAGGAATGAATCATAGTTTCTAGAAACTATCAATCCCCACAGCTTCCTCAAAGCAATATCAAAAGTGAATTTAACTGAAATGAAATAATTCACTACTCTATTTGATATGTTTTAACTAGAACTTTGACAGATAAAACCTGGAATTTGCAAAACAGTGGTGAATCCAATAGTGTATGACTTTGTCCCCTCAGAATGATCTCCTCATTCCTTCATGTTCACGTGAATCCAAAAGAGCGTGTATATGCTAGCATCGACAGAAGAAGGTATTTGAACAATGGCAGCTTTGGATATAGACCGAATATAATGCGAGTAGGAGAGGGACAATGCAAGTGACAGAGCTTGGCGTATGCAATTCCTAGCGGGATTTATTATGGGAATACAACACAAGTGTACCGAGAGATTCTAGAATCTACCTTCTATGAAGAACACAACCTACAACTCTAATGGATTCAATCTACAAATGACACTACTCTGCTCTAAACTAATTTGTATGAACAACAATGAACAAGACTGAAGCAAGAAGATCGAATGGCTTCTAACAACAAAGGAAAACTAGCATGGATGCAAAACATGAAAAAAAATGAATTCTAAGCAAGAAATTGAAAGACTAAACAATGGAAATGAGAAGTTGAGGGGCCATTTGCTTGAAAACAAGCTGGCTATTTATAGATTTCACATTCACCCAAAGGTAATTCCTATTAGAACTCTTTTACCATTAAACAATGAAGAAACACTATTCCAGGGAACATAAAACATTAATACGAGCTAAGGTGGTTGAGAAAAGCTGGTAAATGTTGAAAAATTATGCATGTCGCGATCAAAGGAATGTGTTGGAAAATGCGTGAAGGGACCACCCCCGAAGGGTGGGTGGACCGGTTCAGGGCGGTCACGAGACCGGCGGTGGCGGTTTCATTACTGAAGGTCAAAAGGCCAAAAAAAGGGGGGCAAGAGATAAAACAAAGCACAAGGAACTTGGATAAAGCATTTGGGATGCTAACATATACTTCGCGAGCTTCTCTGGATCCCGAACACCTTGTGAGGTGACCTGTATCATCATTGGGCATGTGTAACATCGTTCGGTGGTGCAGTACCCTACAATTTTGGGTACGTACATATTGCCCCCTCGGAGAAGTGTTTTAGCCATGAAGAGGTGTAAAATGGTGGGTCCGAGTATGGTGGTCCCAAAATGGGAAGCTAGAAATTATACCTGACACATGCCCGTGTGTCGAAATGTCGCCATCCAAGTTCCCGCTACCTACAAAATGGAAAGAGGACTCAAGTGTAGATAGATAAAATAAATCAAAAATAAATACTAAATTAGTATGAAATGAGGACTTACCATTTTGCGGGGATAAGAACTTACCTCCGTCGGCGCTCTAAACCTGAAAGGGGCATTCAAAATGAGTCAAAACACCATATATATATATATATATATATATATATATATAATGGGCTTATTTTCCTATTCATTTGCGTGTCGATTTGATAGTTTTTGAGCTCTGGGACCCATGGTGATGGTTTTCGATGAGAGTATAGTCGAAACATTCGTAGCGAGATAGTGATCATGCCTCGCGAGCAGAACCTCGACCCACGAAATCTAGGTTAGTTCTTCTCGATTTAACGTTTTTGCACCCAAAATGTTAAAATGATGAAATCTTTGTTGTGGGGGTTATTTTTAGAAATGTTAGTTTTAAATGTGTCTCTTAGGGGGGACGCCTAATGGGTAGGCTTTCATTTTAGCTAAAATGGTCAATTTTTGCATTTTTGAGCATTTTTAGGGCATGCGACCCATTTGTAGTCGGGACAAGACCGCCCCTGAGCAGGGTGGTGGTTACGGGACCGCCACCTTTCAAGGTGGTGGTTATGGAACCGCCACCCTGCTAGGGGTGGTCCTCTACAGAGTGTTAAAACAACACTATTTTGAATTTATTTTTGCATTTTTAGTGTTCCTACTTGCTTTAATGATTTTTCCAATGCAATCTTGACACTAACTTGCTTCTTTTTGTGTTTTTGGGTGTTTTGTAGAAGAAGGAAGAGTACATTAGATGGAGCCGAGAGAGGGAGTGTGATTGGCTTCCAGCAGTGTTAGATGCACTCTCTCAGGCTGAGCAGGATACTCTCCAGAGGGTAGGTATATTGAGGATCACGGGTCCCCCATGTTGCACCTACCAGTCACATACTATGTGACTTATTTTCTTATTGGGATGTGGATCAGAACACCTTCCGATTGCCAGGAGTTAGGGGTGAGTGGTCCATCACCCTGGAGGATGTTTACCGCATATTGGGGTTCCGATCCTTGGGCTGTGTCTCTCAAGACAACAGTATCTAGATCACAGGTGGTTTAGTGGGCCACCTATATGGGAGATGCGGTCATTTCGACTGGTTCAAAGAAGGGGGTGAAGGTCCATTCTATTCCCGGCTTGCCCATCCCTCTGATCCACCAAGGCCATTATGGGCATTCTTGCTTTGAGATTGATCGGGGACAAGGGAGGGGATACTTTCTCTACTGTTGGGCCCCCATCATCGCGCAGATTGAGGCACATGGTCAGATTTATGCCTGGGGAGCTGATATACTTGGGACCACCTATCACGACTTATACAGGGTGGTTCGATTATAGGGACAGTCATTGAGCCATCCGACCTTAGTTATGAGTTGGGTCTATGAGCGCATTATCCCTTATGGGAGGGGCATATAGGCAAGTAGTGGATCCGGGGCCGTCAGGGCAGCTAGATGGATAGGGATGATGGTGCTTAGGGCACCGCATCAGCCGGTGGCTTCATTGACCACCATGGATATGGAGGCCACACCTTATCAGGCCATGGCAGGGTTGTGGGGCGAGGAGGTACGCACCCTGATTTCCTACTCTACTACTAGGGCAGCTTGTGGACAGGATGGGGAAGGTAGAGATACACCCCTTCGATCGAGTGCCTCAACAGTTTGGCCTTGCTTACATTGATATGCTTCCCCCAGTGGTGCTAGTGTTTAGATCAGTTCGGGAGGCTAGGGGAGGTCCTAGAGGCCGGGGTTGGACTGTTGTTACTCCTGGCATCCCTATTGCAGCTAGGAGGGTGGTACGCACTCGAGAGAGAGCCGGTGCTCCTCAGGCACCTTTACTTTGGATTGCCGTCGGTCCTGCCCATAGCAGTGATGATCCCATTGATATAGACTCCGAGTCTGAGGAGTTCACAGGGGGAGAGATGGAGGAGGAGACCGAGGACATGGAGATTAGTGAGTCGGGTGGGGGAGAGGATAGTGATCCCGAGTGGCATGACACTCAGGAGATCCTACAGGCCGAGAGGGCAGAGCAGAGAGCATGGAGAGGGTGACTCTAGTCTCAGAGGAGTTGCTTTCTCAGGACCTAGGTGGAGAGGATGAGTCTGTGGCAGGACGCCATGTTGCCCCAGACGTAGGAGGGGGACACCAGCGCGGTGTGTGTGGTGGTGGCGTGGATCCTAGAGATCCCTCTTGGAGGCCTGGCGATCCTAGTGAGTTGTCACTCTTCTCTTGACATTTGTTTTAGTTAGAATTGTCTTAGTTGTTATTTCTTTTTGTTTTGCTTACTCTTGGTTTTATCATTGATTGTTTTCTAACTTGTTTTCTCCTTTGTTTGCAGTGACTATTGATGAGTGGCGAGACTTGATTCACCGAGTGTGTACCGATACCCTACTTCTCCCCTCAGAGAAGACTTGTGTTGAGCTTTCCATGGATGTGGGGAGCCCTCAGTCAGCTGGTAGGCACACTGATGTTTTTTCTTCTGTTTGGCACATGGCGAAGATCATGACTTCTCTCCACATGGAGGTAGCTGGATATAGGACAGTTGAGTGCCTGATGAGGAGGAGCCATTCTCATAGTGAGATGGTAACTACCGGGCGTGACCGCGAGCCCTCAGTGCATCAGAGAGAGCCGTGTAGCTGGAGTCCTAGACGTGGTCGTGTGCCTTCTGAGGGATCCCATAGGGATTGAGAGGCCACTTGGCTCTTTTTATAGTGACTCTTGCTAGATTGTTTATACGAGCATTTTGTATTTTTGGGCTCATTGAGCATTTTGACCATGCCTAGTGCATGATGGCATTGTACATGAAACCCGATATATATATATATACCTCTTTTTGGATCTAGATCTCTTTGTTCCTAGAGTTTTGTGATTCATTTCCACATGTATACTAGATGTTTATTAGAATTTTTGTTTTTATGGTGCTTTTCAGAATGTATGCAATGGAGAACAAATGTCACAAATGTTTTCTTTTTGTATTTCGTGATGCTGATGTATGATGATGTAGACACCATGTGATCTTGAACTTTAGTTTCTATAAGCAATTTTCGGTACTTCATATTGTTTTGACAAAATGTGATGATGAGCTGGTATGATGAGTAGATGAACTTGCCCCACTTCTAACTCCACGCAACTAGTAAGATGTGAGGGCTCACCACCGAGAGCTAGAAAGGGCACAAGCTATGAGGTGTGTTGAAATGGTAATGATGAGAGATAGACAAAGAGTTGGTGGAACCAAATTAGGATGCTACAAACCTATCCTACTCAAATGACTCCATAGTTTAGAATGTGACTTGCTTTGTAGTTTATCTAGACTTAGATCCGTAGATGGCCACTTGGTTGACAAAATCTGGTTTTCAGGGTTTTGAACTCTCTTGGAATTTTGGACATCTGATTCATTTGTTTTTGACTCAAGATTTCAAGGTTTGTTTGAACTATTTGCTTATGACCTTCAATGTTTACTGTCAAGAGGACCCCCTACACCTTGCCCCATGCTACTAGTAGGAAGCACGGGCTTATCACCATGGACAAGGCACAGGTGAGTAAAGGCATTTCCATCCTTTCCCAACCCTACGTCACTAGTAAGAGATGCAAGCTCAACACCGAAGGTTGGTAGGGCAAGGAAATGTGTAAAAGTAAAATTTTTTGTTTGATTTATATTTGACTTACTTACTTGAGAAAAATGTCAGAATGTTCTCATTTCCAAAGAGATATATATATATGGGATAGATGTGACACCATGAAGCTTCTAGAATAGACCATAGGCAAGACACCTATCCTAGGAAGAAACCAAAAGTGAGAACAAGCATGTAGGCCTTGGTATGGCTACCGTTAAGACTTTGTCATATCTTGCTTTAATTGATGAAATGATTAAAACAGTTGATGATGTTATGAAAATGAAGAAGTATGATTTGAATGCTCCTGCCAATACTATCAGAAGTTTGTAATGAATTGCTTAAGAATAAGTCCCTTGATCACCAAATTTTATGAAACGAGTGAACAAAATGAACCTAACTAAATGAATATGTAATGTAGATATAATTATACAAATAGTGTTGATGCTTCATGCGTAAAACCATTTAAGATGCAAGGAATTGACTGATTCATTGAATTCCTCACCCTCCAGTGTGCATAAGAGATATGCACCATTTCGTAGTCTTTCATGACTCGATATGGGCCCAACCATTTGGGCCGAACTTTCTTCCTTCACCGGTTTTCTTATCGATCCGGTTGTCTAGTCTTAGAACTAGATCTCCTTCATATATTTCTCACTCATAGACCTTTTTGTTATACTATACAACATCCAGTCAGCATAGGCTCTATGCCATTGTTCGGCATTTAGCTTGGCCTCATCTAGGCTTTCTAGTTGAGAGAGGCGTGCCTCCCTATAAGCTTCTTCATCTAGAATCCCTTGTAATGAGATGCGGAGACTGGGTATTTCAACCTCAAGTGGGAGAACTACTTCTGCCCCGAATACCAAAGTGAGAAAGGAGTTGCTCTTGTTGGTGTTCTTATTGAGGTTCGATGGGCCCACAAGGCTGGATATAGTTTTAAATGCCAATCTCACTTGTTCTCCTTGACTATTTTGAGGAGAATAGCTTTCAATGTTTTGTTTGTCGCTTCGGCCTGCCCATTGGCTTGAGGGTAGTAAAGAGAGGCCGTGTGATGGTTTATCTTGAATTTGCTACATAGCTCATGGACTTCATCATTTTTAAAGGATGTGCCATTATCTGAGATAATGACTTGTGGGACACCATACCTGCACAAATGATCTGGTTCAAGATGAACTTGGCGATCATGAACTGGTACGGTGGTGAGAGGCATGGCCTCCACCCATTTGGTAAAATATTCCATGGCTATAATGATAAAATTATGGCCATCGGTTGATGAGGGAGAGAATTTCCCTATCAAGTCTAGACCCCACGTGGAGAAGGGCCATGGAGTCACTATTGGTTGTAGGGATTGTGCTGGCATGTGAATCTCATGAGAGAATTCTTGGCATTTGTGGCACTTACATACAAATTCCACTGCATCATGCTCGAGAGTGGGCCAAAAATAGCCCATCCGATGTATTTTTTGAGTGGTGGCGTGACCACCGAAGTGGCCCCGCATATCCCACTGTGGGATTCATGAAGAATCCTCTTGGATTCTTCTATGTCGACGCATCTTAGAAGCATGCCGTCGAAGGCTCTACGATAGAGCACTTGTTCTATAATAACATATTTAGCTATGATAATGCGTAACCACCTTCTTTGTTGTGGCGTGGCACCTTTTGGATATGTATGGTCCATGATAAAATTGATAATATCAGTATACCAAGGACATACAGAGATGGGAGGTCTGGTTTCGATGTAATATATGCATTCATCGGGAAAGTCGAGGTCTACTAGATCACCTCCATCTAACGGGTTGTTGGCTAACCAATCTACAATGATTTGTCCCTTAACGGATTTTTGGTTTATAAATGTTAATTCAAATTCACCCATTAAGGTTATGAAACGTCCAACCTTTTTAGACAAGGACCCTTGCGTGAGGAATGTCCGTAAATGGTCCATTTTTACAATGACCCTTGTTTCTTGATTTAACATGTAATGTCTTAAACATTTTGTGGCAAAGACTATGGCAAGGCATTCTCTTTCTACCTACGTATAACATGTTTCATAATCGAGCAACATTTGGCTAATAAAGTAGACTGCACGTTCTCATTTATCATCATCTTCTTGAGCCAACATGCAAGCTAATGAGACATTCGTAGCTCGTGAATACAGGATTAGAGGGTGATCCGGTCTAGGAGGCATTAGCGTGGGAGGAGACAGTAAGAAGCGTTTAACTGCTTTGAAGGCCTCATGGCATTCTTTTGTCCAAATAATGGAGCAATATTTTTTCAACAAATTATTGATCGGATGAACAACAAAACTTAAGTCCGGAATGAATCTTCGGATTGCACCAAGTTTTCCAAGAAATGATCTGATACCAGAGTCATCTGATGGTGGAATCATTTCAAGAACAACCCAGATTTTGGCTGGGTCAACATCAATCCCTCGTGATGATATGATGTAACCCAGGAGTTTTCCTCCTGTCACGCCAAATACGCACTTCTCTGGGTTTAGTGTGACTCCATATTCAATCAATCGTGAGAGAATGATACGGAGCACTTCGGGTGATCACAACACTTCTTGGCTTTGGCCAACAAGTCATCCACGTAGGACTCCACAATCTTATGAATAAGATCATGAAATATGTATGTCATTGCCCGTTGGTATGTAGCCGGCATTTTTGAGACCGAATGGCATAACAACGTAGCAATAAGTTCCCCAAGGAGTTATAAATGTGGTTTTGGCCTGGTCTTGTTTAGATATTTTGATTTGATTATATCCCGAGAACCCATCCATGAGAGACAAAAGCTCAAATCCAGTTATTGCATCAATGATTACGTCAATGGATGGTAATGGGAAATCATCCTTGGGACAAGCTTTGTTAATATCCGAAAATCTATGCAAATGCGTATCTTCCCATTCTTTTTGAGGATGGGAACAATATTAGATACCCATTGTGAATAGTCGATGGGCTTAATGAATCCTACTTGGAGAAGTTTTACTACTTCCTCTTTTACCATGAGAGCCACTTTTGGTTTCATTGGTCTTGATTTTTGTTTAATTGGCTTTGCATCTGGTTTGGTGACAAGATTATGTACTGCGATGTGTGGTGCAATTCTGTCATTTCTTTATAATTAAATGTGAAAGCCTTTTGATGTTCTTTGAGAATTTGAGTGTGTATTTCTATTTCTTCTGGAGTTAGCGAAGATCCTAGTTTCAAGATCTTTGGTTCTTCCTCCATTCCGATATTTATATCAATCATTCCTTCGATTAAAGAAGCGTTACCTTCTTCAAATTTAGGTGGGGCTGGAGGTAGTTCCAAGTCTTCTCCATTCTCTATCTTGTAAATATCAAGATTCTTTTGTGGGGGAGCTCTACCATGGGATTTCCAAAGTAGGAAGATGAGTGCGGGATTAAGGAAAAATCTACTACGTGATGTGAGGTGTAGCTCTGCATAGGCATTTAGGTAGTCAAGAGTGACTCTATCACTATCAATATGATCTAAGATAGAAGATTCTTTCTCAGCTATATGTGTTAGAGGAGGGTTTGTTGATATTTTTTTCACCAATGGTTCAGTACGAAGTGATACCATGAAACGTGTATCCTCCAATTCACTACTTGGAGTGAATCGTGAAGCTGAGGTTGTTATTGAATCTACGAGAAGGTTCTGTTCTCGTGGGATTGCCTCAATGGATATGAAGTGAATCCTTTGCTTAGATCTAATACCGTTGTTTTATAGAGCTGCAAGTGCTCAGCTCTAGTCTCATATACTTCAGAGACTTGGTTTGCAACTAATTGTGAGTCTCCTAACACTCTGATGTCATTAACACCGATCCTTTTGGCTATGATGAGGCCAAGGAGGAGGGCTTCATACTCAATGCCGTTGTTTGTACATTCAAAGTTTAACTTAAAAGAAAAAGGTAGGATCTTTCCCTCAGGAGAAGTAAAGATCACACCTGCCCCGGCTCCATAGTGACATCTAGCTCCATCGAAGTGGAGAGTCCAATATTTACTAGGAAAAATGGATGTTGGGACATTTTGTTTGTTTCTTTTTTGGTTACTTCTACCATGCAAAGTTCCTCTGCTGGAAGAGAACCAACTCCTAGGGTACATCCCATACCTGTGGAATCAAATGGTAGGAAAATTGGTAGATCTTGTTCCAGTAATTTGATAATTTTTGTAGTAGTTCCTAATGACACTGTTTCTACAACGTTAGCTTCATCCTTGAGGGCTGGGATGCCCTTGACTAGGTTCGTAATTTCTAGTTCTGTTGTAGGTATTAATTTTTCTTCCAGTTTTGAGTCGATTGGTTTGTTAAGTTGGTTTGTTGGGAGTTCAAACTCAGAGTGAACACCTGGCCTTTTCTTTAGGTCTGCTAGGTGTATATCAAATGGTTTTGGGTCACCTTTTGCTACGAATATCTTTCCTAGGTGCAAGAATCTTATTTCCTGGAATAACGTAGAAGGGATTGCCTTCATGCGATGTATCCATGGTCACCCGAGGATCATATTATAGTTGGTTTCCGATCTATGATATAAAACTCGGTGAGGATCGTCTTGGGTCCTAAGGTGACTGGTAGTATTATAGTCCCAATTGAAGTAGCCTTGAGGCTATCATAACCTCTTAGCGTATTTCGTGTCGTGGAACAATTTGTTTCTCCATATCCTAGCTTTGAAGAAAAGAGAAGGGGACTATATTAACTGCTGCCCCATCATCAACCATTGTGCATTTAACATAATTGTTGTAAACCCACACTTGTAAATGTAAGGCTGGATCACCTCTACGTGTAATTTCAGCCTCTGTTGGCATTTTGTTTACGTCAAATATAAACTCAGTATCCCTATCTGGCTGCCCAGAGGATAAACGTCAAAATCCACATGGTTTACTTGTGTTTCTAGAGGAGGAGTGATGTTGATTAAATGGCCAAGGCCTAATGCTTCTAAGAGGGCAGCCCTATGGGTGGGAGAATTTTTTAACAAATCCAAGAAGGAAATGTGAGAGAAGGTCTTTGTTAAGTCATTAATTAGATCATAAGCACCTATGGGCTTCATTAATGTTTGTTGACCATTATCTGGTTCTAGTGGATAACTTGGATTTGGCTGAGAAGAATATTCTCATGTTCTTGTTATGGCTTCTACGTGCAGCTCAGTATCTAACTCCACTAGACCAACTATCTTGGTTCGTGGTTGAGTTCCTAGTTGAGGTGCGACGGGTGGATTTAGTGAAGTTGAGGCTTCATGATCATTATTTCTGCCATTACACCCTTGTTCGTCCCATTTGGATTTAATTTATTGTTGTTATTGTGATTTGGGAGTGGATCATTAAAGATCTTGAGGGGTGTTTTGAGGGGAGACTGCTCCCGTGAAAGTGTTTGGCGTGGGTGTCACAGAATCTGTTAAGAACATGTCTATGAAGAGTTGTCTTTGTTCTTCTAGAAAATGTTGCATGAACTTATTGTAATCATGGAAAGTCCTAGTGTCATGGCCTCAAATTTTGTGGAAACCACAATACGAGTTGGGATTATAGCTCCTAGGTTGTTGGTTTGGAACGTGTTGTGGTCCAAAACTTTGATTAAACTTTTGAGTATTAGGATTAAAGTTTTGAGTTTGTTGCCTTTGGTTTTGGTTTTGATATCCAGTTGAATTTTGACTTGGACCCTGTGTCTGGATTTTCCATTGTTGTTGTTGTTGTGGTGGTGGACGATTAAAATCCACCGCGTTGATTTTCAGAGTAAAGTTGTTATTTCGTTGATTGTTAACTGGTGGTGGAATGTTTACAACATTTTCTCTTTTAGCTTGGTCAGTAACTCCATCTGTTGTTACTCCATGATTTTTGTTAAGGATTTTAGGTCCTTGATTGGCATTTGTTGTATTAGGATAGGTCGTAGTGTTTTGATTGGGGATGATTAATCTCCCGTTTATTCCATATGTCTTGCGACCGCTATCTATTGCAGCTTGATCTATTCGAGAGAGCGCTCTCGAGCACTTCATCATAAGTTCTTAGTGGGAACTTTGGACTTCTTCCTTTATCTCTCTACTGAGAGAATGAAGGAATAAATCACATAGTTCCATCTGATCCATGTTTGGAGCACTCACTGAAGAATAGAGGACTGTACGCCATCTTTGGATGAAATGAGCAACAAATTCATTGTGTTCTTGCTTAATATGCAAGAATTCCCTGATCCCTATTCTTAACAACTTGTTCATGTCAAAAGCCTTGATGAATTCTGACACAAGTTGTTTAAATGAATGTATGGAGGCTTCAGTATTCTGTAGTACCAATCGAGGGCAATACCCTCTAAGTTTTGGGGAATATTTTAGCAACAACCCCATCCCAAGGGAGCAGCTCTCGAATGGTTGTGGCATAGGCCTTGATATGTGCATTCGGATCTCCCTCCCCTTTGTACTTGGGTAAATCGGGAAGAGGTCTTGGAAGCATGACGCTTTATATAGTGAAGTCTAGGGGTTCTTTCAAGTATTCTGAGTAAGTCCCTATCGCATAGGTTTCGACCATTGATGGTGCCTGTTGAGGGGGTGGAGGTGGAATGGGTTGTTGATATATGGGATAGCATATGTATTTGCAGGGACATAAGGAAATCCTTGTGGTTGAGTGAACATGCCAGAGAAGAGAACATGTCTCCTTGTGGTGTTTTGGAATACATGTTTAAGTATGGAGGAGCATTGCTCAGGAATGGGTTGTTTTGTGCTAAGCCGGGAGGTATCATATTCTCAACTGGAGTGGCGTTTGAAAATGTGGTTCTAATTGGGTTTTTGTGAATATTGAGGAGGCATGCCCAACGTGCCTATTCCTGTGAGGAGGTCTACTTGGCTAGGATGATGTGGAGGATTGGAAGTTCCTGCTTGCATGAACTATGGATTTTGATTTTCTTGGGCAAGTTCTAACCCTCTGACCTTTTCAACTAAGGCTGAGATGACCTCTATTGGTGAAGACGTGGTATTTTTCCTTAGTGGCATTTGTTGTATACCTTGAGGTTGTATAGGCACGTGGTACCCTACTATGAATTGATCATTACCCTGCCAAGCTTCACCGAGGGCATTTCCCATAGGTGGAGGGATGGGGGTGTTTTCTTGGAACGAGACCTCGGGTTGTGTTTGCAAACCTCCTATAGGTGGGTACATATTTTGAGAGCATTGTTCACTCCTAGCATAACGTGCTAAATATTCCTCATCTAGAAATGGATCTGACTGTCTACTGATTTGTGGTCTGAGTAACATTCGAGGAGATGACCGGATTCTCCAGTGAGTGTCATGTTGTTTGAACCTGAAGGCTCTGGTTGTTGCGTTTGAGTGAGCTGATCCAACTCCTCTATTTGGAAAGAAGAACTAAATCTAGTCCTTTGAGGTGGAGTTTGTGTTGACAATTGGTTAGCTGAATAATTGTCACCCCATGCTGAAAGTGAGGGTGATGGTTGTCTATTTAATTGATCGTAGTATGCTTCGAGACCTAGGAGAGGTCTGCCATATGCGTCATATCCCGACATATTCGGGGGGTATATAAATACCCACAGAATAATGGGAAGAAGTGAAGGTGGAAGAAAGAAAGTGGAACACTTGAATGAAAATGAAAATGTGAAAGTGAAGTAGTTGTTCCTTTCACGTCGGGTTCACCAATTTTGTTGGTGAAGCTGATGTGAAGGCTAAATGGTGAAAAGATGAAAAGTATATTAATGAAAGAACAAGTAGAGAATGAGTATGACTTTAATTAGAAGGTTAGAAATTTCACGTCGGGTTCACCAATTTTGTATGATGGAAAAGTGACATGTGAGCATGAGAATCTACAAGTAACTCTTCCTCACACCCGACCTCCCGAGGTCATGCCGAGACAGCCAGTGGGGATGGAATATACGGGCTACAGACAGACTAGTTGGGTAGTCTTATGTCTTCAACACATAATAATGGGATCTGTGAATCTAAGGAAAAGAAGGCCCTCCTAACCTGAATAGGTGTGATGGATCATTTGGTGAGGATAGCTGCTCGAAGGCTCCAATCAATATCGAGCTCAGCCGAGATCCTATCTATAGGTTGTTGAATACATGGAAACTGACCTATGGGTGCTTCAGTATATATTTCCTGACAAGGTCATGAAAATGGTGGTAAAAATGTGTAGTGGATCTTTTGGTGTTTTATGGATGATTCTCTGGTTTAGTCCTAAAAATCCTTAGCTTGATTGGCTGTTATGTTTAATAATGAGAGTTGTGCGATAATGTCGGTGAGTGGAGAGGACCTAAATACTAATGTTCACAAACCAACATCAATGTCGGATTGATTTGTAGGCCCATTGGGTTGTGGGACCTGTAGATCACAACCATAAGTTCATGGTTGTTGTGGACCTCCTATGGTCATATGAAGAGTCAATCCCTGATTCCGAGTATCCAGTAATCGTATGCCTTTTCGGCCTCTACGTTTAGAACTAGAAGTTACACGATTTTCTCAAAGTACCTAATAGGTGTTCTGGAAACTTGGATACGTAAGCTAGTGTCTATATCAATGAGGAGGTCTCCTGCATCTGGTTGTGGGACTAGTGGATCACAACCGAATGTTTCTCTCTTTCAAGTCCTTCTACAGTCATACGGATATCTATCAAGGTAGTCTATAATTTGGCTGATTTGACCAAAATGTGTGTGCTTTGTCATCTTCTATATTTAATCCTCTTAGCTGTGTGCTAACTTCTTGTAGGTCTGATGTTGTTTGGAAGACCTGAATTCTGAGATTTTGGTCTATGTCGGCTAGTGCCATGGGAAGATTTGGTTGAGGCACGATTGGCTCAAAAATGTATTCCCTAGGCTCCCTAGGTCCCGTGATTGTCATACAAGATCAATATAAACCTAACTGAAACAAAATAAACTAATTATGCAAGATATATCTACAACATATATATATTCCTCTATTTTTGTATTTTTGATAGAATTTTTAATAGAATTGAAAGAGCAACTAATCTAATATATTCAGAAAATGACAACTAATCTAATAACAAAATTAAAACAAGCAAGGTAGCCCGGTGTAGCTACTTGCCTGTGCAGTTGTGAGTTTATCCTAAATAACTAAATAGTTGATTAACTTAAATTGAAAGACTCTCGATCCTACCTCAGAAGTGAGGAATGAATCATAGTTTCTGAGAAACTATCAATCCCCATAGCTTCCCGACAATATCGAAAGTGAATTTAACTGAAATGAAATAATTCACTACTCTATTTGATATGTTTTAACTAGAAATTTGATAGATAAAACCTGGAATTTGCATAACAGTGGTGAATCCAATAGTGTATGACTTTTCCCCTAGAATGATCTCCTCATTCCTTCGTGTTCACGTGAATCTAGAAGAGCGTGTATATGCTAGCATCGATAGAAGAAGGTATTTGAACAATGGCAGCTTTGGATATAGACCGAATATAATGTGAGTAGGAGAGGGACAACGCAAGTGACAGAGCTTGGCGTATGCAATTCCTAGCGGGATTTATTGTGGGAATACAACACAAGTGTACCGAGAGATTCTAGAATCTACCTTTCTGTGAAGAACACAACCTGCAACTCTAATGGATTCAATCTACAAATGACACTACTCTGCTCTAAACTAATTTGTATGAACAACAATGAACAAGACTGAAGCAAGAAGATCGAATGGCTTCTAACAACAAAGGAAAAACTAGCATGGATGCAAAACATGAAAACAAAATGAATTCTAAGCAAGAAATTGAAAGACTAAACAATGGAAATGAGAAGTTGAGGGGCCATTTGCTTGAAAACAAGTTGGCTATTTATAGATTTCACATTCACCCAAAGGTAATTCCTATTAGAACTCTTTTACCATTAAACAATGAAGAAACACTATTCCAGGGAACATAAAACATTAATACGAGCTAAGGCGGTTGAGAAAAGCTGGTAAATGTTGAAAAATTACGCATGTCGCAATCAAAGGACGTGCTGGAAAACGCGTGAAGGAAGGACTGCCGCCCGAGCGGGGTGGTGGTTACAGGACCGCCACCCTTAGGTGGCGGTCACGAGACCGCCACTGGGGCGGTGGTTTTGTTTCTTGAAGGTCAAAAGGCCAATAAAAAGGGGGGAAAGAGATAAAACAAATTGCTTACGTACACACACCTTTACAAGCCACCACTATTCTCGATATCTTTCTTTTAATTAGCACTTACATTATTATACTCTTTAGAATTCCCTCTACCATTATCACTAATAATGGATCTCCTTTCAAGAATAAGGATGTTAAAAGGATCTGTGAAAAATTCAAGATCAAGAAAACATTTTCAATTCTTATCATCCACAGGAAATGGGAAAGTAAAGGCCGTTGATAAAACAATTTTTAGAATATTACAAAAGGTTGTTGATATTAATGGTGAAAACCGATATAATTGTTGATCGGGGAAAATGCTAAGGATTGAAGAGAAGATTTCGTGCATAGGAGCACACATGCATAGGAGAATGAAGTATCGCATTAAGGGTTGTGCGCACGAGACAAAATTTTTGAGGACTTAGTAATTTTCAAAGGAAAGGATAAAATTAGACTTGGAGTGCTAATCACCTGAGGGATAAAAGAAGATGACTTGGTGGTTAAGAAATGGCTATTTTGGAGAAAGCACATGTATATTATGGATTAAATTACACATGTGGAGAAGAATATTAATAGGATTAAATATATTCTTATTTATAAGAAAATCTATTATTAGTGTTTTTAAAAGCATGAATGTTATTAATGTAAGCACACCTACTATTAGGAGAGTGCATGAGGAGTGAAGGAATGTCCTCACCCCTATATACACCTATTGTTTTCCATATTTCTATTAGTTCAAGAGTCTATTTATGTTCTAACAGAGTCACACTATGATGATATAAATCTAAGGTTTGATACTTGTATGCATGGTCTAGCGCTTTTGAGTCTGATTTTACTATGTATTCAAACTTCCATTAAGTAATAAATTGTTATTTATGATGGATAATTGTGGTTGGATTCTAATTGTTGACATGTCTGAATATGGTGATCTAATGGTGTAATTGATCTTGGTTATTATTTGAAATGTTATGTTTCCTTATTATATGTGTTTCCAAAGTGACTTGAATGCAATGGTTATTTATGCTTGAATGGTTTCTTTGTATAATATCCTTATGAACGTACTGAGCTAACTTTATTTCAAGAAAAAAAAGTAGGGACAAAGTAGTTACACATGCTTAGGGGATGAATGAAGTGCCACAACACATAATGGTTAAGTGGAAATAAAAGACTACATTTTGGTTTCTTTTTGTGACCACTTTTCAAGTTTTCTAACCATAATGTTACATAAAGATAGCATATAATCTATCTTTAGAGAGAATTGAAACTTGGGTAGAAGAAGATAAAAAGATAATTTTTCATAGAGGTATAGTAGTGGACTTGATTTTGGTACACCAAAGTGGGTATAAGATAATATTTATCATGAACTATATGAGACGTTCTTCAACTTTTTCCTAGTAGAATTATACCAATGGTTGGCGGTGTACACATTAAACAAATCTTTATATCCTAGGCTAAGGATTTGGATATAGGAGGATGACCATAAACTCTTTGATGCAACGGAGGAGTGGACTAGATTTGTAGAACATTGGTGGGATAGTGTGTTGTGAAATTTTTCATTGGTGTGTGTAATTACAACATATTGTTTCTAGAGGATGATGAGTTCAAGTTCTTACATGAACCCGGATGATATTACTTGCATGCATTACCCTTAGTGATAAGGGTTTTGATAATAGAAATGTATTTAGAGAAATTTTGTATGGCTAGCTAAATCCCCACCACATGCAAGGGTAGGAAAAGGTGTGGAAAAGGAAGGTAACACTAGCATAAGATAGACAAAGAGAAGAGAGATGTCTCAAGTATAATGAAGTGTGGGAGAGGGAAATTGAAGAAGCATTGCAGTAGATAAGAATGATGACTCCCGAAGGTTTTGAAGCTCTCATAGAAAATGAGGAACTATGACATCACATTTCCCGACCTTGGGAAAGTTCACTAGAGAGTCCCCATAGCTTGAAAGAGATTTCATTAGAGGAGAGAATGAGAACAACGTGTGGGAATTTGAATCACCCCGATTACCTAGCCCTTGTGTTAGGTAACTAAAATCCAAAGGTAGTTGAAGTAAAAAATAGTGAAGGTAATAAGTCATATACATATAGATATCATTTTGTGTTAAATCAAGAAGTGCATAAGACCATTAATGCACCCATGACAACACATTCATTATTTGGGAGTATTCTTGTAGAATTATTTTTAGGTGCATCAACAGGGAAGAGTATTAACACATAGACCATTAGAAGAACTTTTGTAGGTGATGCAAAATTTCGGACAATGGGTGTCTCGCTTTATTAGTATGACTGGGACATAAAGGATTTCATCAAATGCACTACATCCCATAGTAGGGGCATGGTAAGCTCACGAGGATCGGTTTAGCCACTACACAGAGGGAATACTTAAAAGGTTTAGGATCTAGATCTAGTGGACAAGTCCTAAAAAACCACCACATCATCCTCAAAGCACACCACCTCAACAATTATAGTAGACACCTCAAGTTTATTTTCAGATGTATCTAAAATTACAATAGTACAAAGAGGTGTGGATGACATGGAAGAGCATGTGCACAAGTGTGAATTACTATGGCATGCTAAAGCAGACATTACAACTCAAGATATAAAGGAAAGATAATTTTTGAATACACTCCAAGGACGCACATAGTTGGTACATAAAGTATGACCCACACCAAATTGCACAACATTTTTGGGTGAATTTCACATTCCAAATTTTGAGGAGCAAGAGCATCGGCACACTTAAGGATATCGAGCATGGTCAGCCGAAAGTGTGAGAGAGTATGACATACATTTCAATACCCTCCTCTCCAAATTATCTTATCACATCCATCCAATTCAGCGTGCATAGTGGTTCTTTGGAGGATTATTGACTTCATTCGAATATCTTTATATCATAAGACATATACGAGACCTACACAAGACCACGGAAGTAGCTTTGTGCATTGAAGTGGTTGGAAGTGTTAATACTAGAGTGAGCCCATTTTTGAGGCATAGATAACAAAAATTCCTAATAAATTAGAAAATCTCTCTACCAATTTGGCAAATAAGATGCATAATTGTATATGGTGCATTAATTATGAGGTTGAAGGACATACAAGGATAGTTTCCCACACAGAAAATGAGTGTGTTGTTACAATCTTGTGATATTTTCCACAAGGACCATGATGTCCAAAATTTTCCTCTCTTGAAGTGCATGACTATGAAGAATGTATCCATGTACTATAAGATTTGTGACATACACACTCATGATACAAAGGATTGTTAGTTGATAGATCAAATTCATGAGGCATGTAAGACTAGGTTACTGACAGCATCAAACTAGTAGGAAACTCTCGGGTATAGAATGCCCAAACTTCCAAAGAATATAATGTATGAGGAGGTGGATTCATGGAGGATATAGAACAATAAATCGCGATGGCGTAAGTATATTTCTACACGAACTTGTTATAATTATGGATCCCTAATAATTACCCACATAATTTTCCCATAATATAGTTTGTGGCTATTTTGAAATGCTTCATAAGCTTGAGGATTTATCGGACCTATATGAGTACATTTGTAAGATAAAGAAGAAGTATAATTATGTGGGGATGATCAAGGTACAACACACAAAGACTAATCGGTGGATTCCTAAGAAGATGCTTGATCTGAGTTATAACTGTATTGGTTACTACATGTCCAAGCAAGACACACACATGAACTTCTTAAGGCTAACTTGGTCTTCAAAAGATAAAAAGTGATTCATGCTAAGTATTCATACATTTCTCATTAGAGGGAAGTATGCCAAGATATTTTTGTGTCATCATAGATCTACAGGTGAGATATAATATTTAAAGGAGAAGGCATGTGAGAGAGAACATGTAAATAATGTTGAACTCTGTAGAAAGAAGTTGACATTTGAAGGAGATCTACAAGACATTGCGACATGAAAATATCATCTCATTGTTAGGAGACCTGGCTACATGAAAAAGTACCACATGTTGGATTAGAGCATGAACGTCGGATAGTGCATGAAAACCTTCCCCCATATAACCATGAGTATGACAATGAGATCAATTTGGACTCAATGATTAATGGGTGGTTTGTAAAAATATTATGATAGACATAGGAACTCAGGTGAATGTGTTGAAATTGGATAGATGGAATCATATGGGGAGACCGACATTGCAGCCATCCTCAAATGTGATGTATATGGTGAATAAGACAAGAGTTATGCCAATTAGGGTGTTGAAGGTTGCTTACATTAACATTCATGGGGATAAGTTTACTAGAGGATTATAGGTATTGGAGCTCGAGGTAGAAAAATTTCTTTCATTACTTGGGAAACCCTGGTACTTTGCGAACAATATAGACTTGCACGTCAATAAGGAATACATAAGATTTAAAAATAAGGATGAGAAAGTGATTATACCTCTAGGCGAGGAAAAATGTGTATTGTATGTTATCCTTTGAGTGAAGAATATATTAATAGAATTTATGCATGCATGGTGTGATATCTTGAGATGGTTTAACCATCCGAGGAAGGCATGCTTTAGTGGGAATATGCATAGTTAGTAAGCAATACCAAAATTATTACTTGTGATAAGCGGGCCCATGGCACATACGATATGGTCGATTCTTTGGATGAAAGGTGGAGTAACCAAGATGATTAGGATGTGTATGGTTAGGAGGATGGATGTAAGTCAGTTGCGAGGTATATTGGTGAAGGGAATCTTGATATATTTTTGCTTGCTATGGAATGCCAATGGTCAAATGAAGGGGATAGAAGAAACATGATGGTCTATACTTTACGCCATACTAAAGTGCACTAATGGGAAACACGTAGAGATAACCTATTGGGATGGAGAGAAGTGAGAATCACATTTTCCACAAGGTTTACTCATTACAATGTATATATGCTCATATATGAATATAATGTGAAGACTCCTTCTTTGGTGCACATCCATAATTGTGAGATACTATGAGTGCAAATCTAGGAGGCCTTACCA
Organism: Taxus wallichiana var. yunnanensis; assembly: GCA_018340775.1. NCBI lineage: Eukaryota > Viridiplantae > Streptophyta > Pinopsida > Cupressales > Taxaceae > Taxus > Taxus wallichiana. The sequence continues at coordinate 302,381,627 of CM031235.1, forward strand.
CCACCAATCTAGGTACATAAGTTCTACTCCACCCTTCACAGATGTGCACGTGTATGGTAAGTCCATGCTAAACTAGAAAGGGAGGCTGCAAGATGAGATGAGATGAATGCAGGAAACTTTTGATTATTTTTCTAATAAGCCACATGTACATGAAGCTCTACAAATTATGAAGCACATCACTTTGGGGATAATGCAAACGATGAAGATCTTATGCTAGAATTACCTAGAAAATTTACCCGAAGCACGTGGAGACATATTTGAAACAGATGAAATGTAGTTGAGTCATGCCTTAAAAGAAAAGGAAAAGGGAAAGATAGTATACATGATTGATGATGAAGAAGTGGAAAACCTAGATGTTATCCATATAGAGGGTAGGAGATTTCATGGACTCTGGAGATGAAAAGTCACGCATGTACCATGCTCCAATGAAAACAAAGAAGGTTAACATTGGAATAGAGGATACGCTTAAGGGAAGCAATCATTATGTTTTGGAGCCTATTTTCATGTGTGGAAGTGTTGAAGACTATACACTAAAATTATTGTACACTATCCATAGTTTATGGCCTTGGAAAATGTGCTTGATAACTCGGGATACGTTCTCTTTTCATATGGGTGGTATTTTGACCCATTGGTTTATGGGGATTTTGGACCATGGTTTTGATACCCATAGTATTGTAAAGCTACTTAAGCAGTTTCCTATTTATGTTATTTTGTGTATATGGTACGGTTGATGTAATATTTAGATGTGTGTGAGTTCATGTGTGAATTCAGGACAATTTTGAGCAAATCTCCAAATAGATCCAGGTATTGTATTAAGAGAAAGAGGTGGCTTGTAATAAAAATATGAGAAATTGGTTCTTAGTGGATGTATCCCAAATTGGATGAACCACATTAAATATTGTCTCTTCATTGTGTTTTTATTTATTTTCTACACTTTTATTTCATATCTTTAATATTTTGTGCATACTATTTTCTACTATTACGATTCTCGTGTGGGATTGTTCGCATATTTTATCCCTTATTTCCTAGTAACCATCATAGGGGACTATTGTTCACCAAAAGAAGTATCTAATATCACGAAATCTAGCGTGAATTTGAGGACCTCTTTCAAGAGGTTACAAGTGAATTTAAGGGTGTACTTCCTTCTTTGGGTGAGATGAAGATTAATTTGAAAGAAGGCAAGTGACTTGTTTGAAAAAGGTCACACAAGATAAACCAAAAATTACACGTAAAGGTGAAAGAGAAAATAGATAAGATGTTTAAGTCTAGTATTATTAAATCCATTGAAGAGTCTCGAGTAGGTTAGCCCTATGGTGATCGATGTATTCAGAAAGATGACAGGATCAAGATTTGTGTGGACTACTGAAAAGAACTTAATGCTTCATATATTACATATCCTTTTCCTCCACCATTCATAGAAGACCAGGATATGTAATACATGAAGCAATAAGATATATTCTTTCATAGATTTTTCCTAGGATATCATCAAGTGCACATTGCGTGTGAAGACCAGGAAAAGACCACTTTCACCACTAAGTGGGGAATTTTTGCGTACACTATCATGTTATTTGGATTAAAGAATATGCCAACAAGATTCTTGTGCATTGTTTTACAAGATTTCCATGAATTAATTCATAAGTTCTTGTAGTTTTATGTAGGTGACTAGGATGTCTATGGGATTGTCGAGATCAGCGTGTCGAGTTAAGTCTTATGTTTGAGAGTACAGGAAGTTCAATATCTATCTTAACATTAAGAATTGTATATTTTCTACACCCTTTAGAACTTTTGTTGGACACATCATCTCGCAAAGAAGGACTCTTGGTATACCCATCCAAGATAAATGTGATTTTGGGATTAGAAGAGCCTACCAATCAAAGTTAGGTGCGAGAGATTTTTGGGGCATATAGGTTCTTGCAGAAAATTTATAAAAGGGTATGCAAAGATTGTTGCAACAATGGAAGAATTGCTCAAAGCCAAGTGAAAATTTATTTGGGGTGACATGCGGTAATAGGATTTGAGACATTAAAGGAGAATATCACCACTACACCTATCTTACGATTTCCTCTATGAGACAAACCATTTCATGTACATGTTGATTCCTCTGGTATGGAAATTTGCACAATATTCACACAACCACCGAAGGAAATGTAGATAATCCTATTTACTTGACAAGTAGAAAGTTGACACTAGCAAAGCAAAATTATATTACCATGGAGCATGAAGCATTTTCTATGATTTAGGCACTTCACATGTTTCGATAGTAGTTTTTGGCTATGCCATTTATTTTATATATAGATCATATGACATTAAAATACATGGTGAAAAATCTTGTTTTACAAGGACGCATCTAAAGGAGGATACTTATTTTTAATAAATTTGACTTCATAGTTGTTGTAAAGCCATACTAGAGTAATTGAAGTCTTGATCATCTATCAAGAATCGAGTTTTTATGAAGATGTGCATAGTATTGAGGATACCATTCCTGGTGTGTAGTTGTTCAAGTTGAATCACGTACTATAGATTTAAAGGATATAACAATATTTTTACACAATCGACTTACACTAGACGGGATGAAGACACCGGAGAAAAATCAACTTGTTATACTTATAATGCCTTATCAACTCATTGGAGGAGACTTATATAAGATGGGTCATGTTGAGGTATTATTGTGTGTGTCTTACACAACCAAGTGCGTAGGACCTGGAGTGCATTATATTATTACGTGCATAGATTATTTGATAAGGTGGGAAGAGGTTGCACCTATAAAGGATTATACTGCAGCTATAACATCAAGGTTATTATGAGAAAACATCATTAGCGGTATGGTTTCCAATAAGCTTGACCAATGATAGAGGAACTAATTTCTTGAATGATACAATCAGATTTTTTTGGTAGAGTTTATGGTGGCACACCATAAAACTACCCCTTATAACACACAAGATTATGGTGTTGTACAAGCTTTGAAAAAAATCTTGGGATAAAATTTGATGAATATTTGTGATGTTTAAAGAAATTATTGTGATGATAAAGTGTCAATTGTACTTTGGGCATATAGGACCACATATAAAATGTTGAACAAGGCCACACCCTTTCATTTGATTTTTGCACAAAAGCAATACTTCCTATTTTTGTCACCGTCCCGCATATTGTGTGTGCGGGTGGATTGTCATATGAATTAGATGTGAAGATATCATTGAGAAACGAATGCAATTAGAGGAGTGCCACGTCATTGCACATTAGAGATAGAATACGAGAGAAGGAAAGAAAGAAGGCATGGTATGATTGGCACATTAAAAATAAGTCATTTGAAATTGGAAAGATTATCATGCTCTATGACTCCAATTTTTTCCACCCAAGAAATTTGAAGGTGCATTGGTTGGGACCTTTTGTAGTCACCAAGATACTTGAATTACATGCATGTTAATTACGGTGCACTAGAATACATCATATTTCTCAATTACTTCAATGGGAGTAGACTAAAGCCCTATAATAAATAATATTGTCGGTGTTTGTAATAAGGAAGTATTGCCACTTAGGTTAGATTTCTCTTAAATATATTTTTGTTTCTCTTTTCTTGTTTTTTTGTAATAAGAATACTTATGCATATGAGGCTTATTATTGTTTATTATTTTTTTACACGAGCACCACACATACTTTTTGTGTGGGGTGAGAAAGGTACAAGTACGTGATAAAACTAAAGCATATGTAAACACGATAGTTGAAATATGAGATGTTGTTGGAAATTTACATGCACACAAAGAAAATAGGTATCATATGTGCTTAAAATGATGGAGCTCATGAAGAATTTCTCAAATTTAAGACCACATTAGGAAAAGTCCATGAAATGAAACGTGATGTAGCGAGAATAAGATGGACTACTTGGTATAAAGAGTAGAGGAAACATGTGTTGAGGAACGGGAAATCGCGTGCATAAATAACTACAGACTTGGAAGTGGTAATTGCACTAGAAGGTTATGAGTAGCGTGTACAAGAAATTAGACAAAGATGTGAAAAAATAAAAAATCTTGATTAAAGATAAATTACGGTGGTAGGTGAGGAGTAATTAATGTGATAAAAATTTAGAAATCTATAAAAGGGGCACTAAACGAATTTATTTTCACCTTACCTTGCGAAATTGGAAGAGTATGATCTTCAACAATTTTTGTGAATTTGTGTGAATTTATATGAGAGCTTGAAGAATTAAGCAACCTAGATCAAGCAAGAACATGACCAAGTTAAGAATCTCCTTTAGAAGAAATTTGAATCTTAAGGAAGGCATGAAGGGTTGCTTTCAGTGAGATTAGGTTTGTATTCATTGAGATAGGGTTTTTTAGAACATAAACACACAAAATTGAAGCTACGGAAAAAAATTAGGTGGAAAAATACCAAGGCGTGACAAAGGTAGGTGAAGGGGTTAGAGTAAATTATTTTGCTCAGAAATTTGGGAAGTTTGAGTTTTAGGCATCTAGGGAACAAAGTTTTAGTACGCGAGTTATAATTTTCGTGTAGTTGATAGAATGGCACCAAAAAAACCAACAACCATCTCACCTAAGGAAAAGGGAAAAGGAAAAGGAAAGTCGAATCATGTGGTTAAGGACATGCCTAAAGAAAGGTATTTAGAGATGTAGTACCCTGAAGGAATAATTATGAGGAAGGAATGGGTGTCCTGTCAAATAAGGAAAATAATTATCAATGATTACAACCATCGCTTGGATTTGAACAAGCGCGATATTGACAATTAGTTGATCCGGAGGTCAAATGAGAAAAATGGTGATGGCAAGCCCATCTATTATGACAAGGGGCACAAGGACCTTGAGAGCACAAAGGTTTTCAACCGCATGCACGAGCTCACTTACTTCAAAAAGATGGGGTGACTCTATTAGTGGAATTTTCATGAGTTCATGAGGATTACGTATATTTTTCGGGAGGAAGAATGTGCCTTATTGCATAATTGATCAATAGAATGAATGTCATGTGAAGTTCGGGCATGGAGATAGAAATTGACCTAGAATATGATGAGGTAGTATAGATCATGGTCGCTACCTTGAAGTATCACGGAGGCGTGTGATGGACATTGTCAAACTTTGCGACATAGTTTTCAAAGTGGCTTAACCTTGGTTATGAAGTTAGGGTGTAAGAGAGGTGGAACCGGTTGAAAAGAGATGGCTCCACACCGAGGTAGAAAATGGATGATGGAAAAATTTATAACCTTTCCGGATATATTGTTAAAGGTATTATAGATAAGGTGTACACTAGATATAGGATCACTTTTGGCACAATTCTCTAGTTGATTTTATTCTCGGAGATTGGGGTGTTAGATGTGTCAACTAATAACATGTGGAAATTTTCCCTAGAGAATAAGTCCCGGTGAATATATTTAGTGATTATATGTGTGACGAAATCAATAATGTGTATAAGATAAGGTTGGATAGGTGGTATAGATGAATGCATGAAGCATTCAAAAAGGAGTGGTTCATCATGAAGAGAATTCGCCTTATATTTGAAAGGAAAATATGAATTTGTGTATACCAGGAAATACATCTTGGGAGGTTCAAATTTAAGAATGGATAAAAGGGTCCTTAGTGTAAAATTTTGTTTACATTTACAGCAAGCTACTTTGGTGCAATAGTAAATAGGTTTTTGAAGCATGTAAATTGAAATATGATGCTTAATAAAGCTTACTTTGAACACCATACACCGTGTGGAAAAAGTATGTCTACCTAGGGAAGACTATGTATATAAAGATAATGATATCGGAAGATATTAATATCAAATACACTACTTTGTTCATTAGCGATGAGGAGGAAGTGAAATTTTATATCTACCTAAATCCAAAGATTCAAAATGGAAATATATGAGATGTAGAGGATTTGTCTCTCCCAAAGAAACATAAGAAAAACAGATAGTTGGCATAAAAGGAACCATGCGGAGACTCCCCTATATGAATAAAGAAAGAGGAAGACAATGACGAAGATGAGAAGTGAAAGGAAGCTGGAAAAGAACAAATTATATCTCTGTGACTCCTAAGACCCCAAAAAAATTCAAGTCCCAAAAATAAGATGCATGTGAAGAAGAAAACCAAGTTAGTTTCAAGTGAGGATAATGAGGAGGAAGAGAAGTTTGAAGAAGAGATACCTCATATATCTCCACTAATTCACACTCGTATAACAACCAATTTTAAATTAAATACAAGGAATTTTATTTTATATCAGATCACAATGTTTCCTTGTTCTAAATTAACTTAATGTAGAACCAACATCATCTTAGTCAATCCGGCCTATAACACTTAACCATGTGGAGTCATGCGAGTAAGATTAATTTTGATCCCTCATGTATTACTCTTTGCGAGTGTGTATACAAGGTATACTATTTGTTTCCTTTTTAGGCATTGATAATCAAGTGACACTTTCTAAGTGTATACATAGGTATTAATTTTTAAATCCATCTAGTATCATATAATTTATATCTTGTTGAAATCGGGACAATGTAATCGGCGGTTTCACTACTTTTGCTAAAGTCTTAGAGACTGTATTCCATGCTCAATTTTGTGATAGCACACTCATCAATCAAAAATCATATTTCACCATATTACTTAATTTATGTTATCTAGATTAGGACTAGATGGTGAGATAATAACCATTTACAAGTTGTGTACAAGGTACTTACTCCACATCATCTGTATATGTAAGTGCCACTATGTCACTTAGGATGACTAAGGGAGAGTAATCATCTCCGTAATGTTGATTACATTTCTTTTCCCATAGTCATCATAAGATGACATCGGAAAGTACATAGAAATACAATATAATCTACATTCATACCTATAACATTACTTGTATCTTAAAGCATTACAAGTGTCACAATTAGAGGAGCTTGATGGGATAACTCGATATAGCAGCTACTTCGAAGAGCCAAATAATGACCTTAGTCATTAAATGGATAATATGTGGTAGTGGCCATAGCGAGTTAGCTCGTAGAAGGTTCCATTAATTGAAAAATCGTATCTTATTGAGTTAAGGTAATTTAATTAAGTTACCACATGTCGATTCCTAGGTTACGGCATGATACTCTCATGTGATAGAATCCATACCTAAGGATCTAAATGAGGGATTCATGAATATAAATTACATGTTTAGATTCATTCCAACATGATCATTATATTTACTTATTTTGATTTATTCCTTACTACACATATATCTGCAAATCATATTTAATCCGTTTACACTAGTAATGTATTAAGTCTAGAATAGTACTTAATAGGATCAATTACAATTATTAAACAAAAATCCATATTCATATAATTAAATCATATGTAAATTTAATTTCACAAACATCATTTCACGTCTATGTATTGTATTCAATTACAAAATTCATTAGTACATTCTTGACCCAATAAAACCATTAATTATCATAAATATGCGGGTATCATTCTCGTAAATACTTCATATTTATTCATTTAACAAAACCTAATAATACTTCTTATAATTTTCTAATTATATAATCCATTGAGATAAAGAAACCTTTCATCAACTTTTTTGATGTAAATTAATACTCAATCGAATAAAGAATACATGTTAATCATTTCCTTCCAAATAGATATAAACCGAATAGGTGAATTTTATCCTCTCGATTAATTAAACACTACAATGATAATTTGCTCAATTACAAACTCACTATACAATACAATGAAACTTTTATCAATCAAATTGAACTATTAAATTCTTTGGTTTCATTCACCTTTCGGACTTAAATTACTCCATCTATACAATGTTAGTAGCAGTCGGTTTGAAGGAACCGGCATGATAAGGTCTCTTGCTCTCTTAACCGTTTATGATGTTTAATATTTGTATAAAAGGAGTGCCGTAATAACTAAAATCATAGAAGCGATATTTAACACAAAAGGTCAAGTAACATCTATGTAAGATATTTAATTTTGTAATCACATCATCATTCTACTTACTTTTGTCAAAGTGCGTAAGATAAAAATGCAATAATTAGAATTATCATTAGCTTGTTATCCAAACCATTCCTTGTCAAAATAATATGATAAGTTAAATGTATCGATATTAACAATTCCAACTTAAATTATATGTAAATCAAGGAAATATATAATCATCAACTTATGAACAAATTTCCTTATGGTTAAGTACTTATACTTATTGACAGAGTAAGTATATCTTATTGATATCTTTAGAATTTATATCATAAATTATAATCAACTTATTTCATATTATTATAACAAGATCCTATCTAAAGAAAGGGTTACAACTAAGTACGATCAACACCATGATTCCACATATTTCAAAGAAGGATATTCAAATATCTTTGACCATCGCAAACATGGTCCACATAATCAATAATAGAATAATCATAACCATTAGTAGATAGTGACAAATTTCGACATAAATAAGTTAACACTTTTTTACCTTAAAACATGTGAAGGTGACAAGACCTTTACTAAAAACCCAAGTCCCACCTCTCATAAGATGCCAGCAATACCCTTTTACATGTACACGATAAGTGAAAGGGTCTTGAACACTTAAGCTTTAACACTTGAGAGCTCGGTCCAAAAGTACATGAGATAATATATATCGTGCATTACACGTGTGACTGTAAGTCACCAAAAGCGAACCCATTAATCAAGTCGAATCCCATAATACCCGAGGGTTAATTACTAAAATGGCATTGATAATAAGTAACAAGTTACTGATGGTACCATTGCAGGTAAAATAAATTGTTCAAACAGACAAACGAATACTAACACGAAGAAGCAATTTACACTACAGTAGACCGAGGGTCATAATACATGATTTCATAGATTCACCAAAATCCATATCTTCCATCTAATAGTAGATTTATTGAAGACCAACCCAACACATGCATTAATCACCCCTTTAAGAAAAAGAGTATCCATGTTAATTTTGTGAGGATTCAAATTAGGAATCACTAATTAAATATGAAGGCATAATGTAACCTCTATCAAACTAAACTGACAAGAAGCCCATTGGGTTTATAAATAACAAGTATCATTTATAAGCGTGAGTCGGCCCAAAATCGGTCGAATAAAGAGTGATGAAAAATACTACCCATAAACTTTATACTAACGAAAAACCTAATCGAGTAAGAAACTTTAGCATAAACTTAGCAATAGAGAGAGAGAGAGAGTTGAAAATATAATATTATATATCCACAATGATAAAACACGTAGTTATAGACAACACCGTGTTTTTCCAAAACTTGATATCACACTTAAGTTCTAATATTTAATGAAGAATAATAAAACCCAACACATTTCTAACATTTATAAATGTAAAACATCAAGATCAAGCACACGACTATTACAATAATTCCATTCATGAAAATAATAAACAATATAAGCCATTAGGGGAGAAAAATAACGAGATCATGCCCAATAATCCAATACTCTTCTTCTCTCCTTATTCACCAACTTCTGTAGTAAACCAAAACTTGGAGTCGATTCCAAAACCAAAACCCATAAATAATCTCCACTCCCTTTTTATAGATAGCAGTTTATCATCATTTACCATAATATTTCACATGCAAAGTTTCACAACGGTTAAACATAGAGCTCCAATAATAGGACTAGTTTCCCCTCATGTGGAGCTCCTCAAAAGCATCAAAAGAATGAGACAACAAAACAACTCATATGTTTCCAAAAACACCCCATTGCATGCCCCAAGGTATGTACTAATTAATGCATTTAATTTTTTTAGTCTACATTTACTTTCCTCTCCAATGTCATTCCATTTTCCTCCCAAAATTAGCATGGTGGTCAACAATTCAAAATTATCCTCTATTTAAATCCATTCCCACATGCATGATTTAATTAAAAATCAATCTATAGTTTGTTTCTTAGTAAATCATGGTAAGTTTACATACCCTTATCAACTAAACTTTCCTCATGCACCAATAATTTAATGTAATTTAAACTATGGTGATGAATTAAAACTTACCATGCATGCATTATCTCATAAGTTGAGCTTTATAAATATAACTCGTCAATTTCCAAAGTATAGGGTCAAACCCTATTATCATTTGTTAATTAGAGCCAATAATATAGTATAGACCCCCTTATATTCACCTTACAGTTTAATCCATTTAAATTGCCCCCTTAATATTCATGCCCCATCATACTTTATAAACATTAAGCCTGCATTATAGCTTATATCATAACTTAATTCATAGCTTAGGCATCGTTTCTAATAAGTATGATCTCATTACCGATCCACTCATAGAAAGCAATTTCTACACCTTAATATTATAATATAGATGCAAGTAGCAATAAAATATCATGGTCCAAATACCTTTTTCATCCGAGTCTAGGCCCAAAATTATTAAGCAGAACAAACATGGTCTAATACTATTACAAGTATACTCCCCATATGTATGTTAGCCCAAGATTCAATTCGATTAGCAGATCGACCCAAAAAATGAGATAAATGTTGTTGATTTCCGCTAAGAGTAGGGGTTTAGGACATCAAAATAGTCATTCATAGAATGATATGAAATTGACTATATATGTATATTTCAAAATGAAAATTGAAATAATACCTTGATCATTTAACTTCACATGTTCATTTTTGGGGCCGCTATTACAATTTACAATGACATTTGACCCCATGCCAATAGAAGAAGGTTAGTATTAACTCAGCAATGCCTATACAATAGGTATGATCATCTAACAAAACAACAAGTTTATTCAAGCCAAAGAAATATCACAGAACATCAAGCACTAAAATCACTAGTTAATAACTTATCCCTTTAGAAATTACAACCAGAATCGTAGGGCGTGATATACATTCCCCCTTAATGAATCATCGTCCCAATAATTTTTACTTCATTATTCAAAATTGGAACAATAAAAAACATGTTATAACCGATAATATTTGGAGAAATAGTCATTATTTTAAATAAAAATTTGTAATTTTAAGAACGAAAACTCAAATTTATTAGTTGTAACATATTTTTATTAAATCATTCAAAGTCAATAGTCTAAAATATTAAAATTTCCTTATCATTACGAGTATATAATGATTGAAATAATATCAAGTATGTTAAATAATTGACATACAAAGAATAATTTATTCAAAAATAATTTTTTTAGTAGTCGAAATTCAAGAGAAATAGTTGTTTTGATTTCTTCCAGTGTGTACTGCATGGTTTAACCGATCTCAAAGATGAAATTTTCGGGATCCATATTGCTTAGCTTCTACATTTATTGCTTATTTTTCAACCCGTTTCACAATCGCAGGGGTGAATCCACTTCTATGGATTATTTTCTTTGTTTCTCAAGGGAAAATCTCTAGCATATTGACTACTATCACCACATTTGAAGCAACCAGCAAAAGGCCTCTTCCTTTCAAACATGTCATTCATGCCGGAAGCATTTTATTTTAACTTTCTTTTAAATTTTGCATCAATATTATTCCCACCATTATGATTTTTACTATCATCATTCTTCCCCCATGTCTTTCTAGGTGACAATGGTGAAGGAGTATTATTAAGTTTACACTTCTCATCCCTACGAGTAGTAATGGCTTAGAGTTTTCGAACCTACATAATGACCTTCTCAAATACTTCTTCCATTGTTGATGGCCCATGCACATGAAATTCACCACCTATTACGGGTTTAATCCCATTATGAATTTCCTTGTGCATAATTTCTCCTCATTTTGGTATGCGAGGATCATACTTAAGAAATTTTGTAAACTTTTCCAAGTACTCGGTCAAACTCATTTTACCATGTGCTATGGTAATTAAAATTCAAACATCTTTTTGTAATATAAGCCCGATACAACCAGCGCTGCCTAAAATGGTCTTTTAACTAATACCATGTTTCATTAGCTTCATCAACGTTTAATTCCGCTTTGCGATTGTCCCACGAAGATGCTTCATTGGAGAGATGATAGGCTCCCAAATTGCTTTGGTCTCTTCAGAAATGTTTATGATATTGAAAAATTTCTCAATTTTTTTATTTAGTTCTCGATTACATCCCTTATAGTTGTGCCATAAAATTTGGGTGGGACTAATCCTTTTATATATTTATACTGACTCTTCCGCCAACTTGTTGATCCTCACATTTGGTGGCTGATTTGTAAGACATTATTGATAGTTGCATTATTATTTCCTACATTCAATTTATTTTAAGAATTCATGCTATTTTCGTGTATTAGGTTGTTCTAGAGGTTTCTCATTTCAATTAACATTGTTATCAAATTCATTTCCCATTACTTGTTATTCAAGAATAGCCATACAATTTTGCGTGTCCTAAAGGAAAATGAGTATCTCATCTAATTTTGGTGTTGTGGCTACTTCACCAATGAAATATCGGTTATTAGTAGCACATCTTCTTGTCCTAACCATTTTCTCGTTAGATAAAAATTTTAATTTTATTTAGCGAATAGACTCAATAGGTCTAAGAGCTACTGACCTTCATCTTGGATACAAAATTGTAACAAACAATTTTAAAGACTTCAATACCTAGAGAATTTTTTATATCGATCACAATGTTTCCTTGTTCTAAATTAACTTAATTTAGAAGTGTAGTGCCCACTTTCCTTCGGCTACATTTTTGATAATTGTTTTTCAATATTGTCATATGCACTTATGGATATATTATAGTTTTGATATAGCATGTTAATAGATATCGAGATACTAGATTGTATTGAATTGATTCTTATATGATTCATATGGACTACTGGTAGAGACATTTGATGTTGATATTGATATACTTTTGACATGGTTATTTATCTGTAATTTTGACATGTGATATATCTAGTCATATGGAGTAGATCTCGATAATTGGATTAATGCGATGATCGTTTTGACATATATAAAATGTGGAATAGAAATGTGCTATAAATTGTAGGTGATATCGTATTTGCATAGATGATATTAACACATATATGGTTGATTTTAAATTTATATTGCATATTTTGGCATGAATGTTTTAATGCGGCAAGAGGCCAAAGGAGGTATTCTCTGCTTTTGTGTATATTATATTCACAACAATATCGGGATTGGAGACCAACCACATCGTAATTCGAGAAGAATTCAACTAGGGTCACCATGGCAACGTGTAATTGTGCGTGTTAGAATATTTGGTTAGGAGAAAATTGTGACCTAGGGTCATGTGTTGATTTATTTTAATTTCCTTCTATTATGTTAATTTGTGTTTTTCTCTTAGTAATGAAATTTTACTTGTTCCATTATTTAGATTTTTGGATTTGTGTTTACCCCCTTTATTATTCATGGGTTGTAGTGTCTTAATTAAGCTAATGTAAATTTATCTTAAACTACTTAAAGATGTGACCAAAAAGGGAGTTCATTTATTATGTTTGATTTACTTTGGATTTTGTGTGGAGTGAAGTGTGTTTGAGTTTTGAGTGTAACACACTCTACCCCGCATGGAAAACTCGAATTTGGCCTTAGAGGCCAAATTTGAGGCTTGTGAGACAAGTCAAACTTGTCACACACCTCTTAAATACCCATGTCAACCCTACCTATGGGTTGGGGGTCAAATTTAGGCTCTTTTGGGTGCTTTGGGGGAATAAAAAGGTAAAATGTTAATTGACTTTCTTTCAAAAAATTTATTTTGTCCTTTGGAGGAGTGGGCTTAGATGGAGTGTGTAGAGTTCTTTTCATTCCTCCAACCACTTATTAACTATGCATTGGAATATGAGGTTGACCAAGTGATGTGGAGTGGAGAGGAAATGAGGTGGCCTCCTACACGGAGCCACATCATCCCTCCCTCTCATTTCTCTATTTATTGAATCCTTATTGCTTGTTTTGGGGTTGGATGCTCATTTTTTTACTCTCTTGAATTTTTGGAGAGTGAGAGGATTTGGAGGGAGTTTGTGTATTTTGGAGCTTTGTGGATGCTTGTTTGATCTTTGAGAAGCTTGGAACTTCATACTTGGAACAAGCTCTACCATGGAGAGGTAGAGCTCCACCTTAGTTTAAAGTATGTTATTTGTTTTATTGTATGTGTGTATATGTTGTGTTGAACGTTGTTGTCTCTTTGAAATGGTTGTTGGGTGTGGGTAGAATGCCTAAGTTGGGAGTGGGAGGAGACTATGGGGATTTTTTTTTGTAGGGAGGCATAAGAGATCACTTTCTTGAGGAGGGAGTTTGGGTGGGTGCCCCACCTAGTATGAGGAATGCTTGCATTTCTTCTTGTTCTTGTTATGAGGGAGACATACGAGTTTTGAGGGAGGCATAATATTGTAAGGAGGTATAAGGGGTACTTGAGGGAGGCATAAGAGTTGGTAAGGGAAATTGTATTTTGCATTGGAGGCTTTTGGTGGGCACCCATTCCCATTGGGAGGCATAAGTGGCCTCCCATAGTCTTACTCTTTTGGCTTTCTTGATAAGCCTTGTGATCTTGTTGCTTTGTTGGTTCTTCTTGTTGAGTTGCTGCTGTGTGTTTTGTATGTAAATGAAATGAATGTGAAATTTTGTTAAGTATTGTGGAAGCTAGTAGTTGTCATGAGTTGAGATCTTCTCATCATTGTAATGTGGTTGGGGCTCGCGGGCCAATGGAGAGGATAGCTTCTCTTCTCCATTGGGTATCTTGGTTGGGTGGAGAGCGTTGCCTCTCCCCTATTTTGTTGTGAATCAAGAAATTTATTGGAAACGCTTACATGGTTGGAGTTAGGAGCTTGGAGCCTTGTTGGTGATCATGTGAAACTACCTTGTATTTTACCCACTTAGAGTGGAATAAATTGTAATAATGTATTTCATTCTTGTATTTATATTTTGTATGGATTCCAACTTCAAGTGGAGGAAATTGTAATGACTTTGTAAAGGAAAGTTGTAATCCAATTGTTGTTATTGTTATTGTATTGCATGTGGAAAGAAACAAATGAGAAAAGAAAGAATAAAGAATGTCATAGTAGAGTTAGTTGTGCAAATAGAAAAGAAAGTATTTTCTCCTTGTTAAAACCTTGAATGTATTGTGAGAAAAGTAGTGTTGTGTAAAAAGATTTAAGTTATGTCATTGGAAAAGAAAGTTGTTTTCAATGTAGAGTTGTGTTTATTGTAAATAGGAAAGAAGAAAATGTAGAGATTGTTAGAAGTGAATTTGTTTACAAAATATCATTGGATGGGAAGTAAAGTTAATATGGTTATTTAGAATGTATGCATGTCATAGTAGAATGAAAGGAGAACAAGTTAGATTATATTGCATTTGGGAAGTTGATTTTATATGAGAAATGACAAAGAAATGAAATAGATTTACATCCCTTCGCTCGTAATGGAAAGAAGAACTTAGTTAAACAAATGGAAAATATTCTTGTAAGTAGATGAGTTTTACTAGAAATGGAAATACCTTAAAATGACTAGATTTAACTAAGAAATGAATAATAGAGAACTAAATCTCAAATTTGGAACTTGAATTGAACAGAAACAAACTTAGAATGCATTTTTACATCCTCTAACAACTTTAAGCTTTTGTGAAAATTTTGGCATTATGGTTCCATTTTTAGAAACAGGGACCGTTGCCTGTGCAAAGCGGTGGTCCCTGTAGCGTGCTCGTGCTATGGCGGTGGTCCCGTGTTTGTTACCCGAGCGGGGCTAGCCCCAGAACCGCCGGCCTACTCAGGGCAAGTGGTCTGTGACTTATGATAGAATTCCATTTGCGCCACGCTTTGTGCGTGAAAATTGTCCGATTTACACTAATTCCAAAGTTTTAAAATTTAACCTACTACCAACAAGTAAAATAAAGAGAAATTATTTGATTGGAACAACAAAACACTCAAATGGTGAATCTAAAAGCATTCTTTCTTTTATATCAAAGGGGTAGGGTTTCCCCAAATTTAAACCCAATACACTAAAATCTTGGAATAAAACTAGATTAGAGGAGGAAACCCCTCCCAATCCTTGAAGAAAACATATCACAAAAGTAAAAGACAAAACTAAGCTAAACCTAGACTAAATCTTCATGTAGAATCCCTCCATGACTTCTTCCCTTTGCCCCATGTCTTCCTCCTCTCCAACCCGCAAATTTAACAAAAGAAAAAAACCAAATGAGAAGAATAAAATGAAAGCAAAGGTTTTAATAGACTTTCATAAGGATTTTAGGGCTATGTTGAGAACCCAGGATCTAGTGGCTAAGATGGATTTGATCCAAGGGTGGAGAATTGACCTACATTTATTAGAAGAAATATATTTTAAATGTTTTAATTTAAAATCCCTAAGGGTATGTGTAGATAAAGGAGTGGGGCCTTTTAATTGCCAAGGGTGTGATGTCCTTCGAACCCTTAGTGTGTGTAAGAAATTTAATAAAGGATCTTAGCTTTTAAGGTAATGAATTTAATAATTTTAGCATAAGGTTAAACTTGTTAGGATTGAGCTTAATTGAAAAGAAAAGAAAATATTTAATTAAGTAAACTAACCCTTGTTACCTTCCTATAGAACTATCAATCAATGTACCCTTGTTGCACCCTTGTATCGTAACCTTCTCTTTTAAACCTAAGCAAAAAAAAATTAGTCGCATTTTCGGTTTAAGTGTTTGGTTGAAGCGAGTTCCTGAACGTCGTTTTACGGAGCATTACAAGAAGCAACATCATCTTAGTCAATCCATCTTATAATAGTTAACCATGTGGAGATGTATGAGTCAAATTTATGCTGATCCCTCATGTATTACTCTTTGCGAGTGTATATACAAGGTATACTATTCGTTTCATATTTAGAAATTGATAACCAAGTAATGTTTTCTATGTGTATACATAGGTATTCATTTCTGAAACTCGCCCGGTAACCTACAACTTAGATCTTGGTGAAATTAGGATAGTGTAATCAACATGTTACACTACTTTAGCCAAAGTTTTAGAGACATATATGGCATGCTTAGTTCCATGACAACACACTAATAAATTGGAAATCTTCTTTTAGCATAACAATTAATTTTTGTTATCTAGATAAGGACTAGATAGTGAGATAATAACCATTTACAAGTTGCATATAAGGTACTAATCTAGATCATCTTGTATGGGTAGGTTTCACTATGGTATCTTAGGATGACTAAGGGAAACTAAGCATCTTGCGATTATTTGAATCATTACGAGTTTGATTCCTTACCTATAGTCATCATAAGATGACATCGAATGCAACGTAGCCATGCAAAGTCTAAATCTACATTTGTACCTATAACTTTACTTGTATCTTAGAGCATTACTATGGCTGAAATTAGAGGAGTTTGTGGGATAACTCAACATAATAGCTATTCCATAGTAGACAAATAGTGACCTTAGTCATTAAATGGATACTACATTGCAGCATCCATAGAAATTTGGCTCGTCAATTTCGCTAATTAGAATGTCATATCATATTCAATTAAGGTAATTTAATTAAGTTATGACATGTAATTTCCCAGTTGCGAAGATATTCTCGTAGTAATAGAATTCATACCTAAGGATCTAATGAGGGATTTATGAATATCAATTGCATTTTTAGAGGAATTCCAACATGATCATTATATTTACTTGTTGCGGATTTATTCGAGCCTACTCCATATATACTACAAATCATATTTAATCTATTTGCACCGTAATGTATTATGTCTAGAATAGTATTTACTAGGATTAATTACAATTATTAAAAGACAATCTATATGCATATAATTCAATCATATGTAACTTGATTTCACAAACATCATTTAATATATATTTATTATATTCAAAAAAATTAACATTACATTATTAACTTAATAAAACCATTAATAATATAAATATGTGTGTATCGTTCTTTAAATACATCATATTTATTCATTTAATAATACCTAATAATATTCCTTATAAGTTTCCAATCATAGAATCAATTAAGATAAAGAAACCTTTCATCAACATTTTCTGATGTAAATAAATACTCAATAAAATAAAGAATACATATTAATCATTTCCTTCCGAATAGATATAAAATGAATAGGCTAAGTTTAGACTCTCAAGTAATTAAACGAGTCTGATGTTATTTCGCTCAATTACAAATTCACTATGCAATACAATGCAACTTTAATCAATTAAATTGAACAATTAAATTCTTTCAACTTCATTCACCTTTCAGACTTAAAGTACTCCATCTACAATGATCGGTTAAAGAACTGACATGATAAACTCTCTTTCTCTCTTAACATTTTATGATGTTTATTATTTGTATAAAAGAGTCGTAATAACTAAAATCATAGAAGAAATATTTAACACACAAGGTCAAGTAACATTGGGGTAAGATATTTAATTTTTCATTCACATTATCGGTATACTTACTTTTTATCAAAGTTATTACAGGACATAAATGCAATAATCAAAACTATCATTAGTTTTTATTTAAACCATTCCTTATAAAAATAAGATCATAAGTAAGTTAAATGTATAGATATTATTAATTCCAACTTAACTTATATACAAATCAGGAAGTATATAATCATCAAATTATAATCAAACTTCCTTATGGTTAAGTACCTATACTTATTGACAGAGTAAGTATATCTTATTGATATATTTATAATTTATATCATAACCTATAATCATATTATTTCATAATAGTATAATAGGATTCTCGTATAAAGAAAGGGTTATATCAAAGTATGATCAAAACCATGATTCCAAAAATTTCAGAGAAGGCTATCAAAATAGCTTTGACCATCGCAAACTTGGTCCATGTAATAAATAATATAATAACGATAACCGTAAGTAGAGAGTGCCAAATTTTGACAAAAATAAGGTAAGATTTTTTTACCTTAAACCTAACGAAGCTTCCAGAGACCCACAAAGTTCCCTACTCAAACAAAACCAAGTCACACCTCTCATAAGATGCCAATAAGACCCAATTACATGCACTGCTAAGTGAAAGGGTATCGAATAGTTAAGCTTTAACACTTGAGAGATTTGTCTAAAAACTACATGAGATAATGGACACCATACATTACGAGGTGTGGTAATGTAAGTCACCAAAACAAACCCCTTAACCAAGTTGAATCTTGTAATACCCAAGGCTTGATTACTAAAATGATATTCAAACGTAATAAACATGGTACAATTATACCATTCTAGGTAAAATAAACCATTGATAGACAAATGAATACTAACATAGTGAGCAGCGGTTTACACTAATAGAAACTCGGGATCATACTACATGAGTTCTGATTCACCATGAATCCATATCCACCATCGATAGTAGATTTATTGGAGAACAACCCACGAGAGGCATTAATCACCTTGTTAAAACCAAAATAGTATCCATTTTAACCTTGTCAAGATTCAAACTAGGAATTGCTAATTAAATTAGAAGGCACAATGTATCCTCTATCAAACTAGTGACACGAAGCCCAACTAGGTTTATAAATAACAAGTCTCATTTATAATTGTGATACGGACCCAAATCATCTTCTGAGAGTAACAAAAAAAAATTACCCATAAAATTTATACTAATGAAAAACCTTATCCAAGTCGAAACTTTAGCATAAACATAGCGATAGAAACCCCAAAAGCTGGGTATATCATTAAATACAAGCAATGGGTTACATGAAAAGAATTTAAAATATCATAATATATATCACTGATGATAAATCACATAATTACGAAAAATACTTCATTTTTCCAAAACATGAAATTACATTCGAGTTCCAATATTTAACAAAATGACAAAACCCAAAAACATCAAGATAAAAAACTTGAATTTTGTAATGATTTCATTCTGAAAATAATAAACAATATAAGTGATTAGGGGAGAAAAAAGAACATATCCTTCACGATAATGCAACCCTCTTCCTCTCCTTCTTCTCTAACTTCTTATAGCAAGCCAAAACTTGGATTCGATTCCACAACCAAAACCCATAAAGAATCTCCATTCCCTTTTTATAGATAGCAATTTTTTTATCATGCGGAAAATATTTTGCATGTAAAATTTCACAATGGTTAAATAGAGAGCTCAAAAAAATAGGAATGGTTTCCCCCTCATGCATAGCTCTCTCGACAAAAGCATTAAAATAATGAAACAACCGAACAAATTCTAGTTTCCCAAACCACCCATGTGCATGCCTCGAGGTCCGTGCTAATTAATGCATTTAATTTTTGTCGGATTTGTATTTACTTCCCTCTCCACCACCATTTGATTTTCCTCCCAAAATTGGTGGGGTGGTCAGCTATTCAAAATTATCTTGTAGTTAAATCCATACCCCATTCATGATTTAATTAAAAATAATCTATATTTAGTTTCTTATTAAAGCATGGTAAGTTTACATACACTTATCAACTAAACTTTCCTCATGTGTACAGAAAATCGAATGTAATTTAAATTTTGGTGTTGAATTACAAATTATCATACATCTGTTATCCCATAAGTTGAGCTCTATAAATATAACTCATCGATTAAAAAAACTATAGGGTCAAACCCTATTATCATTTGTAATTAGGAGCCGATAATATTGTTTAGACCCCTTATATTCACCTTTTTGTTTAAGCAATGTAAATTTCCCCTTAATATACATGCCCCATCATAACTTATGATTATTAAGCCTGTAAAATAGCTTATATCATACATTAATTCATAGCTTTATGAACCTATTTTGATAAGTATGATATCATTACAAATGCACTCATAAAAATAATTTCTAGACCTTAATATTATAATATAGACCCAAGAAAGTAGCGATAAAATATCATGGTCTAAATACCTTTGTCATCCGGTCTAGGCCCAAGAGTATTAAAGCGAGAACAAACATGGTATTATACTATTTCAAGTATACTCCCCATATGTACATTAACCAAGATTGATTGCACTTAGCAAATCAACCCCAAAAAGGAGATCAATGTTGTTGCTTGCTGTTAAGAGTAGGGGTTTAGGAAATCAAAATAGTCATTCATAGAATGATATGAAAATAAGGAGTTAGAGCGATGGATGGAATTGTATAAATTTAATTAGTTAAGGAGTTTCTAGTACTCCTTCCTCCGATCCAAATAAATTTGATTATTTGGTTCTTTGGCGTAATCCATATTATTTCATTTCTTAATTGATCAACAAAATTCTTTATTCGCGCATTATTTGATGGAATATTATTTGATTTGGTGTTTCCAATGATGGAAAACATACCTAGTGTGGGGTAATGTTGATCAAGAAAATGATAAGGATTGAAGATTAGAGTCCACAAGTTAGAGAATGCACATTGAGGAAAATGAAGTATCGCATGAAGGGTTGAGAACAAGGAAGATACATGGTTGCACGCGCATAGAAAACAATGTTGAGAACTTAGACATTTTTGGAGAAAGCATGTGATAAAAATAAGCTTGGAGTTCTAATCACATAAGGAATAAAAGTAGATGACTTGGTGGTTAAGGAAAGGCTATTTTGGAGAAATCATGTGCATATTAGGGATTAAAACATGTGCATGGAGAAGGCTATTAATTCGATCAAATCAAGTCTTATTTATAGGACAATCTATTATTAACTATTTTAAAAAATAATAAAGGATATTTTTAGGAGAGTGTATGGGTAGTGAAGGGAACATACCCACCCCTATATATACCTATTTTATTCCATGGTTCTAGTATTTCGAGATTTTGTATATGTTCTATCGATTCATGTTGTGATGATATAGATCTAGGGTTTGATACTCACACACATGGTCCAACGCACTAGTACAATGTTTACTATGTATTTAACTTCCATTAAGTAATGAATTCTGGTTTATGTTGTATATTTTCGATGGATTCTAATTATTGACATGTCTGAATATGGTGATCTAATGGTGCAATTGATTTTGGTTATTGTTTGAACTATTATTTTGTTATTATATGTGTTTCCAAAGTGACTGAATGCAATGGGTATTTATGTTTGAATGGTTTCTTAGTTGAATATAGTTATGAACATGTATGATAAAATCCTATCAAAAACAAAAAGGGGAAACACGGTAGCTACACACACTTTAGGTGAGAATTCGGACCTATCTAAATGAAGTGCCAATGCACATAGTAGTTAATTAGAAATACAAGGCTATAATAATCAAATTCTATATGCTCTTTGGTATTATCACACTAGTGTACACACACATACAAATGATACACCCTTTTTCTAGTTTACAAAAGCGAGGCAATAATCCCCTTCGAGATGGAAATACCATTCTTGTGGGTATCACTTAAAATCATTTTCAAATACAATTAATATTGTGAAAATTGGCTCCATGAGATTGAGATTATTTATTCTTGCCACATTCAAGCTTTAGAACATCTCTATGTATATCAATTTCACATTGCATAAGATTACAATAGAAAAATTAAGCCCATTAGAATTCAATATTGGTGACCTTGTATTAAAAAAAAATCTAAATAATATGACATTCAAGGTTCATCTAAAAGGGAAAATGAAACCTAATTGGCTTGGACCCTATTTCATCATTGGCAATCCTGGTCGGTGTCTTCGTCTTGCCTCTATCCTTAGAAAGCCACTTAAGAACCCACTAAATGTGATGTATCCCACATGATATTATGGATAAACACATTTATTACCCTATGACACACTCTAGTTCCATGGTTCGGACTGACTTTTGAGGGTCGAAATCTAAAATGAACCTCACTACATTCCCTTTTAAGATCTATGATTCATGATATGTCTTTCTAGCACACCTTCTCAAACTAATTACCAATGATGCAATCTCATTTTATTGTTCATTCTTGATTGTTGAGGGGTCTTGTATAAATGAACCTCATCCCATACACATCCATTAAGGGGCATACTTCACTTCTCCTATCACATTAACACAATGTATGCCATTCCATCACATTCATATATCTGCATTTATATATCTTTGTTACACTTACTCTTGTGTGCTTATACTACCTACATGATGCACCTTGTTTACTATGCTAGTCAAATATTTAGTATCTCACTATATTTCTATATACACACATGCATGTTCACTTGGTATTTTATGTTGTATGTATATCTCTCATAGGTTCTTACACATTGAAATGATGCTTGGTATTTTAAATTTTACTTGTCGCCACGAGGATCCTAGGGAAATCTACCTTTCTTATTCTCACACATTAATGGTGTTATTATTTCATCATTTACTAATTCCTCCACTTATTAGCACATTACTTTCCATTGATACATATATGTGTTAACATAATTTCATATTTCTTACATGTTAATAAGCGATTCATGTGTAGCATTTTCATTGCAGGAATATATGCCACCATGGTTAAGCGATACACTCTACTTGACATTGTTCGCCATTGTATTCTATTATTTGCGAGTTATGCCATATGTATTGCTTAGTAATTTTTCTCTTTTTTATGGCCTCTTCGGTCTTGATTCTCTTGTGACATTGTGAGTGATGTCAAATATTTGAAACCCAATTTTCATGGTCAACTTTATTTCCACACTTACTACATTGACTTCTATTATATTCTTTCTACTTTTTCTACTAACACATGTTACTAGTCACTTTTTTTGCATGTTCCTTAGTTTATACCATGCACATCCTTTACCCCCTTATAGGTATACACATCAGCTCAGCATCAACTACTCTCTCCTTTTGGGCTGCATTCTCCTATAATCGTCACATACACCCCAAGGGAGTGGGCATACATTGGGTGAATAAATCACCCCTACAACACATATAAGAATAGTACATCAATAGATTGGTTTTAGTGGAGTGGAGACCCTCACCAAGGCGGAGCAGAAACGGTCATATTTTTGAATTTTCGTTCCTTCAACGGTCCCCTGGTCTTGCCCCTTTGGGGTGCAAAGAATGGTGCGGCAGGCGGGCAGGCACTGTCGGGCCTTCCCGCTCAAACGCCTCGGCCCTCGGGCTCGGGATTGCCGATTCTTATTCACGGATTCAGCGACTCATCCCCCTCGCAGGACGATATTCCATCCGTGTCCTTAATCGAGGATGTTGCTTTCTCCGAGCATACGTTTTGTCTTGCTACGAGAGCTATTTTTGCTAAGTTCATCGGAAGACGTCTCCCTTTTTCGAGCATAAGGAACTGGTGTGAAACACAGTGGGGCAGCGGCCTTAATATTCGTTCCCTGGAAAAGGGTTTTTTTCTTGTGATCTTCCGCAGCGCTGCTCAGAGAGACGACACTATGGAAAGGAAAAACTCCCTTCTTTCCGATTCGGGGCTTGCGATTCGCGAATGGGAGCCTCATTTTGACTGTCACAAGGCGGCGGAGGATGGGTTTCAAGTGTGGATTCGTCTGTATTCCCTGCCTAGCGAATTTTGGTCGGCTCCCATCCTTTCTAAAATTTGCTCCAGTCTCGGACGGGTTATTCCCATTGATCCTGTTACTCTGAATGGTAATCTTTCTTCCTTTGCCAGAGTTTGCATTTCCACTTCTTCAGCTCCTAATCCTAAGGAATTGATCCTCATTAACACCCCTTCGGGTATTTGGAAACAGAAGGTTGTTTATGAAGGTTTATCCAATATTTGTTTCAAGTGCTTGAAGCCAGGTCATACTCGCAAGTCTTGTTCCACTCCTCACCCGCCGCCCATCACGGCGGAAAGTGTCACTCATCCCTCCTGCACTACCGTCTTCCCCTCCCCCAGGTGCTCCTCCTTCACCTCCTCCCCCTGTCACACACGGGTCACCCTTCCTGCCGTTGAACCCATTGCTTTGGCCCCGAAACGCTCTCCTTAGTAAAAAAGAAAGCCAGGTACATTGTCAAAGACTCCTCCAGGATCCTATCCCTGTTCCATGAAGGCATTTCCATCGGCAAGGGTGGCAGCTCGGAGGAACTTGAGAAATGGATTTCGGCTAAAGAGGATTTGCTTTTGTCTTCCGAGGTCGACCCCCCTGAGGATTCCCCTGCCTTCTTCTCGTCCCCTCCCCCTCGCGACCTTTGGGACCGCTTCTTCCCACTCCCCCTCTTCTCAATGTCGATGTTGGTCCTAAAAGTATTCTTGGTCGCCCCAACAAATGTAAGCTTTCTCTCAACGAAGTCGCCCTCGGGAAGCAACTTCAGTTACGGTCTTTTTTCCCGTCTACCAGTAGGAGAGGCAAGTCCTCTCTGAAGCAAATATGATCATTTTTTCATGGAATGTTAGGGGCCTCAATGCTCCTAACAAACAACGTCTGTTAAGACGTTATGCCCTGGCAGAGGGTGTGGATATTTGTCTGATTCAGGAATCTAAAATGTCGGCTGAAGGTTGTAAAAGAAGCTGGTTCAATAAATGGAAAGGATGGGAAGGCTGCTTCTCGGATTCTGTCGGAGCCTCGGGTGGTTTAGGTATTCTTTGGAAAGTTGCTAGTTGCATGATTGATCCCCTGGTTATAGATTCCAACTTCATTTGGTGTAAGGTTTCGGTCAAGCATTCTGAGGATTTCTTCTACCTCGGAAATATTTATGGTCCATCCACTCCCATCAGCAAAAGGATTCTTTGGGATAACCTTAGCCAGTTGTTGACGGCTGTGTCAGCGGAGAAATTCATTATTGCAGGTGATTTCAATGCTACCCTTTCTGATCGAGATAAGCAGGGTGGTCTTCAATGGCAGCCTCGTTCGCAGGTGGACTTCTCTTCCTTTGTTTCCTCTGCTCATCTGGTCGATTTGGAGCCGTGCAAGGGTTGGTTCACTTGGAACAATAGGCGTTCTGGGTTCAGTTCCCTCGCGGTACGCCTTGATCGCTTTCTGGTTTCCGAGCTTTGGTTGCAGCAGAATTTTCTTCTCAAGAGCTCTGTCCTCCCTCTTTCTGGTTCGGATCATTTTCCTGTTTCTGTGGTTCTTAACTTTGACATCCCTCCGCGTCGTTCCCCTTTCAAATTTGAAAATATGTGGCTTCAGGACCCTTCTCTTAGGTCGTTGATAAGGGGCTGGTGGGACTCCTTTATTGTTAAAGGAACTCGGATGTTTCAACTCTCCAAAGAAAGTTATCTTTGCTCAAAGACAAACTTCAAAGCTGGAACCATTCAGTGTTCAAAAATATCTTTCAGGAAAAGCTACGTGTTGAGCAGTCTCTTCGCTCCCTTAATGAGTCTATTCTGCTTAGTGGGATGTCTAACGAGGATTACCAGAAGGAAAAAACTCTGTTGAAGGATTTGGGGGACATTCTTCTAAAAGAGGAAACCTTTTGGCGTCAAAAATCTAGGGAAACTTGGTTATTGGACGGAGATAAAAACACCAAATTTTTCTTCTCTTCGGTCCGAGCCAGAAGAAACTTCAATTACATCTCCTCTCTCAAACTCGATGATTCCACGTACGCCACCTCGCAAGCTCAGATTAAATCAGAAATGGTGGATTACTTCCGCAAGCTCCTTAATGATACTGATTCCCCTCTTGGTCCGCAATCTCTTCTTCACGCTCAAATTCCCAGATGTATTTCGGAGGAAGACAATCTTTCGCTTCTTTCCCCCTTCTCTTTTGAAGAGGTTCGGAAAATTGTGTTCTCCATGAAGCGTGACAAAGCTCCTGGTCCGGATGGTTTCCCAGCTTCCTTCTTCCAAGATTTCTGGGATGTCATCGGTCCCGATGTTTGGCAGGCGGTGGAGGAATCCAGAGTTACTGGGAAGATTCTTGGGAACCTGAATCATACTTTCATTTGTCTTTTCCCTAAAAAATCCCATTCTGAGAAGTTGGATGACTTCAGGCCTATTTCCTTATGCAATACCACTTATAAAATCATCTCCAAAGCTATAGCCACGAGACTTTCCCCTTTGATGCATAAGCTTATAGCCCCGGAACAGAGTGGGTTCATTCCCGGAAGATCCATCACGGAAGGCATAATTATTTCTCATGAACTCATTCACTCCCTTCATAATTCCTCCAGAGCAGGCATGTTGCTAAAACTGGATTTCAGCAAAGCTTATGATCGAGTAAATTGGAGATTCCTTCTTCTTTCTTTGCAAGCCTTGGGTTTTGGTGCTCAGTTCTGTAAGTGGATTTTTGAATGCATTGCTTCTCCGCGCTTCTCGGTTCTCGTAAATGGGTCTCAGGGAAGGCTTCTTTCAGATTAGCAGGGGCATTCGTCAAGGTGACCCGCTCTCCTCATTCCTTTTACAATTGTGGCAGAAGCTCTCAGTCGCAGCATTAAGGCTGCAATTCAGGATGGTTCCTGAAAGGCCTTCACGTGTCCTCCAATCTTCCTCCTCTTTCTCATCAGCAATTCGCTGACGATACTTTTCTTTTCGGCCAAGGGACTGTCCCGGAGGCTAGACGCATTTCCTCTATTCTGGATTCTTATTCTGCTGCTGCGGGTCAGGTTCTAAATTTTCATAAATCCGTGATCTTCTTCTTCAATGTGGCCCCCAGGCTTCAGGGGAGAATTAAAGAGATTCTTGGTTTCTCTTTGGGCAAACTTCCCCACTCTTACTTGGGAGTTCCTTTGTTTCACGGGAAGGGTAAGGCTCATTTATGGAATGGGCTTATCAACTCCATCTCTGCCAAACTCCTCTCTTGGAAAGGAAAATGGTTGTCCCTTGCTGGTCGTGCGCTTCTCATAAATTCGGTGCTTCTTTCTATTCCTATCTACACACTCTCCATTCTACAGATCCCCAACTCTGTTCTCCTCAAAATTGAGAAGGTGGCCCGTACCTTTCTTTGGCAAGGCCTCAACTCTGAACGGAAATTCCATTTAGCCAAATGGGACCTGGTCAAACTTCCTAAGAGGTTGGGTGGTCTAGGCATTCTTGATTTGGCCATTCAGAACTTAGCTCTCGGAGCAAAATTGGTGTGGAATTTCATTGCAGATAAAAGTAGACTTGCCTTTAAAGTCCTGGCTCATAAATACATGGAAGGGCAACGAAATGAGCTTTTTCTTTCCAGTTCTGAGCTTCAATGGGCTCTCACATTTGGAATTTTATGTGTAAATCCAAAAATCTTATTGCTGATCGGGCTTCGTGGAAGATTAATAATGGTCGGATAGCGTCCTTTTGGGATGAAAGTTGGAATGGCTTCCCTCCCCTCAACTTGATCCCTCTCTCAATGGTATTATGAATTCTTCCAAATTACTTTGGGGTTCTCTTGTCGATGATTATGGATTCCAGCATCCCGACGGTTCGCCCTCTTGGTGTTGGAAAGATGTCTCGTCAATCGGCGCCTCTGCTCAGGAAGCTGATCTCTTTTCCTCCACTCTTAAGGAACGCCATGCATCATTCCTTAATTGTTCAGATTGTATTTTCTGGGTTGGTAATAGCTCTGGCCAATACAAAGTCAAGAATGGTTACAACATTATCCTTTCTCAATCGGCAAGGGCTCTCTGAGTTCTTTTGGTTGTTGGCACCCCCATATCACACCAAAGATAGCTTACTTCGGTTGGCTGGTTCTGCAGAGAAAGGTTCTCACTCAAGCAAGAAGGCGAGCGTGGGGCTTTATTGGCCCTTCAAAATGTCTTCTATGTGGCGAGGTGAGGAAGATTTGGATCATCTCTTCCTCTTTTGTCCTTTCACTTCCAAGTGTTGGGATTGGCTCTTTAGTAAGCTGAACGTTGCTTGGGTTCATTGTAGCAGTATTGAAGCTAGTCTTTCCTCCTGGCCGGCCCTTTCCCAAAATAGCTTGCACAGTTCCATCGGCTTGTAAGCCCCTACTTCTTGCTTTGGCACGTTTGGTGGGAACGAAACCTCCGCCTTTTCAGAGAGCAAAAAGCTGAGCTTCCTTCTTTCCTCTCCAAGCTGGAGGTGGCAATCTCTGAATGTATTAACACTAAGAGTTCTTCTTTTCACTCCTTTTCCTCCAAAGACTTCGCCATTCTTCAGCATTGGTCTCTCATAAAAATTCCCACTCCTGGTTCTATTATCCGTAAGGGGCTCTCACAAATGGAAAAATTGCTGCACAGGAAGAATACTCGATGGCGTTCCCCGCCAGTTGGAAAGTGGAAATTAAACTTCGATGGAGCCTCCAGAGGCAACCCAGGTCCCTCTGGGGCTGGTTGCATCATCAGAGACGATCGAGGTCAATTAATTCACGCGGGCTCCTTCCCGCTACAAGTTGGCACTAGTAATTCTGCTGAAGCTCAGGCCCTGTTGGAAGGGGTCAAGTTGGCGGTTCATCTTGGTTGTTCTGAACTTTGTATCGAAGGGGACTCCCAAATTCTCATTTCAGCGGTCTCTATTGGCGCTTCCCATTCGTGGAAAATGAACTTATTCCTTCCTTCTATTCACTATTGGCTTGGCAAACTTCCATTCTGGAATATTTCTCACAAGTACAGGGAAGCAAATAAGGCTGCCGACCTCTTGGCCAACTTCGCTATCGACAATCCTTCCGTCTCTCTTTCCTCCAGAGACGGTAACTTGTGGCCAGGCCTGCCTTCTATCCTTTTCCTCGATCGGAGCATCTGCTGCAGTTAAGTCACACGCGCCTTTCTATTTTGCAGCTCCCCCGTGCGTCGGTCTCTTCCTTCCCCACCTCTTTTCTCTTCTTTCGGCGGCGTCCTTCCTCTCCCTCGCTGTTCCCTCACATGCTTCCCTGGCTCCCGTCTCCTCCCACGCTTCTTACCAGGCTTCCCTCGGGACTGCTCCTTCTTCCCTTCCTATTTTTAGCCCGCTCTGCTGTCCGCATGGCGTGTCCATACTTGCATTCGCCTGTTTCTTGTTTACGCCATGTCCTTCTTGGGTTTTCCTTTTGTGACTCTGCGAGGACAGTTCAGAGAAATTGCAGATTCGTCGGCCATCGACAGAAGGCGTCTTGCCATGATTTTCAAGTATTCATCCACTGCCGAAAGGTGAGGCCATGAAAGCAATACTGGCGACTCTGCATTCAATGATGTCGCCGCGCGCACTGAGACTCGATGTCGCGTCCGCATTCGTTTCCTTCTGTACTTTGCTGCACCCGGTCCCAGCGGAAGTGGAACTTGTTGCCGCTGAATTCATATATGCTGTGCATTGCGTGGGTCTACACGACCAGCTAGCAGAGTTTTCAATTCCTGACCCACTTCTTTGGGTTGAAGAAGTGGATGAGCTTGCTATCGGCTCAGGTAGAGACATCAGATGGCTCAGCGGTCGATCTCGCGAATTGGCGCATGAACGTTCGCCCAAAATTTCCACCCTTCTTTGGATCAGCGCTTCCTGCCGGCAGTTGACATCGATGCGGCCTTGTTTCCTCTTCATTCGGCTGTGGATCAGCTGAATGCTCTCAAGGATCGTGCACTTCATGCCTTCAACGTCTTGCTTCAGGCAGCTTCCACACGGGCGGGTCACCCCGCGGGCCGGTAGCGACTTTATTGGGTCCTTCGATTCGTTGGAGCTTCCTTTGTCCTTGCTCGTTCTTCCTCTCTTTGCTTCAGTTCTTCTCCTTCTCTCCTTCTCGTCTTCTCATTCTTCTTCTTTCTTCTTCCGTATTTGTAGGGTTGGGGTCCCTCTCCCCACCGGTTCATAGCTCCGGTCAAAAGCGTTTACCAATCAAAAAAAAAAAAAGAATAGTACATCAATAGAATATCAACATAATCATAGATGCGGTCCAAAAAAATAACTTGGACATAATACATAACATGTAATGCGTCAATACCCAAAATCAAACAAGAGTGCCTCGGGTGCTCGTGTCCTCCGTTGGGTGTTAATTTCCTTTGGGCACCGACAATAATTTTATCATATCAACACACAATCTACACAATTTTTTGAAAAAGTCTAATAGCTAGAGGCATAGTACTTGATTCTGCAGAATTCATTCTATATCCTTCAATTGGAACTAATTCACAACAATCGACAAAAGAAACATTAAAAATAAAATAGGGATGGACCATCTGCAGAGGTTCTTATTAGGAACATTCATAGAGGTAGAGTAACACTAGACCTATATCCCCAAAACTTTCTCTTTGGCATGAGATCACCCAAAAAAACTTGCACTTGAGGTAAGATCACGGAAAAAATCACACATGGCATAAAATCCCCCAAAACTCGCTATTTGTATAAGATCACCTGTAAAACTTTCTCTTTACATTATTTGAGGACATTTTTCTATCCTTTATACACTTTTACACCATGTGCAATCATTCCTTTAAAACTAATTTTACATAATTTTACATACATATCTCATA
Organism: Taxus wallichiana var. yunnanensis; assembly: GCA_018340775.1. NCBI lineage: Eukaryota > Viridiplantae > Streptophyta > Pinopsida > Cupressales > Taxaceae > Taxus > Taxus wallichiana. Next base: position 302,412,606 of record CM031235.1, read on the forward strand.
TTTTTCATATACAAAACTTTGACTACACTTTTCACTCTTTGTTTTGCGGGTTCATCCATAATACGAAACTAGAATAATCCTACAATATAAAATACAAGAAAAACATCAGTACAAAGAACACATTTACTACACCCCTAGGGTCACTTTCCTTTCCTAGTCTCCATGCTTCACTTTACAGTCATTCCACGCTTCACTTGTCCACTTGGAATGTTATTCACCGCACACTCTACAGGATCATAAGGTACGCATATCTTATCTACTTTATGTTATCGAGTATTCGAGACAACAACATCAATCGGTGGAAAATGTAGAAACAAAATCACACATTTGGGTACATTTCTTAGTCCTAAAAGCATGTACTAGAATTTGTATGATTCGTAAGCAAGAAAACTAGTAATTGACAACTATATTTGGCCTCTCTTATTTGATGTTTTCCCAATTCTCTTCTATAATTTCCTTCCCAAATTCCAATGTTCCCCACTTTCGAATTCCAGCCAATCGTATTCATGATTTTCTTTCTAAAAACAAAGTGAAATAGATTGTTATCAAATCATCTAATTCCATTTTCTCCTAATTCGAATTCCACATAACATAATAAAAAATCAAAACAACTCTCTTAACTCTCACTTCTACCATGTATCCTCCTTGCATTGAATTTAATTAAAAATCCAAACTACCACTTACCATTTATTCCTATGAAATTACTTGTATAATTCAGATCATGAGCAGAAATATAACACAAAATAACACAATATTCTAGAATAATGATCTCAATATGCAATTAGAATAGCTTCGCCACTTCGAGGGGGCAACCTCCAAACCATACAATAATACTCAAATGCTCAAATGATGATGAACTACTACCTATAATCCCCTATATATACTATTCATATGTTATGGCCATCACCAAGGCCGACCTACTAAGCATGAGAAAGTATAAATGATATAATAAAATGATATGGTAAGCCACAAGTCGGCTACTCATATCCTAATACAAGCAATAGGTTAAGGGCGTAGCATGCCCTTCCCCTTCAAAGCAACATTGTCCCCAATGTTGAGAAGCTCTGGGTGCTACTGCAGGAATGTCATATCTTCCCATGTTGCATCTTCATTGTCCATATTCTTCCACTTGATCAGGTACTCAGTAATAACCCGTGTCCTCAATCTTTTAGTGCGTGTTTGAAGGATGCATTCAGGTTCCAAGATGACTCTCCCCTCCTCATCGAGCTCAGGTAACACTGTTTGGGTTGATACTCTCTGTCAATTACTTTCTTAGGAAAGAAACATGAAATATTGGATGTATTTTGGTTGATTGTGGAAGTTCTAATTTATATGCTCTGATACCGATCAATCTTGATATACTTGATAGGGGCCATAATACTTTGGTGAAAGTTTGTTATCCTTTTGTTGTTGTTTCAAAGACATTTTCTTATATGGTTGTAACCACACAAAAACCCAATCACCGACTTCAAAATGCCTTTCCAGTGCGATGTTGATCAATTTGTTGCTTCATGCGGTTTTGTGCCATGGTCAAGTTCTCCTTGAGACTAGAGAGGACCTCTTGTTGATCTTTGAATGTGTTCTTCTCTTTGCTCTAACCCGTGGTTGTCCTCTCAAGGATGAGGTGATGGATGGTGGATGGTACCCATATAATGCCAAAAAAGGAGACATTTTAGATGAAGTATGGAAGGAAGTGTTATACCACCATTCTGCAAGTGGCGACCATTGGACCCATCTTGCTTTGTTTATCGGCGTAAAGCAAATGGAGATATCCCTCAAACACTTATTTACAACTTTTGTTTGCCCATCATTGGGGATGATAAGAAGAGCTATGAGCTAGCTGAGTACCCAAACATGAGAATAAATCAGTCAAAAATTACTAGTAAATATAGGGTCTCGATCACTTACTATAATCTTGGTGTCCCATGAAGCTTAAACTGTGTCCATGAAGGTTGTTGCTACCGTGCTTAGCAAATGGGTGTGCAGAGGCACAAAAATGAGCATATTTGGTGAGTCTATCCACCTGACCATGATGACATTTTTTCCTTGATTTAGGCAATCTGTGATAAAGTCCATGGAAACCTCTTCCCCATTTAATTTAGGAATAGATAGAGGTTGTAGAAGACACAGGGGATCGAACTATTTCACCCTTATTTTTTGACAAACCATGCATTCTGCCACAAATTTTGGACATCCCCTTTGAGCCCTTCCAGAAGAAATCTTGTTTGACTCGATGATAAGTCTTGAGAATCAAGAGTGCCCCCTCTTTGGAGAAGAGTGAAGCTCGAGATAGAATCCTATTTTTAAGAGTGGAGTTCTTACATAGGTATAATCTATCTTTATACCATAAAGCATCCCCTTTCAATACAATTTTTTTAGACATGCTTGGATCATTATGGAGATGATGAATGAGGTTTTGTGTGGTTGGGTCATTTCTCCATTTGGACCTTGCCTCATCTATCCAATCTTCTTGTAATATGGATATGGCACATAACAAGGCTGTAGTTGAGTCATCTTTCATGATAGAGCATCATGACTACATTCTCCTTCCCTTTCTTATAGATAATCTCAAAATCATATCCCAACATCTTGGAGACCCATTTTTGTTGTTCTTGGATGATAAACTTTGCTCAAGAAGTATTTTAGACTATCATGATCTGTCTTCACTTTAAAGTGTCTTCCTATGAGATATGGTCTCCATTGCTTTACTGCATGAAGTATGGCTAGCATTTCCTTCTCATAAGTCGGCTTGGAAAGATTCTTACCTTTGAATTGATGGCTCAAAAAGGCAATAGGATGGCCTTCTTGCATGAGAACTGCCCCCATACCCACCTGATGCATCACATTCAACAATGAATGTTTTGGAAAAATCTGGAGTAGCCAAGACTGGAGTGGTGCACATGGCCTCCTTTAGTTGCTCAAATGCTTTGGTTGCATCCTCACTCCAATGGAAGGAGTCCTTCTTTAATAAAGTTGTGAGAGGTGCATTTATGCTTCCATAATGCCTTACGAATCTTGGTAATAACCTGTAAGCCCAAAAATCCTCGTAGATTCTTTAGGGTTTTTGGAACCTTCCACTCCATCATGGCTTTGATCTTATTAGGATCCACTTTAACCCCTTCATGAGAGACAATGTGACCCAAATATTCAACCTCCTTGAGTCAAAAAAAAGAACACTTAGAGGGCTTTGCATAAAGTTGATGTTGCTAAGGGTTTCCAAAACCTTATTTACATGATGCTGAAATGTTCCTCCCATGTTTTCTTTATAAATTAATATATCATCAAAAAACACTAAGACAAACTTCCATGAGAATGACTTAAAAATAGAATTCATCAAACTTTGAAATGTAGAAGGTGCATTTGTGAGTCAAAAGGCATTACCAGGAATTCATAATGGCCTTCGTGTGTCAGAAAGGTGGTTTTATGAACATCCTCATCCTTGATTCTGATTTGGTGGTATCCGAGCGAAGATCAAGCTTTGTAAAATAAACAACACCATGCTGACTCATCAAGCAAATCATCAATTACAGGAATATGAAACTTATCTTTGATTGTGTACTTATTAAGTTCCCTATAATCGGGACACATGTGCCACATGTCATCTTTCTTCCGTACCATCACTACTGGAGAAGAATAAGCACTCTGACTATGATGGATGATTCCTGCTTCCAACATCTCTTATCAATCTTCTCGATTTCACTCTTTTGCACATATGGGTACTATAAGGTCGATGTTAGGTGGTTGACTTCTGGTAATAAGCTGAAGCATGATCATGATCTCTCTTTGGAGGTAAGCCCTTTGGTATATTTTCAAATACAACAGAGTGTGCATCAACACTTGCTTGCATATCTGATGGTATAATGTCCTTAGAATGATGAGCCTCAATGAAAAGAGTTGTGCCACAAATCCCTCTGCACCCTTTTTTAGCATTTTGTGCATCTGATGAGAACTTACTATTTGTGGAGACTTTTCTCTTAAGCCTCTTAGCTCAAAAGTCCTTCCTTCAGAGTGAAATCGCATGAACAAGTCTTGGAAGTTCATCTCAATGGTTCCCAAAGTGGTAAGCCATTGAACCCCTAACACAATGTCTGCTCCTCCCATAGAAATGGCATACATGGGACTATTTAGTATGTAATCTCCCATGGAAAGCTTAATCTTTATGGCATTTTCAGAACAAGTAGTAACAATACCTCCATCAGCAATCATTACTTGACATTCGGGAGTTGGATAAATGAAGCAGTTTAGGTGCCTGTGGCTAACTTATGATTGATAAAGTTGTGAGTACTTCCTGAATCAATCAACACTGTGACCCTCTATTTTTAGGAATCGACCACCTTTAGGGTTTGGGGGTGCTAATACCTGAAATTGCATGGCATGAGATCGTTGGTTGAGGATCTCCTGACTCCTCCTCTGGCTCAACCAAGACCTCTGACTCTGCATCTTCATCCTTCTCTTCATCTTCACTAGGCCCATCAATGTAGAACAACTTCTTTTCAGCACATTTATGTCGGGTCCAAATTTTATCTGATTAAAACATAACCCTTTTTCTCTTTTTTCTTCAATTTGTTGAGGTGTCAATCTAACTGGTTGAGGGAGTGTTGGGGCCAAGGTGTTGCGATCTCTGGTATAAGTGAAATGTTGTCTCCTACTTGAAACAAATTTCTCCTCTTGCCCTTCTTGCCATAATCATCGAATCAGAAACCTTATGAGGATTAAACATACGCACCTCATGCTCAATGTGATCCTTAAGACCCCAAAAATAGGTCATTGATTCTCTTGTAATATTTTCCACCCAGAGAAAGGTTTTGGAAGTGATGAATGTAATCCTTAATAGATCATGTCTGTCTCAACTTTGCTAATTGGTTGAAGTAATTATCTGACACACTAGAACTGTAGTGTAATTGTAACTCTTCGGTGAAGATTGTCCATGTAACATTGAGACCACTCTTCTTGCCTTTGAGCACATAACCATCGATACCAGATGAATTGGTCAGGTTCGAGATACAAAGATGCCATGGTCACCTTTTGTCCTGATGGAATCTGATGTAGTTCAAATAAATTCTCCATTTGGTTGATCGATTGAGTGGATCCTTTCCATCAAACTTGCATCTCCACTTTTGGAAACATAGTACGGGCCTGCAGAGTGCTCGTATTTGGATTGTGCACACTCGAAGAACCACTCTGGCTCATGTGTCTATTATGTTGACCTGAGGATCCACCTTGATTGACATAAGTATGATTACCCATCATATGCGTACTGAATTTTTGCATGAAATCCTCGATCTTTGTCGATCCTATCCACATATTCTTTTTGGCCACCTGAGATTCGAGGTCTCTCAGGTTAAACTCAAGTTGGCTTACTTTATGGTATGTCGAAGTAAACCCTAACCCTGAGGAATCTGTAGTTATATCTTTTGTCTCCAACTCCTCAACTACTATCTCATCCTTTTATGGTGTTTTACCCGGAGTGATGGGATTCTTTTTTCCTCTTGTGGAAGGCCCCGCCATGATGCCCCAAAATAGTAGGATGTAGGGATCACGGTCAAATTTTAGGGTTTTAGATTTGATAAGAATTCGGCAAAATATAAAAAAACTTAAAGAACAAACCCCAAATAATTTTTTTTCTTTCCGAAAATGTAATGAATTTGAAAAAATTCCACAATTTGCACCCTAGGGAGTGATTTTATGAAAAACCTAAATTTGTAATAACTTTTGCAAAATAAATCAAAAAAGTCTGAAATTTTCAAGGAACCTTACTTGAAATGTTTTGCAACTCTGGTAAAAATATCTCCACCAATTCTTTTTGGTTGCAATATATGGTGGAAACAAAAAATTAGGGTTTTTGCCTAATTTTGGCCCAGATCATAGCTCTGATACCACTTGTAATGAAATTACTTGTATAATTCAGATCATGAGTAGAAATATAACACAAAATAACACAATATTCCAGAATAATGATCTCAATATGCAATTAGAATAGCTTCGCCACTTCGAGGGGCAACCTCAAACCATCTGATAAGACTCAAATGCTCGAATGATGATGAACTATACTACCTCTGATCCCTATATATACTATTCATATGTTATGGCCATCACCTAAAGGCTGACCTACTAAGCAATGTCACCCAAAAGGTAGTTAGTCCAAATCATTAAATTCAACATAATGATAATAAGCAGCTAATTTCTAAGGATGAAAATAATCATAACATGTAATTATCCAATTAAAGCATTTCATTTTAATCATCATGATTGAAATATTGAATTTCTAAATCAAAATAGGAGGGATGTGAAATTGAAAACTTTGATGCTTTCACAAGCATATTTTTCTTATTGTTGCATATTTCCTATTTTCTAGATGTATATTTCCTTGATTGAGAATGTTATTGAAATGATGGTTGGTTGAGCTTTGAATCTTGCTCCTACACTTCAAATACTTTCCATGGAAGTAGTTCCCTTCTTGAAAGGTTCTTGTTGTAAGTATCAGACTGCTATTTTTGATGGAGTTCACTCGAGATGAAGCGTTTCTCCTTCTAAAATGAACAACAAGGTTAAGACCGGTGAATTCTAGGAAGGTTCGGTTGTCAAGATGACTTCTTATGTATGTCGAATTTTAAGGGTCTCGTGTGAGTGCTTATTTTCATTTTACTTTGGCAAATTTGCCTCACGATACCTCACATGCATCCAAAGTCTTGATTGAGTTAACCTCACTCCTTTTTACAGGTTGTCTTGGTCTTGGATGTGGAGATTATTAGTGCTCAACTTGCCATTCTTAGAACTCCTCACCTTTGTTTTCCCGGTCATGATAGACAAGCCCCATCCTTCTCAAGGATTCCCAATCACCCACAAGTGAACAAGGGATCCACTTTACCCTTATAAAAACTCATACACCACAAATCTCATACCCCTCCAGGCATTGAGACCTTATCTAAAGCAATGGTCGAGCATAAGGAGAGTCATCTCAAAAAGTGATATGTGTGAGTATAGAAACACAAAAGGCCACGGTAGGTTTTTTGTTTTGACTTTGTAGATGTTGATGTTGGAGAGGTTCACATAACATGCTTTAATGATGTTATTAAATAATTCTTTGACCTTATCCACCTATGGAACTATATAGTATTTTTAATGGTTGGGTCAAAAAGTCAAACATTGTATTTAACCACTTAAATGTGTCATATGAGGTTTTCTTCGGTGCACTTTGACCATTGTTCATTTCCCATTTGAGTGCCCTTCAATACCAATGCATATGTTTCACTTGACCATAGCTCAAGGACTTTACAATGTATTCCCGACTATAATGGTTGATGTTCTTGGTGTTCTCACCGTGATGTCAAGTGTCACTATTATTCAAAAATGTAAAAGAACCAAAACAAACAAAATAAATGAGGTGTCGACTAATATGTTTAGATACATCATTGATGTGATGATTTTGGGGTCCCACTTTAATAACGAGGGGGTAGAGTTTTATATTTTTGCTCGAGGGTTCCTTGATTGTTCTTATGAAATTAGGGCGGAAGACCTCTTGGAATTGCATGGCTCTAAACACCATGGGAATGAAAAAACTCCACATAGACTAGACATTAAGAAAACCCACGGAGTTGAAAGAGTGGTTCAATGTAGAGGTTTCTTTTACTCCTTCCCCTTATTTTTCAAAGAAACAACCTCTCAATGTTGCCTTGCCTAATAGGGTGCATGTTTCAATGTTACTAGAAATGGCTTCTCTTGAAAGAAACCAATATTACCAAGTCAAATGCATTATTCTTTTTTGACATTCATTTAGAAAACTTTTATTATTTAACTTTCCCCTTGTACCTTTCAAAAAACAATGTGGGAAGAAGGTTGTCTGAAAGCAGAAAAAAACATGTGGCAATGCCCTAAGTGTGGTGTCGAATTGAAGGAATGCGACTACAAATACATGTTGAAATTTGAACTACAAGTCTATAAGACCATACTAGAGGATCATGGAACACCATTGCTTTTGATGATGTGGAGTTCTCTCTCATGGGTATGAGTGGTAGAGATATTTGTTTGTTGTTGGATGAACTAGAACATGCCCATGAAATATTAACTCAAGAGATTTCCCATCAGTTTCTTTTCAATTTGTCTAAGAGAAAGAAAATTTTAGGGAAGAGGAAAGAACCACAACCTTCATTTTGAAGGCATGGCATATTAGCTTCGACATTAAATGTGTGCTTCTTGTTGATGAGATCACAAGGCTTTCCCTTCTTCGAGTTGCATCATAAATTTATTCTTAGTTGAGAAATGTGGATAATGTGTACTTATTTACTTGAGTTTTGGTGGTTTTTTTGTTGGTGTTATTGATCCTTTCAATGTTTAAGGTTTATATTTATGGTGTTGTAATTTTTTGAATGGAAACAAAAAAATTAGTATAGCTACTATATGTTTTGTGATGTTGGTTGTATTTTTGTTGGTGCTTTTGACTTTTAGAATCATACACATTCAGTGGTGTTTTTTCATTGTTTATACTTGAGTCATGGCCTTCTTAGTGGTGTCGGTTTTTACTTTATGGTTAGATATGTTATCCCGTAAAACAAGGGCATAACCATACAGAAGGTTCTTGTTCCATCCTCGTTAGTGGACTATTTGGGGGAAAAATATGTTTGCACAGGTATAAATATATAGTGTTGTTTCTTAATATTATTATGTCGAGACTTGAAAAATTTCGGCTTCCTTCGACTTTAGATAGATAATTATGTTCATGATTATCACTTTAGAAGCTCTCAAGTATTATGTTGTTTATGTTCTTTGTTGAGAGTAGAATTGATTTTTGTAAAAAGAAACAAATTATTTCCTTTAACTTAGTTGTTATTTGAAATATGGATGTTGTTCTCAAAAAAATGTGTGATTTTAGTGACTATAACTTTTGTGTTTTTTCAAATTTTGGGTGTTTGGTCCTCCTTGCTTGTACTTTATGGTGTGGCCATATGACTCACACACAAAAAAAAATTTCCATATAAAAATATATTATTTTGTTTGTGAATATTAATATCTTTACTTCTTTGGTGTTCAACTTCATGATTGTGTTTGTGTTTATTGCTTGGAGCAAGAGACTACACTATATACTTTTTTAAAAGTGTATTAGTTACATACAACTTTGTTGTTATTTGATGTGGATGTCCTCATCTAGAAAATATATAAATATCTCTTGACTATATTTGTGTTTGGGCCAACGATCTTGGAAAATGACATTATGTTGAGTTCGATGAAAAGACATGTTTTGTTATCTTGTGTTATGTTGCTCTTTAACATGACTATGTTGGTCTACAATGCCTGCATTCACTTTCTTTGTGTTATGTTGTGGAGTCTATTTTCATGTGTGGAAGTGTTGAATACTATACACTAAAATTATTGGAAACTATCCATAGGCCTAAAAAAATGTGCTCGATATCTCGAGAAACATGCTCTTCTCATATGGGCAGGATTTTTGATCCATAGGTTTATGGGATGGTTTTGGCCCATGGTTTTGGTACCATCACAGAAGTGAATATTGTAAAACTTCTCATTTAGTTGCCTATTTGTGTGTTGTTCATGCATATGGTAGGGTTGGAGAACATTGTAGATGTGTGTGAGTTCAAGTGTGAATTTTGTAGAGTTTGTTGAGCATAGCTCCAAACAGATATGGGTATTGTATTGAGAGAGATGTGGCTTGTAATAAAATATGAGCAAGTGATTCTTGGTGGATGTAGCCCAAATTGGGTGAACCATGTTAAATATTGTCTCTTTGTATTGTGTTCTTTTTTATTTTGCACTTTTATTTTAGATATGTAATACTTTTTGCATATTAGTTTCTACTATTGCGATTCTATGTGGGATTGTTCTGCGTATTTTATCCCTTATTTCCTAACACTTTGTTACATACTTTTAAAAAATAAATTGTTTCCTTCAACTTTGTTGTTGGTTGATATAGGTGTTTTGATCTATAAAATATGTAATGCTTTCCGTGTCTATACTTTTTCTTGGCCTGCTCTCATGACCCTAGTATGAAGAACTATTGTGAGAGTTTTTGAGTAAATATGTTTTTTTATCCTCTATCGCGGTTCTCTTTGATATATACCTATATTGGTCTATAATGTGTTCTTGTTAAGTGAATGCCTCAATGATTCTTTTTCCCATACTCCTTTGTAAATAAATATTGAGACAAAATTATGAGTTATCATTGTCATTGAGAGCAGTGTGTGTTGGAAGAAATTGATAAACATGGAAAAATGAGTGTAGAAATGCAATGCAAAGGCTCCACTACCATGCGAATAAAGAGGGCATTAATGCATATATGAGAGAGGAGACACTCAATATCCATTTATAGTAGTTTCTCTTTGTAACAAACTATCACCTCCATTGTAGACAACTTACCCATTTTTCACCCCCTCACACCTTCCTTGAGTCGACTCCTTATATATCTATTCGCACGATTACAAGGGATGTTTCTCTGCCTCTTCTTCTTGAAGTGCAACCTCCCCATGTATCAATGTTCATATCCATGGTTTTGATGAAACTCATTACCTCTTTCGGTATAAAATAGATTGACTCTGAAAAATAGAAGTGAGAGGAGTGTATGAACGTGATCTATGCGCTTGGAAAAATATTCAAACATCGAGACACGCTTTGTAGAAGGGTCACATATGTGTCATATATGGGATGTTGAAATAGGAATCCACTACTTTTCGTTTTCAAATAACATGAAAATTGGAGAGCAGCCGCAAGTTTTGCAAGTTCTTACCCAAGTTGAAGAAATGTTGATAAGCTTGTGTGAATCCAATATTATAGGTCACCCATTCATGTGGTTGCTAGTATAAATACTATGGGCATATTAATATCTTTTCTAAAGACATCAAAAGTATTACACGGACCTTGCCTTGACTTGTAAGTGAACTTAACATTGTAGTTATCTTTGTGTTATGTGGAGAGAAGGCTCGACTAGAAAACATATGACTTTCGTTGTTTGTAAATTATGGGTCATCAATGCCATTGAATACAAAATAACAGATGATTTGTATTACAAGGATGTTTTATTGATGCAGATGCAATTTTAGCTTTGCGTGTGGTACCCTCGGATGTTTCAACTTCCCTCTTCCATGCATCCATTATTGTCCCCTTGGGACTAGTAGACCAAGAGCCAATTAATGGCAATGAGGACATTGTGCTTGACCGGGTGGAGCACCATCCATCATCCTTTGTTAATATACTTCCTAACTAGCAAATTGAAATAGAAAGTATATGTTATAGCCTTTGATACAAATCTCCTCCATCTCCATTTTTTCATGGCCACATCTTGGCCTCTCACCTCTCAATGAAACAACATTGAAGGCTTGTTTTCAATGACCTTCCCTTGTCTTTTCCCTTCCTAAGAAGCAATATTTAAATAACCACAAATTAAGGAGGTGGAGATGCATGAATATGCTCTACATTTGATGTGTTTTTGTGATGGACACTTTGGGAAGCATCATCACTTCTATAATTTTTGCCAATTTGATCATGCACCACATAAACCAATCAATTGTTGTTTTTGTAAAGAAAATTTGAAGACCATTTTCCCACTATGATTGGTGAACTTCGTCATCCAACATCGAAGAGCTTCCTATCTCCAAATTAGCCAACCATTTCACTCAATTTAGCTCAAAATTGCATGGAACAAGGTCATATTGGAACAAAAGTTTTTTGAACTAATGGACATGATAATACAATTAGGCTCAAATCAAACTTTGTACTTCACCCTTAGCGTTAGAAATACAAAATGGCCCGATTTACATAAGATTTTGCTTGATACACCTCATAATAATACTAGCCAACAAATATGTTGGATAATCAGTAACTTTTTTATAAATCCCCACCACATGTCTCTCTACATTGCATCATTACTTCATTGCTTTCAAGAGGAAATTTGAGAAAAGAACATGCACGCAAGTGACTATTGGTATAGTTATGATTTATGAGGATACCCTTCTTTTTATATTTTTCTTCTCATCTTCACTCATATATGGAGTTACATGTACATGTATTCCTTCCATAAGTATGAATGGAAAAGTTGAGGCTTGACCCATATACATGGTTTTTTGTGGTTGGAAAATGCACCGCACCTTGATGGAATGAATTGGAATGATCCTATTGTAATTAAGGTTGCAAATAAATTATTTGAAAAGTATGTTTCCACTTGGAATAAAACACAAACTTTTGTACATGTTCTATGTTTCCACATTCATCACATGAAGACCCATGCTTGCTAGACACAACATCTATTCTTACTTTTGACCCTCTTGAGGATTATGAAGATATATTAAATCAAGTCTAAAGACACACCAAATGCAATGAACATATTTGCATGTGAAATAATGGTCCCATATTTTAGTGTTGGTATCGTGCCCCATGGGATTTATAGACTGTCTCATCGCTCCCCTTTCATAAGTGAGGGAAGAAAACATATGCACCATCTCATAATGATGAGAGACTTAATACACACAACCCATACATGTTTTCGATTTGGCATGCCAACATTGATTATCAACTTGTTATTTCATGACAAGTAGTTTTAAGATATATTCTAAAATATAACTTAAAAGTTGAGCATCGTCTAAAAGCTATCACCATATTTTTACTAGGATTTCATAGTTTTCAAACCTATAAGATCACACAACCATTGTGTATCGTTGCCTTTGACAAAGAGCATTGCAGAGTGAGATATTAGAGCTCAAGAGACATTTCATTTGTTGTTTGTAGCTACAAATTTGTTTTCTTGATGTGGAAAAAAATTTCTCCGATGTATCACTAATTATTCCTCACTCACAACTACGACTTCCACTTTGATTGATGCATGCATTTTGTGACCTCTTGCGCTTGAAAATTTACTCTTATAGAGGTTGCTAAATATTGGTCTTTTGATGGCAACCACAAGCATGAAAATTGGAGAAAAGGGGGTCGACCTACCATTATTCGGGTCACTCCATGCTACTTTAGAGTTACTGCTATAAACATTTGAAACCTGAGAGGATTTTTACATGAGTGAAATGTTGTTATACAAACCATTTTGAAACATTTCTCTGATCTTAGCTCAATGAAGGAAGATATCTTTTTGGTTGGGAGTGTAAGTGCTCCACATACTATCCATGGCATGTTGAATGCTTCACTCAGAGCGAGATGGTGAGGGATCTAATGGGAATGTATCGGAAACAATGATGTTGGTTTGTAGGGTATGAAAGAAGATGAATGGGAGATGTTATCTTGGCTCCACCATTCCAATAGTATGGGAAAAAAAGAAATGGAAATGATTGGGCAACGAAACTTTGATATAAATCATACATGGATAAACCATGCATTAATGTGAGCTTAATAACATGAAACCACCATTCATAAGAGCATAAACGAAGAGAGTACACAAGAACACAAGATGTAAAGTGGGAAAACCTCAAGGGAAGAAAACCCACTGAAATTTTTGAATATATTACTCAATCCAAAATACTTGCATGAATATGACACATCACACAAGATTTGTTTAGTGAGCACAACCCCAACAAGGAGAACCAACCCCTATAGAAGGAGGATACAACCCCTACAAAGGTGATCAAAATGACAACCCTCAACCACCTAAATGATGAAGAAAATTACCATGTATGTAATGTTTGCTCCACTACAAATAGATAATGATCACAAATTTCAGCTCACACACTTCAAAACCCTCTTCAAAACACACTCTCTCCTACTTCGCTCAATCTTGCTTCTTCATAGGATGATTAGGTCTAATGACCTTAAATAAATTATCTATTCAATTTTCTCAATACTTCATACCTTATTTTAACTCTCTTTCTTGATTCCCTCATACCTCTTGACACTCTCTCTCTCTGGCTCACACATTCTCTCTCTCACACAACTAGTCACAATGAGCAAATACATTGCACTTAAATACATGACAACTCTTGCTTTCAAACACATTAGGACCATGAAAATTAAGGTCATCATAAAAACAATAAAATATATCTACAAAATCATATAAAAATCATAACATAAGACCATATAGGTCAGCATAGGACCAAGACACTCAATCATGCACAACTAGGCCTAAAAGGCTAGTTTTTCAAACTAGGCCTAAAAGGCTAGTTTCATCTCCACCGAGCACTCCATGGACTCAAGGGCACAAATCATCATCCAAACTTAAAAACCCCATGAAACATGGGAAAACCTATCAACACCTCCACAAGATCAATAACCTCTGCATCATCCATTCTTCTCATGACACACCACAAGTAGGATTGTTTCCTACTCATTTTGAGCACCTCCAGAGACAGTCTTCAAAGATGAAGACCAAAACTCTCAAAAAACACCTCAACCATGGTATGAAACCACTAATTGGAAATCCAATGACCCAAGAAAACATCAAACCACTTTATACATCATGACTCAACCATAGATCCATCAAAAAACAACTTTGTCCTTCAAGCTACATATGCTGCCCAAAAACTAGTCTTGGAAACTTGACCTTCTCACACCTTTTATGACACTTTCAAGACCTTCTAAATGCATGAAAAGGATAAAATTTAACCCTCATCACTCTTCAAATGGATAGGAATCATGAACTAATCCAAATATATTGGTCTTTTAGACCAATTTCATCAAAGAACCTATATTGTCTTGAAACCCTGTCAAGTAGGTCAACTTGTGACCTCAACCTTGCCAAAAATCTAACTTGTAGCTCAAAAAAGCAATAAATCATCATATTATATTTTTAAAAACCTCTCATATTCATTAACACATCATCAACTTAGGCCACACATGCCCAAGAACCTCCTTTCTCCATGATTGCTAAAAACTGCCTTTTAGCCCTAAAAACTAGTCTTCATATTTGGACATGTGTAAACCTCAAATGACTTCACCAAGATCTGAAATCACTTAAAACATATATAATATCTCCCATATACTCATAACATCAATTTATATCATAGGTCAAATGGAAAACTTGAGAGAAAAAACATACTTTCCTAGAAAAATAAGAAAATTTGAGTGGGCTCCACCTATATTCAAGACTCAAACCACCACCATCTAAAATATGGGAGAGTCCTTTCCATCCTCCAATCATCACATTTGATGATTAATGCATTTTGAGCTCACACCATACAATATTTCTCCTCCATGCTCATGAACTAGGGTTTAATGTAGGGTTTTTGACCTCCTTAGCTTCTTAACAATCATTCATAAAAGCACAGACCTCATTTGATCTCATTCCAACTGAAACCTTCTTAGCTCCATGCCTCAACATCCCTGAAAGGATCAAGTCCCATAAAAATTTACACATGCCAACCAACACAAAACATTTCATATCGAGCTAGAAACATGCCTTCTTGAGCTCGGTAGGGCTAAAAAACCTCATAACTTGCAAAAATCTCATCATACCAACCTAAATTTTTCCCACTACTCTAGGAAAACCTCTCTAAACTTTCTCCAATTCTCATTGATCATACTTATCTCTACATATTCTCAACCACCATGAATTTCCTAACTAGGTCATGAATTAGGTCTAGTTTAGACCTAGACAAAGTAGAAACACCATACCTTTTTGAAAAACTCTTCAAAAGGACCTAACATCCTTGAGACAACATGTATCACACCTCTTTGCATGCCCTCATGGTCCCACAAACCTCTACACCTAATCATCATGCTTCATTAGGTCACAAACACCTAAACTAGGTCTAGATGAACACCTACAAACCATGTTCAAACCTCGCATTCATCCTTTACTTTAAACCTATATGAGTGTCTAAACATCATCTCCTCATCTCTCCATGCCTCTACCATGCTTCTCAAAATCTCATGCATGCATCTCTATCCTTCATATGTCATCCTATGATGACTAGACCTCATGATTAGGCCTACTAGACCAAACAACTCTCACTTCTTCATTCTTGCAACCATTATACTTTTTTCCCATGATCATCATCATCACTCAAACTTCCTTTTGCACTCCTTTTTCATCTTCCTTTTGATCCTCATTAATGTCATTAACACCTTTTACATCAATGACAACACAAACACACACATGCCAACAATCTCCCCTTTGTCATTGATGGAAAACAACCTAATACTTCTCCCCCTTTTTACATTAATGAAAAAACACATACTTGTAGCACATAGTCTTCATCTTCATCAGCATATTAGGATCATCTCTTGGTTGGAAACATCAACAAAATCATAAAACAAGCTCAAAGTCTTCTTTTTTCTTCTTGACTTTTTGGCTTCATCATGAGAGTCACTATAGCTCCCCCTGGGAAAAAGCATATCATAACACACACACATTCCAACAATCTTGATTCTGAGAAAAAAAAACATCATGCTTGACACTTCTTCAAACCTATCTCACTGAAGACACCATCAAATAGACTTGAACTTTATATATAAACTACTAACAATTTTAGGACCAAGATCCCTAAAGCTTCCCTTTAGACCAAAAATGCCAAACTTCTCCTTGCTATAGAGCATACTAAACACATGAAACATCACCTTATTGCTCCCCTTGACAACATACCATCAACCTCTAACTATCTATGCAAAAATACAAGCACATACCTTGACCAAATGTCATGGAGATGGGTCAAAATCAAACACCATAGTCCTGAAGCAACTTTTCAGTTGTTCATTGCCTTTTCTTTTCATGTATCACAATTTTTAATCTTATGACTAGCTCCCCTTGCAACTATACTTAAAAACAAAACCAACTCTACCAAACTATCCTTCTTGACACCTAAGATACATGTTGAAGATCAATATCAACTTTCATTTTTATGAAGTCTTCATACACACTGTAGCTCATCATTACAATCTCACAACAAAAATATTGTACATCCTATCATGATGCATTTATTCACCAACTTGTCTCTGTAACTACACTCTAGCTTCACCTCCTAAGGATAATGAGCACTTAAACTCCCCCTCAACTCATGCAATCATACAAAACACCATGAATCTTCATATACATGATAATAACAAGACATGCTTACCTTTACTATATATTACTCTACTTCAAAGAAAACTCAAAAACATACTTTAGCTTTTGAATGCTTTTGCACAATTCCATAGACCTTCATCAAGATTAAATATTCATTCTAGGCCTTATATAGCCTTGCAAACCTTCTTGACACTCATTTCATTTTCCTATTTGAGACAACACTACATACCCAAACATCCACACACATATTTAATCATGCTCATCATCAAAAAACTCACCTTTTGACTTTCATAGACATAACTGATCTTATTTTACACTTCTTCATACTTCTTCCATGATGCATAATCACACTTGATACATCTCAAACATGAATCAAGGACTAAGACACAACATATAACATATTTCAAACACAAACATACCTGAATGCACCATTTACCCTACCTCGATGGTATGATCAAGTCATCATACAAAATGAATGACTTCTTCTTCATGATCTAAACATCTTGCAACATGACAATGCCTAAATTATCTCCAAAACAGATTGATACCTTCAAAACACATGAAACATCTTGACATCATGATGCACTCCTACAATGTTATACTTCATACCATTCATGCTCCCCTTAACACCATGTTTCATATGGATGGAAATGTCTCTAAGAAGCCTATTAGAGACATCCTATTACATAAGGAGTCTAGAAAAACAATATAAAGAGGTTCCATGACCTCTTAGACACCTGTGACTCATTTTTTCCTTCTTTTTGATGATCAACAATCTGAGAACCTTTTTGTTTTGCTTCAACATCTACTTTTAGGTGGAATAACATTGTTCACTCTTGGCTCCCACAACCTTCCTTGCCTCTTTTCTACACTTTAGGAGTCTAAAACCTCTTGGATTTCCTTGAAGGACCATAAAATCTCTAACAACATGTCCAACATTATTGCAATTAAAACACAACTTCATTCTTACCTCTAGGACCTTCATTTCTCCAATTTTGACTAGATGGTTCATATAGGCAATACCTAGCAATATGACCTCTCTCATGACAATTATAGCAAATGATGTTCTTTGAATTGATCATCTCTATTATCCCTCCATGGGTGATCATCTTTGAAAAACCTCTACACTCCTTTTCTCTATGCCCAAAACCATTACAAGTATAACAATAGCCATTAAATATTTTTCATACCTTGATGCATTGGTTGCCTCATAGACTTTGTCTTCACATTGTATTTTGAAGTTTTCTCTCCTTTTGCTCCTCTTTGGTTCTTGGACCTTCAATCTCCTTGCTTGAAACAATGTCATCTTGCATCACTTATTTTCCTTTGAGGTCTTATTTGAACCCCTAAACCTATCTTATCTCCTACAGACCTTTGACTATCTAAGAGATCAACAAGATCCTTGGAGCTCTTTTCAAATTTTGAAATGTCTTAGCTCTGATAACTGCCTCAGACAACTCTCCCCTTAAAAATCATTTCTTCTTCAAACTTAATGCATTCTTCTTCTTTGGATTGTAGGCTTAAAGTCATGGAATCTCATCTATCATTTCTAACCTTTTGATTGTTTCATCAAGTTTACCTTTTAGACCAATGTTTTTCTCAAGATCATGAATCTTTCCTTCATATTCTTTGACTTGTGCTCTCAAATTCTTGACATTCTTCTCAACATGTTTAACTCTATTGTTAACACACACACATTAGCTCAGTTTCTATGTCATCTCCTTCTTCTTCTTCTCAGAGTGCATGAGTCACCAAACAATATGGAGTCTTCACTCATAGATCTCATAACATCCTTGGCCATGAACAAGACTTCATCACCTATATCTTCATCTTAGATTTAGAATCAGAATTTGAAACACCATCATAACTACTTGTACCTCAGATGAACAACATTCTTTCTTTGTGTAGAAACTCTTTTTGGACTTCTTCTTGTTGTCAAACCTCTTGAAATTCTTCTTTCCTTTATCAAACCTATGAGTCTTCTTGTCATGATCTTCATCATCTCATCATCATCATTCATCCTTGTGCTTATGAGGGAACTTGTTGGAAAAGTGACCTATTTCACCATAGTTAAAGCATTTAAAAGGAATTTTCCTTTGTACTTACTTGAACCAGGTTTTAGTCTTCTAGAAAACATGGCAATTAGTTCATCATCATCAATCTCAGAGACATCATCATCATCATTAGTCTTCTTATCCTTTGACTTCTTCTCAGCCTTGAAAGCAATATCCTTCTTGATAGGTTTAGAATCAATGATCCTCATCTCATATGCAATCAAGATGTCATGTAGCTCATCCATCAACATGACCTTCAAATCCTTAGCTTCCTCAATAGTAGACACTTTAGGATCAAACTTGGGAGTGAGGGATCTCAACACCTTTTTCACCACTACTTCTTCTTTCACTTCTTCACCTAACCCTCTCATGGTGTTGACAACTTGATCAACTCTAAGTAGATATGCAACAATAGATTCTTCTTCTCTCATCTTTAGGATTTCAAATTGATTTCTGAAAGTTTGGATATTTTCCATCCTTACCTTGGAATATCCTTCATAGATGACCTAAAGTTTCTCCCACATAGATTTAGTTGATGTACAATGCATGACCTTAACAAGTTTGATTCTGCTAGTCCACACATGATTGCATTCATTTCCTTGGAGTTGTCATTATTTTCCTTCTTGTCTGCAAGTACTAGTTGGAGGAGTCTGAGGAACAATATACCCATCTATCACAAATTTCCAAATATCACATCCTAAGGACATGATGTGAGTCCTCATCCTGATGCTCCAAAATGCATAGTTTGATCCATCAAACAAGGGAGCTTTTCTGGTAGAAGTGCCACTTTCTATTGACTCACCATTTTAGTGCTTCAAAGGATCTCCTTCAAGTGATTAAACTTCTTCAAAAGGACCTTCTCTGATACCAATTGTTGGAAGCACAATGGACTGAGAGGGGGTGAATCAGTCCTTTAAAACTTTTACCAATTGTATTTAACTTGCATAAACCATTAACCATTCAACCATGCATTAATGTGAGTTTATTAACATGAAACAACCATTCATAAGAGCATAAACCAAGAGAGTACAAAAAACACAAGATGTAAGTGGGAAACCCTCAAGGGGAAGAAAACCCACTAATTTTTTTTGAATATATTACTCAATCCAAAATACTTGCATGAATATGACACATCACACAAGATTTTTTTAGTGAGGCACCAACCCCACAAGGAGCACCAACCCCTATTTAGTAAGGCACCAACCTATACAAGGAGGATATAACCCCTAAGGTGATAAATCACCAACTCAACCACTTAAAGATGAAGACCACTGATGTATTGTTTCTCCTACAATAGATAGTGATCACAATTTCAGCTCACACACCTCAAAACCCTCTTCAAACACACTCTCTCCTACTTTGCTCAATCTTGCTTCTTCATAAGATTGATTAGGTATAATGACCTTGAATACTTGCTCCTCCACTCTTCTCAATACTTCATACCTTCTTTTCAATATCTTTCTTGATGATTCCCTATACCTTTTCAAACTCTCTCTTAGCTCACACATTTTTCTCTCTTCTCACACAACTAGTCAAATGAGCAAATACATTCACTTAAATACATGAATCTTCTTTAAACACTCTAGGTCATCCATGACCATTAAGGTCATCATAAAAAAAAAAAAAACTACAACATCATATAAAATCATGAAAGACCCATAGGTCAGGATAGACCAAGACACTCAAACATGCACAACTAGGCCTAAAAGGCTAGTTTCATCTCACCGAGCACTTCCATGGACTCCAAGGGAACACAAATCATCTTCAAGACTCAAAAAATCTCACACATGTCAAAATACACATCCTATCAAACCTTTCAAAAGCTCAGAACCTCTACATCATCCATTCTTCTCATAACACCCAAGTAGGATTGTTTCCTACTCATTTGGGCACCTCCAAGAACCAAGTATTTAAAGATGAAGACCCAAGCTCTCAAAAACACTCAACCATGGAATGAAACCACTCATTGGAAAGCCACTAACCAAGGAACACATCAAAAACCATTTATTCATGACTCACTCAACCCAAGAGCCATCAAAACAATTTTGTCCTTCAAGCTACAATGAACTGCCCATAAACCAGTCTTGGAAACTTAAACTTCTCACACATTGATATGACACTTTCAAGACCTTATAAATGCATGGAATAAGATAAATTTTAACCCCTCATCACTCTCAATGGATAGATAATCATGAACCAAGCCAAGATATTGGTCTTTTAGACCAATTTCATCAAAGAACCTATATTGTCCTAAAACCCTGTCAAGTAGGTCAACTTGTGACCTCATTCTTGCCAACAAAATCTAACTTACAGTCCTCAAAAAAACATGAATCATCATATTGGATGTTTAAAACACCTCCATATTCATTAGAATCATCAACTTAGGCCACACATGCCCAAGAACCTCCTTTCATCATGACTGCTAAAAACTTGCCTATTAGCCTAAAAACCAGTCTTCACATTTTGGACTATGTAGACCTCCAAATGATTCACCAGATCTCTAAATCACTTAAAAATATATAATAGATCCCCATCTACTCATAACATCAATTTAGATCATAGGTCAAATGGAAAACTTGAGAGAAAAACAAACTTTTCTTGAAAACAAGAAAATTTGAGTGGGCTCCACCTACAATCAAGACTCCAAACCACCACCATATGAAATATTGGGAGAGTCCTTTCCATCCTCCAATCATCACATTTGATGATTTCATTTTAGCTCACACCATCAATTTTCCTCCATCGCTCATGAACTAGGGTTTAACTAGGGTTTTGACCTCCTTGGCTTCTTAACAATCGTTCATAAAGCACATGACCTCATTTGATATCATTCCACTCTGAAACCTTCTTAGCTCCATACCTCAACATCCCTGAAAGGATTAGGTCCCCATGAAAACTTTTCACGTGCCAACCAAGACAAAACATTTCATATCGAGCTAGGAAACTCACCTTCTTGAGCTCGGTAGGGCTAAAAACCTCATAACATGTAAAATTCTCATCATACCAACCTGAAATTTTTTCACAGCTCCAAGAAAACCTCTCTCAACTTCTCCAATTCTCACTAGATCATACTTGGCTATGCATCTTCTCAACCACCATGACTTGCCTAGCTAGGTCATAGAATTAGGTCTAGTTTAGACCTAGACATAGTAGATAAACACCATACCTTAGTTTAAAAACTCTTCAAAAGGCCCTAACATCCTTGAGACAACATGTCTCACACCTCTGCATGCCCTCATGGGCCCAAAACCTTTACACCTAACCTTCATGCTTCATTAGGTCACCAAGCACCTAGACTAGGTCTAGATGAACACATGCAAACCATGATCAAACCCTGCATTCACCTCCCGAGACCTATATGAGTGTCTCAACACACTCTCCTCATGCTCTCTAAGCCTCTACCATATTTATCAATCCTCAATGCATCTCTATCCTTCATGAGTCATCACCTATGCTGACTAGACCTCATGATTAGGCCTACTTAGACCAAACAACTCTCACCTTCTTCATTCTTGCAACCATGCCACCACTTGTCTGCGCATATCATCATCACTTCAAGCTTCATCTTGTATTCCTTGTCATCCTCCTTTTTCATTAATGTCCTTACACCTTTTCCATTAATGACAACACAAGCCCTCACATGCCAACATCCATGTCTTCTTCTTCGACACCCTTGAGAATGATAATACAAGGCACTATTGGGACTCGGGAAATCATAGTTTATCAACCAAATCAAGCTTTCCTTGTCTTCACATGTGGATCAAAACAATTCACCTTTGTTGCTGCTAGCTCCCACCGAAGTTGATGCATTTAATATTAATGCTTCCATTATTGATTCTAACCTGCACATACCTATTAAAGATACAAAGCCTCTTTAAGGTCAAGCACTTGCATCTTTCCAAGAAAAAATAAAAAACATTGACTATGTTCTAATCGATTAAATGAGTTTCATTGGCCCTAAATTATTATTGCGTGTTGACGAGTGACTGCACAAAGCATTCCCCCACTATAGAAACACCCCTTTTGGAGCATAGTCCATCGTCCTTGTTAGATACTTGGGTCAACTCCCTCCCATGATGGACATACGGAAGTATGTTGGCGAATCATATGGTTCATCCCTTTAGCAGAGCTTTACCACGATTGTTAGCTTGGACACGATATTTCAGCGGTAAGGTGGACCTTGCCCAAGTTATTTTCCACACTCTTTTGAGCTACATTAGAAATGCAGATCCACATGTAGATGGTGAGAATCTTTTGATGTCTCAGACTGATGGGTCAACACATGGATAAATCGACAGTTTCGATTCTTTTGTGAATTTGTATGCAATTAACGAAAATGTGGGTTTTCATAATAAATAAATGTTGAAATCATTGAGGGTCCCTATCGCTCATTGTGTCAACCAGAACACTACACAAAAACACTTGCTTGCAACAGATGATGATCAACTAAAATCGAAGATCGTCTTGTGTTGTGGGCATTAGGTTACGCTGATATGTAACTTGTTGGTTTCAGTAGGACTTGTGAATAGAGATCTTGGGAAAGTTTCGCACATTGTCTATAGTCCTAGAATCAAACCTCCTGATTTTACTTCAACTCTGATTGTTGAGTTTAGAAGTTATATTAGACCTGCACGGGACTTGCTCCAGTCATTTTTGTGTCTATAGTTCTTGTTTCACGTGGTTGTCGGTGAGAATTTGCCCTCAAAATGACATGGACCGCTTTAACCATATATAAATCAAAAGGACTTACCTTGGGAAAGAGTAAAGACAACAATTGATATTGGAATCGTTCCATAATTGAAAATTCCTTTAGTTTATGGAGCAACTACGGGAGGAAATGCGAACCGAAGAACAATTCCTTGCAATTGACTAAAAGTAAAAATAGCATTGATTGAAATCTTTTTGTAACTGCTTCGAGTTAATTGTTGATGGATCGTCGAATTTAAATATCTGTCATATGTTTTCTGGAACACATTCACTTTGCATAAGTGCTACTCTTCAATGAAATATATGAAAAGAAGTTCCACCTGAGATTGGGTTTCTTTACCTTGTCTGCACAAATATCAGTGCTTCTGGTTTTCTCCTTTTACTTATTTTGCTTTCTTGATACAAAAAAAAAAACAATAATTACTTGATATGAACTAATGGTTGTTTGTCTGTGACAAAGTAAAAATAACATTGATCGAATAACTTTCTGCAATTACTTTGAGTGAGTTTTGCCATCTACTATAAATGAACATTTGCTATAATGAAGGTTCATCTGTTTGGGTGTGGTAATACAGAGAATAATTATTCTTGTTCCTATGGAAACACAGTGTTTATTGATTGTATTGAATTTGTGTTAATATATCATTCTTTAATCTGGTAATGTTTTGCACATACTGCTGTAAATTCTAACCTTTATAACCAACAATATCTATTTGTTCCCTCTGCAGCATGCCTTCCAATGGACACGAAGTCACGCCCTTTCTTACTATCAAGCCTATCATTGCATATAGATTTATAAAACCGCACTCTCCGTTGATTTTTTCCTGTTGTTCTAACCATCTAATTTCTTTATCCACACATAATACATTAATACAATCAATTTGCTCTACGTTTCTTCACTAGTGTACAATTTTCTTATGTTTCTTATATTCTTTGAAATATGAACTCCGCAGTTTCTTGACGTTGGATAACCTTGATTCCTTCTAGTTAAAAAAAAAAAAAAAAAAAAAAAAAATTAATATACACATATACATTAGTACATAACTTTATGATCTATAAATATACACTATAATTTAATTAGGCCTAGTCCAATAACAATTAATCAGTTCTACATTAATAATTAAGAGACATACAAATACACTAATAATATATTAATTACCTAATCGTATATTAATATCAAGTTTTTCAAGTACCCATGGACTAAACAAAACATTTGTCTATATGTATTTTCTAAATATGTTTCAAACAATCAAAACAATCTTTTTTGGACAATTACAACTATACACATCCACTCAATATAATTCAACATATTCAATTTCAACAACAATATCTTCACTAGTAATAAGCCACTACATAACACTTGTTTTATTTAGCAAGTGGTTTCACAATAAAAACATATAAAAAAATAAGAAACTTTAGACTATTTATCTAAAATCAAGGAGCTATAAGTTTTTGGGAGGAGTTTAATTGGATGGTAGAAAGGAGGGGTTCGACGTTTCCTCCACATGCTCCTATTTGATAGGAATATTTTTGCCAAATGTTAAATTATAAATGAGAAAAAAATGATTTAAATTTTGATTATATCAAAATATATCGATTTCAAATATATCTTCTAAAATATTGCACTCTACTCTCAAAAAATTCTCTTGAGACCACTTTTACTAAAAAGATTCCTAAAATTACTTTCCACCACCCACTAAGAAAGTTCAGAATCCCTTCTCATGGGACCATTTCCTTGTTGGGTGTTTGGTGATTTATGATGATCTTTGATCGGTTTTCAACATTCTCTTGTTTCTATATCTCTCCCCTAGCTCTCCCCATCTCTTTTATGTTATGTCAAGAATATTTGTACACACACTAGCAGCCTACTTGGTTGGGGCATGTGTATGCACTTAGGTCTATTTGAAGCATTTGGAAACTTCTAGTAAATGTTTTGTGGTCCTTTATGACTCGAGTAAATTTGATCCTTTTTCATTATTTGATTGTTGAAGGTCAACTTGGGCACTAATATGGACTTGGTTTTAATTCAATTTTCCTATAAATATATAGGTATTATAAGTCATTTAATCATCTAGCAAAAATATAATGTTTTTTTTTAAATCAAGTATTCCTCTAACAATTGAAAATAAATGATAACATGTTAAAAATACTTCAAACATTTATAAGGTATCAAAAAACATATAAAGCATTTTATTGAAGCATTCTAGATCACACATCAATGTGAAAAGGGAGGGTTATGCATAGCCTCTTTGATGAAAATTTGTAATTTCTTATTCATTTTCATTGGTATCGCACACCACTTGGGAACTTGAAAAAAATGAAATGTAACACATGCCCCCAAAAAACACCACTTTCCTTACAATTTTCTACATAGTGTTGAATTGAGTAGAGCAAAAAAATGTTTTCTATTTTCCAAGAGATCAAAGAAAAATCACACAAAATTGAGTGAAGTTCTTGGAGCATGGGATGAAACAATTTTTTTTTAATCAAAATAGAGCTCATTTGTTGAATATTTACTACAAATTTATTTATCCTAGAAAAAAATGTGTAGAATGTGTGGGGTTTCTACTTATTTAAATTTGGGTTAGGATTAGAAACAAATTATTAAGTGTTAATATTCATATTTGAAACATGTATTTAAAATATCAAATGATAAATCAATTAAAACATGTGCAAATATCGATAAATAGATGAACAAGATAATACTTAGCTTTTTGATTGCTCTAGAGACTAATCTAGGTTGGATGAACTGGTTGGAAACCTTCTATAGATGTTTTGCCTCTAATTTTAAAATGTACTATGCTCAAGGACAAAATTGTTTTACACACACCCATATTGTTTAATGGTTTGGTCCTATTAGATAATTTGTTATGGGTTGCAAATGAGGCTCAGTAAATTTTAGGACCTATGTGAACAAATAGTATATGGCTCGCATTATGAAATATTAGGTCTCGATCATGAGTGAATCCCTCTTAAATCAACCACCTTGACCTGAAATTCTAATCTTTGTTACAAACTCTACAAAATATTAACGGTCAAGGGTCAAGCATAATTTTTATGTCACCTACATTAACACTACTCCAAAGAGGCCTCAAACCACATGTAGTTCTCCACCTAGAGATGTGCCATAATGTTACATGGATGCAATTATATTTAAAACTTGAACACTTGATAATTATTTTGATTTGCTTAAACCCTTAACAAAATATATAAGGATATGATATATTCAATTCCTTATCTATCAAAAGGTGTAACAATGGTACATGAAGAATACTTTGAATTAATTGATCCACATCAATAACACAACTTAGAATATAACTATCAATACAATATATGATGCTAGAATGATGAAATGATTGCTTGAAACACGAATAGAGATGAGGGCTTAGCTAAATTGAGAGGTGTATACATGATTTGGGTGTGTATATTGGTGTACGAGATTATGATATTTTGGAAATTCTTTGTACACTACTCGAAAGAGGCCTTAAACCACATGTAGTTCTCCACCTAGAGATGTGCCATATTATTACATAGATGCAATTATATTTAAAACTTGAACACTTGATAATTGTTTTGTATTTTCTTAAACCATTAACCAAATAAATAAGGATTTGATATATTCAATTCCTTATCTATCAAAAGGTGTAAAAATGTTACAAGAAGAATATTTTGAATTAATTGATCCATATCAATAACACGACTTAGAATATAACTATGAATACAATATGTGAAAGTCTGGAATGACGAAATAATTGTTTGAAACACGAATAGTGATGAGTTTTTAGCTAAATTGAGATGTGCATAAATGATTTGGGTGTGCATATTGGTGCACAAGATTATGATATTTTGGAAATTCTTTGTCTGGAACTTTCCTATAAAATGCTCCTATACGAACCATATAACTTCTGTTAGGTCCTAGTACGATTCGAGTCTTAGGTTATATACGACCTTAATTAATACATGTTAGGGTTCACAAACTTCTAGTGATCATTGATAGCCTAGAGATATTCTTCTTTGTCTATCGCTAGGATCGTGAATGTGAAACACTCTCATATGATGAATTGTAATAGATAATACCCTAGGATACCTACAATAACACTTCTTAAACATGATTAGATAATAAAATTATAAATATGTGTGTGTGTAGAGTTGGATTGACCCTCGTGGTAAACCCCTATTAAACCAATCTAGACATCAGACAACATCCTCTCCCAAAAATTAGTAAAATCCATATAGTTCTCCTAATGTTGGGGCATAAAAATACGTAAAAGAAAGATGTAACCTACATGGTAGTGAAATATTGTGATTTGCTTTACATGTTAAATTGATTTCCCTTTGTTCCTTAAGACCTTTAGTGGTGATTATTATGACTTGATCTTGCAAATACTTATCTCTAGGACCTTTTAAGGCTTGGTAATGGATCAAACTATACTTTTGAACATGGTTTGAGTGTTTCAAACTTGAGTACTAGTTGTTGTAATAGATGTGCTACTATTTTAGGAAGATTTAGGAGACCACCGAGTAATTTTCGAATGTAATTTGCAAGTGTAGCTCTTGAGAATGTTTAGTGATTTCTTAAGTGAATCAAACTTACCTATATAGGATTTTGTAATTTAGGTGTCATATAAAGGCCAACCTATAGGATAATAAATGGCCAAGAAGTGATTTTTAAATTGAGAAAAGAGTCATTGGAAAGTGGGAGATATGCTCGTATAGGCCATCATAGGCCATAGTATGACCTAGGACCATTTTGTATGATTTGGCACATGGAGTTAAGGATGTTCAAACATGATTCCATGTGAGATGCTTATGAGTAATATACTTCTTTGGATAAATGCAATTAAGTGAGTGAGTAACAAAGTAATGTGTAGATTTGAGCAAGTCACGTGAGCGAGAGATGGATATTCAAATTAGGCTTAGAATGTGAACGTAAGTCATAGTATGGAAACAAAACTGAATTTGTCATTGCCAAAAGATAAGTTACCAATTTTATGTGTCTACAATATTGACTTGGCTTGCTTGTACTTGACTTGACTATGCGGGATCTTGATAACATAACCCCTTTTCTTGACGAGTTTACATTTTAGCCTTTGTTAATAATTTAAAGAGGGTTTTTTTAAGGTGGGATTGGTTGTTTATGTTGTGATATAAATGGATTCAATGGAACAAATTTTTAAAAATAATGTTGGGACAAGAGCTTGTCTTCAATTAACTTGGTCAACCAAAGAGCTTCCATCATGTCCTTGGGATTAAAATTAACATTAGTGTGAATAGTATCCTTGAGGATGCTTATGAAACAACTCTTGAAATGTTGTTAGATAATACTTCAATTCGATTTGCTACTTCTTTTAATTTAGTTTGGTATTCTCAAATTGTTTTTGATTATCACAATTTAGTAAGGGATACAATGAAATCATCATAGGCACTAAGACCAAATTGTACCAATAATAATTTAACAAAATCATCCAAGGGGATTTATCATGATATTCCATATACCATTAGTACCATGGATGACTTATTTTTCTAAGTGGAAGGAGATAATAGGTACCTTGATCACCTTGTAAGTATGTGGAGACCAAAAGAATGTTTTTCTTGATTAATATAACATTATGGTGTTTATACCATCAAATATAGGAAATTACAACTTCATGCCATTTAATGTACTTTCATATGAAAAACAACTCTCATAATGCTTTCCATTATTTAGTTTTCTTGACAAGGTTACATTTTGTGCATTAAGGCCATATACCATTTGTTCCAAGTTCGTGACTTGGGACCATAAATCCACATCTCTTTGCTTAATGTATTAGGTGCTAGATCTAGTCATCAACAAACATCACAAAAAGGGGGTCTAGGGATTTCAATGAAGGCTATTAAAGTTATATGTCAAAATGATCAACTTGATGAGATGACCACAAAAATAATTATCTCAATAATGAAATATATTTCTAAACTTTTTCTTTTATTTTAGAAAGCTACCTTATGGATGAAAATTTGCTCTGATTTTTTGTATTTTTCACCATTTTGAAATTAATTGATCCAAAATATCTTGCATATGCTCTGTAACTCCCTTATTATGCTACCTTTATACACAATTCTAATCTACGAATTTTCTCACTCTTACGTGTTCTCTATGTATTATGTAATTTGTTGGCATGATGCCGAGAGGAACTAGTTGGTGGTGGTTTTTACCAACTTGAACTTCCTGAGGTTTGACATAGTCAAGTACATATCAAGGTAAGGCTTCCACACTATGTGTTTGTTTTGTGGGCTTGCATTCAAACTTGTAACATTTGTAAATTGTGTTGACTCAATGTTTTAGAACACTAACTATGGAGGTTAGGCCATACCAATAGTGCACCATCTCATCTCTCGAGGCCAATTGAAAGTAACTTCTTTGGGATAACAACTTATTGATGCACCACAAGTAATAAATGTTCGATGGTTTCATATGGCTAAGCTTTAAAAAACAAATCTATGGGGTCTTCGATGTACATGAAGATACGTGAGATCTCCAATCCATATAAATAATGTCTAACAACTTGTGTATTGGGGTGTAACTCCTCACTCCATATAATTAGGAAAACTTGACAACCGCTTAGCCCAAAATGACAAATCTTAACGAGTTTTGAAACTTCAAGAAGACACTTTGTAACATAAAATGGAAAATAATTATTAGATTTAAAAATGGGTAGGTTCAGGAGACAAGCCTTAGTGACACTACTTCTAAACTATTTTTATCACCAAGACCATATTTAGGGTGATGTGAGAGCATACGATGGAAAATTATAGAGAGCCCTAATTAATGTTGATGTTATATAATGTGGCCCTAAACAAGATTTGATACTAGATGTGATACACCCTCATGTAAAAAAATTATCCAATACCGTAATGTAGAGAAAATATGTTGTCAAAATGAAATATAAGCTAATTATATTGTGTTAAAGAGATTAAATTGCATTACATTATCATTGGCCTCTTTAAGGGATAAGCCTCATTTAAGCAATCTCAATATAATATAACTTGTGGATTCCTTTGCACTAGCCTATGCAACACATTTATAGTAGTTCTACTTTAGCTAACTACTACTTCCCATGTGCATGGGATTATTATAAATAGCTAAATGGGAAAATTATTAAATAAATGCATATATAGTTTTTATTAATAACAAAGGTTATAAAGAAGAAAGTTAGGATGAAGGGATATTAGCAACATCTTATTGCACTCCTTTTTTCAAATGTTGGGTCATTTTTCTCTCCCATTTCCATTGGAGACATCGTATAGCTTTTAGTTATTTGTGAGAGATATTCTACATTTTTAATACTTCTTTCGACAAATTGTCAATTTCCATATAGCTATATTGGTACCCGACATCTGTCATTTTTAGAGTTCGAATAGTGGGTTCATTCCTCTCATACATATATTTTTTTATGTATTTGACACCTCTTCGAGATTAATAGTCTCCTTAGAGCTATACATGTATACCCAACATCTTTCATTTTTTGTGTTCTAGTAATGGCATTTCTCCACTTATATAATTTTTTTCACCCACTCTACCACTTCACATTATGGGGAAAGGGGAGTGGGTATGTGATGTGATGTTACTTTCATTTGGTAGGTATATTTTGTTCCTTTATTAACCTTGGCTCATTTTGCCATTTATTACAAGAAATTTATAGATTTTATGGTAGTTGTTTGGTGCTTGCTTTTGTACTTTCAATGGTAGTGATGGTGTTCATTCCATCGAATTCATTGTACATAGTGTTTTATATTATAATTCCAGTGATGGTGATGGTCTCCATCCCATCAAGTGCATTCTATAGAGTATTCTCCTTTGCACCTTGATGTCGGCAATCATCCCCTATGAGTATTTCTCTACTCGGTCGATACCATAGAAATATCAAAAATAAATCAAAACATGAAACTCTATGCAAACCCCACTCCTTCAAAACCTGTTCAAAGTGATACCCCTAGGTTCGGGATCACAGACAATCCATCCTTGAAGATTAAGACCTCCCTACAAAACTATCTAGACTCTTAATTCAAATTCCATTTTTAGAACTCATGTGTGCTTTACCAAAACATTGTGAGCATCGTATTTCATTCCTATTTGTTATGAATATCCATCTCCCATCTGCTGAAAGCAGGAACCTACCCTACATGGTACAAAAGAGAGCATCTTACATTAATGTGAAGAGCCATCCACTTCTATTGACCATTGTAACAAGTGTTCTTCTTGCATGTGTTTCCCTCTCAATTAAAATATTTTTGAATAACTTATCTTTTGCACAAATATCCCTCTACTTTTATTTCAGTCCATATTGACCACACTACCATTAAGATATCCCTCACGAGATAAAGGTTTTGGTGCTTGTGTTAAATGACTCAATTTGATTAATATGCTCAATTATTCTATTAAGAATCTCAAATCCACTAAGAGCATGTGTCAGGGATATGATTGCCATCAAATGCCCCATGTGGGTTTCATTTGGCTCTCTATCATCATGCCTCCACATAACGTAAGTGTAAAGTCATGATATTTCATTTTCCCTTGTCTTATAATATCCTCTTAGGTCACAGACTCACTTTGTATGCGCACAATCGCATCATTCATTTTTCAATGAGTTAATTTCACACACCATTGGGCTATCTATAAAGTACAAGGTGACAATAACCCTCTAAACTTCAATCTCTTTCAACAATGTGGGAAATTCAAGATTCCCACATTGTAAGAACTCCCTACAATCCCATTTCATCAATATCAATGCTTGAACTATCCCATGGACTCTCTTCATTGGTATAGTGGTCATCTTGAAGTCGTGGGTTGTACTCGCCCAACCTTCTTGAATTAGAAAATGATGAGCCCGATGAAATCAACCTTATAATCAACACTTCCAATTTTCTTGATGTCATTATCTCACAATTACCTCTTTCGATATGACCTCGTTCTAAGAGAGATGTCAATTGAGTCCCTATTACTATTACTTGCACCAAGCATTATCTTGTTGATCATCTAGTTCAACCATAAACTATCATCGATTCATGTGTTATTAATGTTACCACACCTAATTATGAATATGGTTATACCTTAGATGACCCCTTCTTAGAAAGCTATATTCATGCCAAGAATGCAATAGTTTTGTGGTGTCATGAATCATTACTATCCCACCTTACTCATAACATCAACATTAATATTATTTCTTTGCATGATAGGACTCCTAATTTTTACCCCAAACAAGATGCCCTCGTAGATGATGAGGATTATTTATCTGATTTTATTGTAAGGATGAGCTCATGAACTACACCCCTTTCATTATTGACTTGATGCCTAAGCTAGACCGAGCTCCCCAGTTAGCTCCTTTACTACCAAGACACCTCTTATGTCATCTCCTTATTATCTCATTTCTTCTTTACCATATGTTTTTATGACTATACCCTCCATGAGATCACCTCCAACTCTCCTTATCATTACATATCCCAACTTGCCTATGGCTAAACCATATGCACATGGAATGAAACTCTTCAACATGATGTTACAAACTATATAACCTACTTACAACATATGACTAAACTTGAAGTAGAGATTAGGAGAGATCAACAAAATAAATCCATTGGAGCTTTTAATTTTGCACCATTATATTGCCCTCGTCATGATTTTTACTCACATACAAATGATAATTTTTCTAGTTATCACTCGTAAGCACCAAGTTCAAGAAAATTTAAAAACAAATAACTATATAATGACATAAGGGCAATACATTAACCTCTTTATGGGTAGGAAAGCTAAATAATCATTTTTGCAAATTGTTGATGAATTTTATAAGGGCGCTGAAATTTTATGACAAATTTTCACTAGAAAAAATCAACTAAATTGTTTCGACTAAAATTTACTTAAGTTTATACCAAAGACATCATGTCCATTCTAGCCTCATATTGACGAGGTATGGTCCCATAGGATGTTGGGTATCATAAACATAATTAAATGCATATCATTTCATTTATTTTATTTCAAAAATAGATGAGGGTTTATAAAAAACCATGAATTTTTTAAAATATTAACAACAAATTTTACTACACCAAAATGAGTTTCTTTAATATGAACATGACCAAAGTTACCACTACAACTTTTGCCTATAATCCAACGACAATGAATTTTCTTCAACATGCATCATATGGTTTACATTTTATTATGCATGGTTTTATTTATTTCCTATTGACATTTCCTCTTGCTATAGTCCACCATCTACTCAAATCCCCGCTAGTAAGGTTTCCCCATCCACAACATCCGTAAATCTATTTTAGAACATCAAATTGTCTTGTGAGATGACATCTCTATAAATGTTCCCCTCATAAGTGTAACATAACTTTTCCCAAATGCTATTCAAATGGGTTTATTCCCTTGGTTAGGACCCTAATTACGTAAACATTTAATAGAATTGTGAATCTAGATTTTGAATTTTTGATTATATTTTTAAACTTTCTAATGTAACATTATCTAGTTTTGAAGCAAAAATGTAAGTGTGGGATATGTTATATGAAAAATACCCCTAGTTTAAAAACTATTGGGTGATTTTGGGACCCATGGAGAATATGTGATGAATAAAATAAACACCCCAATTTATGTGTGTATGGGTGAAAAGTAAAGTAAAGTTAAGAAATAAAGAGTTAATAAAAAAATTGATTTATCGAGAACCCGATGACACGAGTATGAATTGTTTATTAGTTATATGTAATGAAGAGTTGCAATGAAAATTATAAATAAGGGGGAAGACACTTGAAAAGGGCATGATTTGTTTGGTTATTTGAAGAACCAACATAGGAAATTGTGAAATGCTTGGAGGTTAGTGGTGGATTGGTTGGGAAAGGGGTATACAATGTATATCCAATCAGTGGTACGACATACACCTTGGAATGTTCTAGTCGGGGCTATTGGTTTGCTAGATTCAAGGACCTTTAGAAGAGAGTTCCAACGCCTCAAAACCCCCTAGACAACCATAGTCCGTACACGAGTCTGTCTATTGTTGGAGATCTAAGGACCATACAAAAAGTCTACCCAAGATAGGTACCTAACAAAATTTATATTAATATAAGAAATTTATTACGTATCTTTCACTATTTATATACATGTGTATTATACGTTTATTTTACACATTATTTTGATATTAAATTCATTATTAATTTAGACAATAATTGTATTATTTTGTTGGATTAATTAAATTGAATTCTCAATAATAAAAAAGGTCCTTACATTTTGGTATCAAAATCAAGACAAAGCTCCATACACGTTATCTAGGATTGTCGATGACGAATAAAACATAGTAAAAATAATATCCCAGGTGATAATTGTGGGAATTATTACCATTGGATCTTTTCATTCCAAAATTTCCTAGTCATAATATATTTTAAAAAAAATTAAAACTCGCTTTAAATCGCTTTTAATAAAGTCGTTTTATTATTACTATGTCATTTCTTGTTTTGAATTTTTTTATATGATCCATATTGACCGCTTATGAGAAACTTGTTTTTCACATTCTATGAATGCATTATTATTTTGATTTGCTTTTAACTATTTGTTCATGAATTATTTCCTAGGGGTTATTGGCTCTCTATGTTTCCACTATAGTATGTTAAATTCAAAATTAATTAAACATATGGTTCCACTATCTCAAGAATTCCAATGAGATCACTATATGATTAAATTTTGAAATAATAATCGATAAATACATAAGCACTCTAAAATAATATATTTTTACTAATTCTAGATATCCGCAATATCAAAAACATCAAATCAAATTAAAAGGTCAAATAGAAAAATACATATCATAGTATAATACATGAGTGATAAGAAGACCCAAAAGTGTCCCATACCACTTATGAAGAATGCCAACACAAGTTACTAATATACAATCTAATTCACATTAACATGGTGACAAAACATGTCTACCAAGGATTTAGAGATATTGTAATATCAACATTTTGTCTTCTAGTTCATTATATACACACAATCTTACACTTTTCTTTTAATGCTACTAGGGAAATTTCGACAAGGTACTTTCTATAGTTATGAGATTCAATTTTCTTTAGATCCTTTAATCAAAATATTGAGTACACAAGCATATCTCCAATTTTGTCCAAACCTTTTATAACTTGTGATTGTGAAAGAGAATACATATCAAATGATTATTATTTTTATTAGATGCTCTTTTACGAGGTCTTATTTGTGGTTATGGAACTTTATTTTTAAGAAAATAGATCTATTTATTCATTAACTCGTGTCTACTCTCGAAATATTTTGAGCCCGAGTTGATATATTTGGTAATTAGTAAAATTGTATTGAGGACAAGAAAGCCTTAAAACCCCACACTCAACCTTAATCTATAATGGGTGTTATTTTCTTAGACATTGATTCTTTAGGACTTAAAGGTAGAGTTTCAAAATTTGGATGAGTAATGTTTTACTCTAGTGAAACAATTAGTAATTGAAATATTGTTGTTTAAGTTTCCTAACTAGCGAGTCTCACGAGAGGTGTGCAATGTTAATGCTGAAAGTGAAATATTGGTGAATGGAAAAGCAAATTCAATGCATCGATGAAATTTGTTGACAACAAGCAAAGGGAAACAAGGGGGACGAAACAAATTGTCGTAAACAATGTCGACGATAGTGCTAACAACACTAGTTACAAGACATGTTTCAACCCGCAAATATGCGCAAAGCATTTTCTTTTGATTAATGTAGAGAAAAATATTGTGTTGTAGAAGATCCATAATCAACCTATTATGAGTCAGTCTACCTGGTGTTTTGAGCAAATGATTTGGCAATGGGAGAGTAAAGGAGTTTCAACAATTGAAGCTTGTGGTTATCCAACTTGTCATCAATTGCTATCATCACTCGTAGCTGCTAGGAAAATACATTATTTCTTTATTTTCTAGTTTGTTTCTCTTCTTTACATCACTCCAACTCTTCTACTCCTCCTTTTGCTCACCCTCTTT
The DNA here is from genome assembly GCA_018340775.1 of Taxus wallichiana var. yunnanensis. Classification (NCBI taxonomy): domain Eukaryota; kingdom Viridiplantae; phylum Streptophyta; class Pinopsida; order Cupressales; family Taxaceae; genus Taxus; species Taxus wallichiana. The sequence continues at coordinate 302,449,298 of CM031235.1, forward strand.
TCTACATCGCACAGTACAGTTAAGGCCTCTATGGATGGAAAAAAAAATTGTGGTCACCATAGATCCAAAAATATGAGTAAATTTTGAAAACCATGTCCGACAACTACCCAAAAGGAGTTTATTATAAATCCATCTTCGAATTTCTTTAGGCCGACAACATCCTAAGCACACCTAGAGGGGGACCACACCTGTAATTTCTCTTAAAAAGAACTCATTGGTTAGCTAGCTTTATGTGTAAGCTCTTGATGTCACCGCAAAGTACAATCGCCTAGATGCTCTGTTCAAATGAATACGCCGCTCAGAGGACTATTTTTGTGGTCTCCACGCCTATGTGACGCTTACTCGCCATCGTTGTCGCCACAATTAGTTGAGCAACAAGACAAGAAGAGCCCATGGTTGCCTCCACTTTTGCTCCAAATCCCTTAACCGATGAAGTAAGGGAAAATATTCTCTAGCAAGTACATGCGGAAAAATAATTTATTTCTTTTTTTGGGAAAGATTTAATTATCGAACCATAGGCCTGCTCTAAAACCCCTAACCGATGAAATCAGGAAAAATATTCTCTAGCAGGTACATCTAAAAAAATGATTTATTTCATATTTCAGAAATTTTATTTCTTGCGTCGAACCATTCGCTGCTCCAAAACCGCTAACCGATGAATTTAGGGAAAATATACTCTAGCAGTTACATGCAAAAAAATAATTTATTTCTTATTTCAGAATAGATTTCATTGTCGAACCATTGTTACGATTTCCAAGTTATATAGATATTTTAGATTTATCCATATCTTGTGGTAAAACCCACAAGATGCATAACATGTTATTGGCATTATTTTTGAAAATTAATAATTCTATTATTGAATTTAGAAAGAAGGTCTAGATGAAGAACGAGTTTGTATGGTCCGAAAGAAGTGATATTTTGTGTAAATGAAACTAATACTAATCAAAGACTGGAAAATTTGATAAATCGGATCAAGAGTCTAATCTATGGATGGTTGGCAGGCTAAAAGTCGAGATCTCTTTATACTTACGCAAGTTAAATAAAGTCAAAAACTAAATGTCCCATATTTAGAACTTTGTATGGTTTCTTATGTCGCATGTTGTTTGCACTATACAGAGCAGAGAAACCAAAAAAAATAGGACCACATTACACATTTTGGAGACCTGATGTTGCAACGAATTTTTTCTTCATGTGCTTCTAATATTATTACAATCATAAAAGATCAATTAATCTTTTCTCTTTTCTTGAGGCATGTGTATTTATCAATGTGGCCATCACCTAGGTGTCAAATATGTTGAATGCTCAACAATTGTAAATAACTATGTATTGAACTTGTGGCTTGACAAGTGGCAAGAAAATGTTTGGTTGGGTTAATTGTTTTTATATTGATAATCAATACATTCGCATTTTCCCCTCGAGTGGGAAAAGGATAATGTAGGAATGAAATTTTATATTCCTTTTTTGTTATTGGCAGTGGTGACTGCATCATTTTTTTACCACACATTCCCTCTAAACATTGTAGACTAATAATTCATCGGTTAAATATTAGATCCCGATGGTTTGTGGATGAAGGGTCGTATTTCTATTTATTAGAATATATCTTTAAGCACTCAAAATGTACATGTATTTATTTAAACCTACCATAACACTATGTTTCGCGATGATGTAGTTATGTATTTATCTACACCTATTGTAAGAAGCTCTCCAAATAAAAACGTAAAATTATTTTTAAAAATAATTACGTAAAATTATTTTAGAATTCATAAAATCTATTAAAAATTTATTTTTCATAAAATCATTATAAAATAATAAAAAATATATAAAATAATCAAAATAAACTTCATAAAAGAATAAGCAATCTAAACGCAAATACTATAAATTTATACCCTGGCAATGACTATTCCGGTGAACTGCACCATTTGACCGGTGGGGCATGGCCTTTCAACGGACCTTCCATGACACCCAAGTGCCTTAACTTGAAGCTCACAGGAGGGAAAAAAATGGCAGATGAGAGTCTGGGACTGAAGGCTCCAATAAGTGCGATGGCCGATGGATTTCAGCAAGTGTCAAGAGCTTTAAAAATTCGCAGCAAGGACCAAAAGTCATCTCCGATTTGTAATACCTGCAATTCATTAATGATTTGTGGCTCAATTGTAATATTATTTTTGGTGATTTTTCATTCCAAAAGCAACAAATTGCAATACCCACAACTACGATTACGTGTACCTATCAAAACTTCCACGGCTAGCATTACGTTCCTTATCATCAGTCTTCCACACCCTCAATTGGAGGGAGTGGCATACATGGCCACACTTATTCTCACAAAACTTGCAACCTGTATATTTTATAAATTCATGCCCCACTTCATTCATTTTACACTTGGTTTCATTCCTTGGATTTTGCCACTTTCCGTTACTATTTTTCTTCTGCAGAATAAGGAAGAACCCAAGGAAAAATGGATATAACTGTCACAAATTCACGGGTCGTTAGGCCTGCGTCTCATACTCCAAAGTCCTGATTTGTTTGACCAGAGACACACTGTGAAAGCTTACATTTACAGGACCTCTACCTGAAATGAATATCAAGCAGTTCAATGCTAGAATAACTTAGAGAAGAAGATGAAGGAGGGTGGGAGTGAGGATTACCGTTTACTTTAAGTGAGTTATTGTCTGGATCAATTGTTTTAAAGTCATGAACTCGTGTCTTGTGAGAAAGCTCCATTTCCCACATTTTCACCAGGTTTTCAACTGTTTCTTCTAGGGAACCCTCGGCCCATACCTGCATAAACATATTCCCAACCATATTAATCAAATTGTCCAAGTTGGAAATATCTGATTACCATAAAAATCAGACCTTCATCCGGATGTTAAGAAAGAGGGCGTTCACGTCTATATAAGGAGCATCATGCCTCCACACATTATTCTTCTCAGATCCTCTACCTCACAGTCAGATGACGACATTGAAGATGGTGTCGATCAAATTATGTAGACCTGTCCTGTTAATGTTCATGAGGAGCAATGAATGTTTGATGGTAGCTTCTTGAAACAAATATATGGATAAGAAATGGTTCAAATGGATGTACATGTTAATGCAATCCACAAAACAGATTCCCAAGGACACTCCTCGATGGATGAAACAAGCTTTTCTTGTGTGTAATATCCTCCTTCACTTCTAGCTCGAAAACATCACCCATTTGATGCATTTTCAAAGAGGGCAGGAACTGACATACTGAGACATAACGACGACAGTACTTGGGTATGCAACACACTCTTTCTATGGCTTGGCATGGACGCAATGTCTGTTTCCCTGCATCAACGCATGTACCCCCTATTTCATGTTAGCCTTTTATCCTCCTGACAAGTTGTTAGTGCCAATCCCTGGTGACTTCAACAACAATTGACGTTTCAGACTTGTCAGTTTCTTTGCACCCACGTGAGATGACCCTCTACTAAACCTACTAAATTGAATCGCTGGCTGCTTTAAGTGTAAGGTTGGAAAACCGTCATGACGTCATCAAAGAATTCATCTCAGCCATCATTTTCACCGTCGATTGTCAGAGAGGGGGGATCATTTTCCCATAGAGAACACGCCTTTCAACGTAACTATGGAAAAATAGTCGTGTGATACTACTTGCCTTTGAACTATAAATATGGTTATTTGTATAATGGAAATGTACATATCTAATGAGAAATATTTGACCTCAATAATCTACAAGAGTTAGCTTGAGTGACTATAAAGATTATGGTATTTTATATCAATTATAGAGATTGTATCTTATATTTGATCATGACTTTTATTTCAATCATATAGATAGTGGCGTTGTAATAAGTCTATTTGTTCACACCAATAGAGCAATATAAGAAAATTGGATTTGGATTTTTACTTGATTTTATTATTTTGGTATTGTTCAAAACATGGATGTAATTAAGAAATTGGCATATTTTGAAATACTTTTTATTCGATGGACCTAATTTCTACTCACAAGTTTGGAAAGTTGGCTCTTATAATAAATAGTAACGTCACTTTTCACAAATGTTAGAAAAATTATCAAATCTAAATAATAATCACTTTAAGGTTTCGACATTGTATGTTTGGAAAATATTAATGAGAATGACTTAGTATTTGATTATAGGTTGAAATTACAATTTGAAGAGCAAGGTAAATTCAACATTGGAGAATGTTGGAAATATTGTCATTGATGTCAAAGGAATATTGATAAATACCCCTTAAGCTAGAAATATTGTCATTGATGCTTATAGATGTGTACCTCTTATGAAAAATATGTTTTATTTTGAATTCTCGCATGCTACACACCAAAGAAAATGGTTTTGTAATGTTTTACGGGTTTTTGTAGTGTTTTATGGGTTATGTGGTGTTCTACGGGTTTTTTGTAGAGTTCTACAGAGTTTGCAAAGTGTTCCACGAGTTCTATGGGTGTTTGTAGTTCTTTGAGGGTTATGAAGTGCTCTGTGGGTGTCTATGGTGTATCGCGGGTTATAGTAATGCCTCATGTAATGAAGGACTAGACTAAAGTATTTTGGTTTGTTTGAAATAATGTCGCATAAACGAAGAAAAAGCCGTATAAGTTAGCAAGTGATACGAAAAAGGAGGATAGACACATAACAAAGAAAGTTATCCAAAATATCTGATTTGTCTGCGATGGTCATGCAATGTCATGGGACCAAGAGAAAATAGGGGATGTCTACGAGAGTTTTGAAAAATTCAAATATTCAAATTTCAAAGTATACTAAAGTTGACTCATGATGAATATTCAAAAGGATGCCGACTCATGAAAAGTCATATTTGTTCATGAAATGAACATGGTATATAAATGAATTCAATTGTGAATTCAAGTGTGTGCTCACAATATGATGATGCCATTTTGAAAAGAAAAGGAAGAGAGCGATAAGAGAGGAGTGATTAATGAAGACATATCAAGAGGATTAGAGAAGAAAGAGGAAGATAAAACTCAAGTAGATTAAAATTTCAAGTTGCTAAATACGAGTGAAGAGTGAGAAGAGCATAAGGCAAGTATAACGTATGCGGGTGTACATAAGCAACATGAAGAAGTGAAGAGTTATCTATATGCCATCATCCTTCAGGTTGAAGAAGTAACTGTAGTCGGTGGATCTTTTGATTGTTGAGTTGGTGCTTGACATTGGGGATTGGTGTCTCTAGTGAGTTGGTGCTCACGAATTTTGCTTGAGTTGGTGCTCAACATTGGGGATTGGTATCTCCATTAGGCTGGTGCCAACAAAATTTTGTAAAATAATTAATTTTGTGGCTAGATTTAAATAGTAGCTCCAAACAGTCTTTTCTCTGTGGGTTTTCTCCTAAAAGGGTTTCCACATAAATATTGTGTTGTGCAACTATTATATCTTGTATAATTGTTGTTGATTATGAATGTTAAAGTTTAAATTGTAAAAATTAGATAATACTGATTCACCCCCTCTTAGTATAAGTGTGTTTTCTACTACAAGATTTACAATAATTTATGATTATAGTCCCATATGTATTAGAGTTTATGCTTATACATTCTTTATATAGCAAAAACTAGTATAGTAATGTGAGTTACAAGTAGTTGGTAATCATCGTTAAAGTTCCATTCCCATTGAGTTCATTGGATGCTTTCAATAAGTGGCCATGGGGACAACTTGAGGTAGGGGTCGAGCTTCTCCATATGGACCAAGCGAAACATAACGGGGCACTTCGAATGCGGATCGCTCGGCAGACATTAAGGACCCAAGCCCACCCACATGCCCCACTTAGAGAAAGTGTTCCTCCACCACTCTAGTTCATAGCTCTGGTATAATAAAAGAATTTACCATCCAAAGTTTTGGGCGCAAGGGTGTGGCCCGATGGTGGGACCTGAGTGCTCGCCACCCACCCACCCACAAAAGTTCTAATCCCTCAGGCCCCATGGGACCGGTCACCCTTACATTTACACAGCCGGTTGGGAGGACTTTCCCTGCATTAGCGTACCACAAAGTGTGTCAGGTCGCTGGGTCATTAACTCTTGTAGTACATTAAAAAGAAGTGAAGAAAGAGAGAGATATTGACAAGCTCAATAAAATCTCTCTATAGTTGTAGTAAATTCCAAGGGGAGTCGGATAGCCTCCCGTAGACATCCGCATGTGGCATGGTTTTAGGTAGGTTGACGAGAAATATTTGAAGGCATGTGAGTTAGCCGGAATGATACAACAACAAAAAAACGTGGCATAATTTGATGTTACCGGGCTCTAGGAGCCTTGAAGGTATGTCGAGAACATGAAGATAATTATAGAAAAGATAATTCAAAGAGTCGAAACTTGTCACCATTTGGTGATTATGTGCATAAAGAAGTGAATAAAGTTAGATGCTAAGTAGTTCGATAATGTTGAACTTTCGATGCATGATAAGTGGAAAATATTGGTAGCTTGTGCTTGAAAGGAAAAGGAGATAAAATTCTTAATAAGAATCTTCATAATTTGGAACTCCCGATCAATGACGAATGGCATAAATCGGTGAATGGAAGAAAAATATGGAGGTTACAATTGCTTTAGGGTCCTTGTAATCCATTTTTTTATACATGACAAGTATCAACATTTCATTGAGTCTTACGTATGGGAATTTAAACAAGTTATCAAGTTTGTTTATGGATTTAAAAAGGATATAAACACATGTTTACATTACATAGTCTTAGACAACTTGGTGAAGAAGGAAGAAAACACAAGGGAAGTTTATGGTTTCATGAGTTACCTACATGTGCGATTATCTAGGATATTTGTAGTGTTTGACCATTTGGATTTGAACTCGTATCGATTGCATTATAGTGATCAAAGAAAAGTGTAAAGATCTCAAAAAATATCGATTCAAATGTTAAGACTTTGAGTTAGAACCTCTTCCAACCTACTATTTGAGATGGATGAAATCGATCATCATCTTGTAAATTGAATGAAAAACTCTAGTCAACCAATCAAATATGGCTGCATGATTACATTCAAAAATATAGAAAACGACATTTTAATAGCCTAAAACAACTTTAAACATGAATTTGATAATTTATAATGAACAACTTAGATCTCACTTGAAATCAACTTATAATTTGGATTATAAACACATATATTTATCCGTACTAGAATAATTCAAATTACATATATCAAATAATGTTTTCCAAAAGAGTAGAATATATATCTTTTACTATGGTTATTCAACTCCACTCATCTCTTATGTGTACATGATCGACACCTTAAGCTATGACCACCATACATGGAGGATAAATATCCATTTAGTAATACCTTTCCTAGCCAAGAACCATTTGAGATTGTATTCTATATCCCGAATAGGACACATGATATTCCCTTTTTGAAATCCCATCGCTTGCCTTCACCTTACCACACATGAGATATATATATATATATATATATATATATGGTCAAAAACTAGTTCTATATATTTTTCTTCATATTTATCTACAAATGGTTGTTCAATCTATTATATGGTTTCCCAAGTAGTTAACAAACACCACATCCATTCATAGCCACATAATTTTTTTACTCCAATTTAATTGAGTATATTTTAATATTTAACTCCCTTTTAACAAGGGTCATTGAATTATAGTCCCTTTTAATAAGGGTCAACTTTATCATACTCCCTTTTAACAAGGGTATTTTATTATACTCCCTTTTAATAAGAGTTGATTATTTGTCTTCACCCAAAATATTAATTGGGAATTTTGGCACATAACAATAAGGGTGTTGTAGAGCCGCTCAAAGACTAATCAATGTTATCCTTTGTTTTGTCTTTTTGTTAGTGCTACAAAATAAAATAATATTTATGTAAGTTCTTGGGGCGGTGAATATGTGTACACATGTTTTATTTGTTGAATTTTTGAGCAATGATGAACATTTAATTTTGTAAATATTGTTGTGATATTTTCACTTCTACAAGAATCTGTGTGATTTTTATTTTTGCGGGTTGGGAGTCAATGTCCCATACATTCTCGATGTATGTGGCTTATATTTTATTAATATATTTAAATTTATTGAATTTTCAACGACACTTATAGTATGTGTTAAAATCTATTCTTAATATACCATGTGTTTTCCATTCTAAAGTGTTTTCCATTTTCATTGTGTTTATAGATTTTTTGTTTTTGTATTAATTCAATGTTTATGTTATTAAAACACGAAATCATGTAATATAGTAATCCCAAAAAGTCACAAAACCTAAGGCTTTTTAGGTTGGTGACTATTAAGACATATTTAATACTCAATAAATATTACATTAAATAAGACAATCATTTGTATTAATTATTACTATATAAGTTTGTAAAGACACATTTTTTAAAATCCAATTATGGGGATCCACATGTTAGACATGTCATCGCTTACCCAAGGAATTTTTACATAAAACAACTAGCAGATGTACTATTTTCTTGACCCTTTAGTTATTATTTGAGAGAGGACATTCAATAGTTGATTAGGAGGCCCTCGTGTCTAAAGCATGTGTAATTTTTACCTCATAAGAAAACATTTTTTTCGTTGCTCATGCATTTGTTCATAACAAATGGTTTCCTTGACTTACACAACCAATAAATGTTGAATTCATTGAATGTTCTTATTGCTTATTAAATTACGAGAACATACACGATGAAATAACTCACATGACACAAATGTTTTGTGGTTATCAAATTCAATAACTAAATCAGTCCTACATGAGATGATGAGTCCCCCAACATGTCCCTATCTCTATACTTTTTCTAGAAATCACAAGTGATTTCATTTCAATATAGCGTTAGATCTACCTATCCACAAAACACAAGGGTTGCCATTATAAAAGTAATGTTGACATTTGGAGTTTTGAACAATAAGGGATTACTTTTATAACCACCTCCATATTATGTTGTTTCAAGGATCTACATATCGTACCCCCTTTCTCATTCTAGTAATTTGAAGTGACACATGGTCCATATTTGACT